>CAJNRD030001114.1:5444954-5524817 GCA_905319865.3 Cotesia congregata
TATATATATATATATATATATATATATGCATATGATGGAAAATTTAATTCTTCAGTCTTCTTCCTATTTCAGTTAAAAACTAAATGAAAGAAACCGTTTTTTTATTTTTTTTTTGTTAAATAAAAATTTTCTTTGCGAGTTAAATGTCGGAAATGAAATTTTTTTAGTTCTAAATTTATTCATCGAATGCTATATGCATACTTAAATTAGTGGTTGTATAGTGTTCAAGTGTCCTCATATTCACATTTAGCAAGAGTTTTGTTCAAGAGCTGTTTTGAGTGTAAGAGCTGGCCTAGTTTTCTGCAAAAGCGGTCAATTAATGTTGGATGATGAATCCACAGGGATATCACTATTACACTCCTGAAATTCAACAATTTTTAGACAAATAAGCGGCAAATGCGTAGTACTATACTAGTTAAGATAGGAATGAGAGTAAGAGGCTCTCTTGTCGTTTTCACACACACCTAAAGCACACCAGTTAGATTTTTATACAGCTAGTACGTTTTATAAGAGAAAAAGCGAGTTTTAAATATTTTTCAGAAAGGTACTTTTTAGTAAAGAGCTAAAACGCTGAATAACTCAAGTATGTCATAGGCTAAGTTTTAACGTAGACATTGAATTCCCGGAGAAAATCAAAAGTAGCAATTTCGGTGTTTAATCAAATATACATTTCTAACTTCATTTTTTTCTTTCTTTCGAAGAGTTTTTTTCTTACCCACTCAAGTGATTTAGTGCTTCCCCGTTTTATTGAATGACGTAACACAATTCCGATTCGATAACCAATTGATTTAGCCCGAAAAAACGTGTATTTAATAAATTTCATTGCTAGTTCTTCTGGGGCTGGTAATTTAAAAACCAGTTGACAATAAATTCCTTTAAAAAAAAAAATCGCAGAAGTATGGTATAAAAGATAAAAAAAAATGAATTTTGCAATAAAATCCAGTTGTAAGGGATCAGCAAAAGCTGTTGAATCCGCTCGGAGTTTAAAAAAAAGTAAAGGGACGTTTTTTCACTCCCCTCTGAGACTTTGCTTGACGGCTGAGCTGGTTTTTATTAATCTAGGTCTGCTAAAAGATTTACTCTGCAAATACCTGATATTCATCCTTTATAAAACACTATTCAAAATCAATCCGCACCGCAATTCAGTGGCATTTACCAAAAGATTTATATTAAAATTTAACACACAAATCCTCGATTATTGTACTGAATCTAAAAAACAAAACAAATAAATTTTCAAGTTAAAAGTAAAACTTGTTGCGTTCATTTTAGTGGTACTAATTTTTTGTTAATTTTTTACTTATGATGAGTTTGATTGGTCTCATATGTTATGTTTAACTTGGTATATGATGGTATATTTTGATCTTGGTAACCCTCGACGGATCTTATTTCACGCTGACTTGAAAAAATAAACGCTCTGAGTTAATTCCGTACCGGATTCCACCGCACAACTATGCCTGTATATCTGGCGAGTGCAACGTTTTTACAACGGAAATACGTCAGAAGGATATTTCTAGGATTATCAACCTAAGTATTTTGATTCTGAGTATAAATATTTTTTGAGAAATAATTGCATATTTCACTTGAAAATGATCTGATAATGATGACATAAACCATACTGTAATTTACACAATAGAAGAAATGTGAGTCTTCTTTTCTTGTCAATCTCCTTGAAATTAGTTCAAAATTTATAAGAACCTTCTTTGGGAACATCTTTCTTGATAAACAGGCGCTAAGCTCAATGATTTCGTTATGATTCGATCGAATTCCAGCAACTTCACGGGTAAATAATCATGAAAAAAAAAAGATGAATTTATAAATAAATTTGAATAAACGTATAGTAGGGAACAAAAAATGAAAATCGATGATTCCTGGAATTTTGGGCATTGTTAGTGACCGAAAAGTTTGCAACAATAGGAAGCGCCTCGTACACTTGTCAAACCTAGGGAGTAGAGCTGGGAATCCATCTTTTCAGGAAATATAAAGAGTAGGTACTGAAAAGGAAATAAAAATAAGAAAGACGCCCATTTTTTTCCATTCGAGATCCCTTAACCGTGAGAGATCTACATTGCGGGTAAATATTTGGACATCAGTGACCACGAAAGTGGAATCGACACAAATACAAGAGTTGGGGTCATTGGAGTGTGGTTATAGTACCGTGAGTAGAAGACGGCAAAGGGGAAAATATATCTGGGAGTCCTAAGTATAGCCAGAAAAACGAAGGAAGCCACCAAGAACACGGAGACATTGTCCGTAAGCTTACTGAACCGCGATAACGGAGTTACCGATTTTGGAAATAAATCTTAACTAGTATAGAGATGGATATTGTGCTAGGCTATATACACTTAAACTCGGACAATTTCTATGGAAGCAATACTGCGTCATAATTTAACTCTTCACAGATCCTTTAGACTCGTTGGAGGTATTGTACAGATGTCATGAATTCCGATAAACTCTCAACTCGAATTTGTAAAACTGTAGCTAGGCAAACAGATATGACTTTACTGTCGTCCAATTGGCAAGTTGTCAGACCAGCATGAGTATGAAGGCTGGATACTGTAGGATCCAGTTAATCGTGCGTGTATAAGCGTTTGTGTGCTGGCGACTCGGAAGGAACTGATCGATTCAGCACCACTGCATAATCATTTGTGGGACAGTCGAGCATTAGCGCTGTTTTCCTCGACATTTTCAGCTGGTTAAACTTTAAACCCAGGGTAAAGGCTTGTTGCCAAAGCATTATCTATTGGGGGATTTAAATTTCAGAGAATAAAACTTCTGATCATCTTCTGGAATGATTGATTTGACATTGTCTTCCTGTGGCGCAACGCTTGGTTTCGGCGTTAAAACCCAGATAATACATGATCCGCCGATAGGAAAGAAATACGTTTGTTACCTGAATGCAGATCAAGATTCTTTTTTAAAGAAAGAAAAATTAAATGTCAGGAAGAGTCTGAATGTTTTTTTTAATCCAAAAGCAAAAAAATACTACGGCAACAGGGAAATGTGTGACTGCGTGTTTGCTTTAACGTCTGAACGATTCCAGAAGACGTTGGTCGTCGTAATTTCTCTTGAACACTCTTTAGATCCTGATATTTACACAGGGCACACAACTTGTGTTTTCGCGTGCGTATCAACGTTGCGGTTAGGAAGAAGGGCTAACGTGTGGGTTAGCTTCACTATTATCCACTTGCTCCTCTTTTAAATTTTCTTTCACGTTAACATTTACGGCGTAAATCGTATCAGCGCGTATGTATATATATATATATATATATATATATATAGAGGGTAAGGTAGAACAAAATAGAGAGAGAAGGAAAAAAAGAGAAAATAATGGAGAATTGGAAAGACAAGAACCCGTACGTGAAAGGTGGAATTTATTTTTACGAAGCTATGTATGTGTAGACAAGTGTGGTGAGGAGGGAGCACCACCCAAACTATCGTCGGCACCCTTGTCTTTGATGTTCGAACGACACAGGCATCGGCGCATAAATATTTAGAGTCACGGCACCCAGCGATAATGTAGGTATCTTGTTCTAGAAGACTACACCAGCCACAGTGAGATGAGAGACGACTGAAATCATTTTCAGTATGTAGGTTACGCTACACTTTTGTATCTTTTTTGAAATGGGATTTTCTTTCTTATCGATCGTAATAATAATAATAACAGCCGAGGCAAAATATTTAGTGTTTTGTTTATCGGGCCGCGAAAGATGGAATGGAAATAAAAATGGAATTTATAAAAAATTGTAAGGTATAAATAAAAAAAAGTTGAGGGTACTTGATAGCTAACTTTCAACTGTTAAGACCCTTGTCATGGTAAGTTTGTTCAAGGGCAGAGAGAAACTTATGAAGTAAATTAGAGAACAGAGTTGTGCTGCTGGTGAACGTGACAACCTAGAATTGCAAATGGTTGTTGTGATCGAAGGAAAGGAGTTTGACAAGAAGCCCGAAATGATGTGGAAGGGTGGTGGAAATGACTTTATATTTGGATTCAAGGGAAAAGGGGTCGAGCTTGCGATGAAGAAGGGTGGTAAACGCTAGCCACGCTCGGGAAATTCAAGAGAAAGAGAGAAGAGCCAGAGGATAGAGGATGAAGGATGGAATTGAGGGGGCGGGTAATTACAAAATATAAAGGGTGGGTCGGCCTCGCTATGGCTCCATGCAGCCAGCCAGCCACCCAGCCAGACTGATGAATATTTCACGGGACTACATTAGCTAGTGAGAGAAAGCTTGTATATGACTCTTTTATTCTCTGGGCATATTCTGCGCCATATATTTATTTTGGTGTAAAATAAAAATTTACACGTATTTTTCGCATGGGTTTTACATGTTAAATGTTAACTATTGATTTGGAACAAAGAAAATAATAAAAATGATCAGAATTTGTATATTGGGAGGATATAAATAGAGGCTATTGAAAAATGGACAAGATTTAAAATGTATTGGCGTATTATTCGCAGAAAGCTGCGGACAAGAATCGAATTTGAATAGATCGTACAAGTAGATGGAGAAATCGGCGACAGGAAGAAGTAAAAGGTAGGAGGAGTAAAGAATGGTTGTTTGCAAAATGAAAGACCAAGCGAGAGGGTAGATAAAAATGGCCGGTGCTAAATTCCAATGGGCTTGAGTTCCAGTCACAGCGACCACTCGGAAGGGGTCTCTTGGACAAGAAGTAGTCGAGTAGTACAACACGAGGACAGTCTCACAGCAGTAGCAGCACTCTGCTTCTTGTATCAGTAGCAGCAGCAGCATTTCCTTGACTGGGGGACTGCCACTGGTTGGATGTGAAGAGGCCTCGGAGACCACGAGAATCTACGAAACTCATGGAGCACTCGTGTGGCTGGCTGCTGTTGTGTTCGTCAAGTTCCATCGATACTCTCAACACTCTCTACCGGTCTCTGTCGTATGCACACGTATGCACACAACACACAAAAGTTATCTCCCCTTAGAGTTGGCTGGTTATAGCAAAACCCCCTTGACTACTCGATCACTCCCTTCTCTTCCCTGGGTTTAAAACTACCCGGACGCATATCGACGACGGAGCTGGACCACTTCATGTCTAGCGACCCTTTTCGTCGATGCACATTCGAATTTATTGGCGCGTGCTCGAATATTCATAAAAAAAAAAACGTTGTACAAACCATAAATGTATAGAAAAGCACGACAAATTAAACAGGGATTTTTTTTTCAGAGCTCCAAAGAAGGGTATATACAATCATTGACAACTGAGTCAGAGTCAGAGTTTGAGTGAGAGTGAGCTGGACTTATTGAGAGGGAGAAAAATATGAGATGGAAAATTTCTATGATGAAATGGAGTAGTGGTTATGATTGAAAAGTCGATTGTTAAACTGGACAAAGTGTTCACTGACTTTGCAGTTTATTCTCTCGCTAGGTTTTTTATTACACCGTGTATGTATATACTGGTGGTACTCGTTTGTTGGTTTGTACCGGTGATTTCACCACCGTTCTTCTGCACTAGTGCACTGTATTTAAAGCCCTTCAAAAATCTCATACTCGTGTAACTTTATTTGCATTCATGTTTACATATTTTGTATTTACTGATTAATTGTTTTAACAAATAACGTTACAATCTCTCGACTGCATAAAAAATTGCTGCTCCGTAAACTAAATAAATAAATTCTAATCGAGTAGGCTATAAAGAGTTTCCTCGTACACTTATTCTTAATACAGTTCAACTGTAAGTCACGTTTATCTTATATGTACCTAGTTGACGTGAAAATCTGCGAAATAATTATCATTCCTGTTGCGTTTATACCGTCCACAATTTGCGAGTCCGTAAGAACAACACACACATCTCACGTCTCTGATAACTTAAAAATTCCACTGTTTCTTATTTACCATGCGAAACGTGTACGTGCTCTCTCACCCACACGGTCGTGAATTAGCTTATAACTTTCAGCTTGTCTTTTCTGATGTATTCAGATAAGACAAATGTAGATGCCCATCTGAAAATTCAACCACAGAAATAAAAAAAAAATCTGGTTTTGAGTTCTCTGAAGACGAGTAGCTAATAGGACATTAATATCAAACACGCGACGGATCTGATGACACAACGATATAATTGGGGTTAAAGTGGTTACAAATAAGACAGGCTTGCCACTTTATTGGAGTCTAGTGCGTATGAGCAACAATGGCGTCGTCATCATCACTATCACCACTATCACCCTTTTACTTTAGGTGTATGAGCAAGACAGACATCATATTATAAGCGTGGTAGAATTGTACTCATGGGTTGGCTGGTTAAGCCCCTGGAGGCACTGTGTAGCGTTAATATAGCGAACGGCGAACGCTGCCGAGCTCTTTGCCACTCCACCGAGCAGAAATTGATAGGATAAATTCCGGGTCTGAATTGGCTCCGTCGAGCTGGAAAGGCCCCCCTTTCCTCCTTCTCTCTCTCTTTCGGTCTAACTCATTTCGTCTCTCTTCGCTTTTCAACCACCTCATCTACTCCGACCTCCTCCTATACCACCTTCTTCTAGTTCTTCTTTTCCTCCCCTTAAACTTCCGAGCTTTCCTCTTGTTGTCGTCCATCTTTGTCACCTCGCAGCTTTTCTCTTAACATTCTATTCGCTTCAGCCTCCACCCTTCACTTTTCTCCTCCTCAATGCTATTATATTCTTTATATTTTCATGTATATACATACATATACGTATAATATGATGACGACTGTGTGGTCTTGAGACGAGAGTATCATTAGCGTACACACCCTGACAACCCTTTTCGTCGAAAATCCTAAAACCTCTCGTTTCACTGCGATAAAATACGTTTTAGCTTGGCTAAATTAAAACAATAATACACTTCTCTCAGAAATTAAGCGAGCAGGAAAAAAATCCATATTTTTGTGGGTTTTTCTACTGTAGCGACTCCAGTTCTATATTTTTAGCCAATTAAAAAAAAATTGTTTTTTGAAAACAAAAAAAAATTTTTTCACAAATTTTCGAATATATCAAGTCACTGATTCAAAATTAAGAGAAAAATGAAAAAAATTTTTTTTTTATTTTAATAAAAATTATGACCTTTTCAGAGCAAAACTCTTGCTCCGCTAATTTTTTCAAAAATTTAATCAAGTGAGACAAAAAAAAAACGGTTGGCTGGATCAAATTGAAACTTTGTAGGGTTTTTGTGGGTATATTGATTTGTAAAAGGCACACAACATTAGTGGTTTCCGCGATTAGACGCTTGATTTTCCAAAGAACTACGAAAAGTCCTTTTTTGATTGCTTTTTTAAATTTATGTAAAAATCGAGATCTTAACAAAACAAATTGAAGCTGAATCATTAAGTTATCCGGTCCATATAGAGGTTAAGTCGAAAAAATTTTTTCTAAGCCCGTAGACTAGAAAAAAAAATAAAATTTTGAAAATTTTTTTCTCGGTTTTCTTGAGATTACTCGAAAAAAATTCTAGAATTCAGATCTAAAAACTAGACACTTGAAACAATTTGCTTTATTTTATTTGTTGTACGACTATTTTTCTTCAAGTTACAACCTGTTGAAAAACCCCCAAAATTTTGAATTTTTTCTGCTCTCTTAATTTTTGTGGGAAGTGTACTCATATTCTATACAATTGACAAAACACGAGTGGCATACAATGAATTTTTCTACTAAAGCCAGTCCTTGTGAAAATAATTCACGATAAAGTTTACAGAGTAATGAATTCTACAATCGATATGTCGTAATTACAGTGGTCTGTTATACAGAGTCAAACTACACTCGAAAACTCAAGAGGGTTGTCTCGGACTTTGCGTAAAAATAAAGACTCAGATATGTATAAATAAAACGATGGAATGGATCACAACCATAGAATAGTTGGAGGGTTTGATCAAAATAAGGACATATACATATATGTGAAAAGAGAATGAGCGAAGCCGAAGCCGGATTACAACTGGGGGGACCGATGTAGAATGTACAATGGGAACAACTGTCGTATCCATTATGCGTACTTAATTAGGCCTTAGCGTGTCGCGGTATATATTGCCAAGAGGGCGTATGTTCTGGCTCTGGTGCAATGATGGACAAGATACTTGCCGGGATGACTAGAGAGACATCAGTTGTGTTACCTATGCGTTTATCCGAGCATGGTACATCAACGTGCAAGGACAACTAAAGAGTCCGGGGGGTAGACGAGATTATAATCTGTCCCATTATTGTCCCATCGACGTCCCACAGGGGATTTTACATTCAACAATGCAGTTACACTTTTTTGTGCATTTAACGTGGTGCTCATCTCCCATCCCTCTGATGAAAGGGAATAAACAGAGCGGATCACTCGTGCTCCTTCCGAATCTGTAACTAACCCCCTCAGGGTTAGGCTATGGGACAGTCGGACAACATTATCGGGATAAATTTGTCTCTAGCCGAGTATTAAGTTCAAGCTACTATTGGGGTTCATCATTTGCCAAACCTTAAAAAAGGGGTCCAAGTATAATCCTACCTGCATATGATGTTCTGTCATTGTTTGCTGAGTCCAATGACATACGGGGAACACGTGGATACGGATGATTTTTAAGTCCCCCGCTACAACTATATACTTCTCATGGGCTTAAGAACTTTATTATTTTCATTGAATGCGTCTTTTAGCTGGAAACTTATGTAGCTCTTCTAAAGTTGTGAAGTCGCGTGTGAAAATCTTATGAATTATAGATGGCAGCATTGAAAGAATCTTTACACCAGAGTGATAATAGTTATTAACGCACATGTTGACAGTAATAACAGGTTTTGTGATAGACGTATTGGTGTGGGTACGCATCTAGTTAGTATTTCAAGTTCTGTTACACGTATATCTGTCATGGATTATTGCCAAGGTACACACGGTTCGCTCGATGATGTGTTCAATGGTTGATGGAGTTGTGATAGCTAGATAAAGGAGAGGAGGGCCGAACAGATGAGGAGTCTCTGACGAAATTCGGGATACAACGCATCAGTTGGACATGTCCAATTGGTCAAATAGAATGACGCTTCACCTCTCATCGGTTCATCGGTACTGGATACCAGCCTAGCTTAATTCGGGACATGCTGAAGTCAACATAGGAACTACAAACAGGATTGCAACAGATAGTATTGCAAATAGGCAAATATAAACCCCGCTAACATACTATACACCCCATAGACCCATACACAAGGATTTCTCTTCAGCTCTCTGCTCTGAGTTTCTCAGTGTATACAATCCCTTTCACTTGGTTCTATTACAAACAACGTCACCATTACCTAAACCTTACACTCACATTTACATCAAGAATAATACAAATATACTAGCATCCCCCATACGCCAAAATCAAACACATAGAATAGGAACAATCATCCCAACGATTCAATCAAAATAATCTTTCACTTGGACACAATTAATTTTTTTTCCTTTTTTAATCCGTGTACTTTTCATTAGCATAATACTCAATTCTATTTATTCTGCGTACTATTTGTAACAAATGTATTTTATTTATGATTTCAGGTAAGTTTTTCAAAGTTCAATCAACGGTGTCTCGAAAGCGATGTCAATATATTTCCCAGAACAGTAAGTAAAGTATAAATAGAGATCCAAGTCAAAAGTTGTCGGGCGTGTTTATGAAAAATTTTAGTTAGCATCTGAAGAGAGACTTGCTCCCTATAAATCTAGTTATACTACTGAACATAAGCTCGAAGATAATGTGCTAATGAGCAGTGTCTGCTGCTCTGAAATATACCGGTGCAATTTTAGTAAGCCTATGCAAGGCCATGCCTCATGCCTCAAGTTTTTTACCTCTCATCAACTCGTTTATTATCGTTATCCGCAACGTCATCGAGTACGTAGTTTGCTAGGTATTTGTCGGTGAGAAGTGTAACCTTTCAACTTGTTGTAAATGACTAACCATATCTTATTTACATCGACTCTAAATTACTCGAAGCAGTACCATGTTATAGTCTCTGCACAAATTCTCTACGAAGAATGATGAAAAAACCAGTAACGCGCATAGTGAAGAGTGAAAGAGTGATGGATGTTGATGAACCAGAAATCAAGTTAACAAATCAAGTCATATTTGCTTTGAAACTCTATCAAAGCAGGCAAAGTATATACCTATAGGAAGCTTGATAGAGCCTAAGGCTGTAAAGGCGGTGGCTGACTACCGCCCATCGGACTAAGAGGACCATAATCCAGTTTCTCTCCGTGTTCATCTTGTTTCACCTGTCGCTGCGAAGGGGTACAGTAGACTATCCTTAATAGCGCGGTGGGAATACTTCTTGTCCTTATCCTCTCTCTTCGTCCTTACTCTCCTCGTACATACATAACTATCCTTTCTACTCGGTAGCGTTCTCCGACGCAGATGCTGCTGATGCTCAAGCTGAACAACTCGTGGGTGGTCGGTGTTCGCGGCACGCCGATCGTAATTACAGGTTCCTTATTTACCGCCTGTTACACACTTCGTTAGCACATCGCTTATAAAGTAGTTGTGTGTATCACTCAGTATGTATATAAATATATAGACCGAGACAGAGAGAGAGAGAGAGAGAGAGAAAGAGAAAGGATGGAGTTTATTGAGTTAAGCTGAGTTAAGGATAGATGGAGGATACTTGTTGCCTTTACGCTCATCTCACGTGATGTATAAAAGTATAAAACGTCTCGTATACGTCTTGTCAAGCTTATTGCCGGGTTTGGTCGGGCCGTTTGCTCTCTTTTCTCATACTCTGCTCTGCAGACCGTACATCGCTGAATGAGCTACACTGATGAGTGTATCCAGCTACCCAGCTCTTACTATCGTGATCCAGGTACAGGTATTTATGAATGAATCGTATCGCGTGCGTGCCAAACAAAACCCCCCGATTATTCTACTCTTTCACTGTATTCGACATTACTCGTTCTCTCAATTACTTTATTGACTTGTGTTTAATTCTAGTGTGCAATTGGGCTTCTGTTTCATAATTTATGGTTTCTTTTTTTGTTATACAACTTCAAGTAAATTATTCCAAGAAAAACTGTAGGGTATGGCAAATTGGAGGAATTATTTTTCAACTATATTATAATTGTAATTAAAATAGTTGGTGAAATAAAAAACCAAGGTAAAAAAAAAAACGTCTGAGGTCGTTGGTGGTTAGCCGCGCGACGCTGCTGTGAAACGAGCAAAAGAGCATCAAGTGTAATGTACGATGTATAGGCTTATATATGAGAAATAAGAAGGAGTAGGTGAATAATAAAAAATGAGAGAAAGACGACGATGATGATGGTGATGAGGGTTGGTTCTGTAAGAACCAAGAGAGTGCACGTTGACGTCTCTTGTTAGAGTTAGTACCTACATAATTGGAACGGTCGCGTGCTCCTGTCTACGGACAATAGAATCGTCGTAGTGCAAATTATTAAAGTGTGTTTCGCAACGTTCTTTACTTGTGCGACTGCTGCTACTGGTACTGCTACTGCTGCTACAACCAAACAACCATCTAAAATGTCATCTCTTTCTCCCATTTCTTTTACTGGTACCCGTAGAACAAAAATAAGCTCGGATGTATAACGAGCAAAAATAAAAAAGTAAAGAAAGTATATAGCGTAAAAAAATAAAGAAAAATAAGCATAATAAAGAAAAAAAAAGTGAATGTTCTTGCTGCAGTAGCTTAAGAGTGAACGCATAATATTCAGAGGTACAACCAAAGTCTTTTTTGTTTATTTTGATTTTTTAGTCGAATGTATTCCAAGATGAGAAAGTACAAGAGAATGAACGCTGAAGGAGTTCTTCATTCGTGACCGCTGAGTTTTCAAGGAATCAATAGACCTCTGACGTATATTTACAGATATCTCTCAGTATATTTAGTTTCTTTCATTGAAAGTTTAAAAAAAAAAACGAAAGGAAAGATAAGACAAACGCAGTAGCGTCTACTGCACGGTCAAGCGCATTTACCGATGGTCTTTCAGCGACAGAAAAATTGCGAGTCTAAAGGAGAACAGAAATAGATAGAGTTTTTACATCCTTGAATCGAAGATAGGAAAAACTAAAAAAGCTTTAGCGCAAAAAAATCCTAAGCTTAAATTCACCGACCCCCCCCCGCTCAGGTTGCAGTATTCTCCTCAGCAGGAAGGCCTACTACTGAAATGCAGATGAGAACAACTCTGGTGGCCAATCAGGGGTAAGTCCTATTTAAACCGCGGCTTCGTTACTCTTTTACTTATTCGGAGATCTCTCACTTTTATATCTGTATCTGTACTGTATCCTATGGTATTATACTGAAAGGCATTTAGCCAGATTGGCTAAAAGGTCCTTTCATTAAACATTTCACTTTGTCTCATTCTTTTACGCTACATCTTTTATTTATCTTTTTTTAGTTCCGTTCCGTTCCATTCTCCTTTTACTTCTTTTCTCCTCTACTCTCCACTCAAGTTTGTATTTTAAATGCTAATTGCAACTTTTCAATGGACTGTGGTAGACTATTTGATTGTACGCAGGAGTGAGTTTTTAAAATAAAGTATAAAAGATAATTGTAAGGAATAATTAAAAAAATAAATTTTATAAAAATAAATTACCAAGGAGATTAAATTCGTTGCTAAATTACAAAAACGTTTATATTTGAATACAGCAAATATACCTTTTTAATTATGACTTATATGTTATTATATTCGTTTGGGTTTTTAAGCTGTTTACATTGTATGATATTGTGTGTATTTTCCACTTTCTTCTCTGCATTCATATCTTCTTATCACTCGTCTTTGCTCTTTGTTGGCTCCAGTAATTAAATTAACCGTTTTCCGGACAATCTAGCACTATTTTTAATGCTCTTTTCTTTCAACGAGTCGCATTAAGAATCACCAAAGTAGCAAACTCGATGCCGATAGATAGATTATTAAAATAATGATGAATAAAAGTAGTCAGTGTGTAAAGCAAAAAAAAACGTCATTATGTGTTAGAGGGCGGATTTAGTCTATGCGTGTATTCCTTTGTTAAAAACGGTCGTATAATAAAAGAAAATACCAATAGACCCGAGAAAGATAATATATAACGAGGTTGTCGTTTTGTTACTTGTAGTAACGTAAGAACCAGGGAAGTCAAAAAGCTAAAAATAAACGATAACGCCTGGATGGATGGAAAAAATGAAAAAATGTCGAAAATAAAAAGCCTGGATTCACTGTCACTGGTATGGCTGACGTCCATGTATTTTAAACCCTTATCCCTTACCCTTATTTCTGGTTTATGCATGACGGATGCATATAAAAGACTCAAAAAAGTATATAGAGAAACAGCCAAAGAACACCCGGAAGAGAATTGAAAATTTTTCTTTTTCACCATCATTTTTAAAGGACAATTATTTTCTTGTCGTGGACTCCCTTTCTCTAGAGCACCGTCTAATCAGAGAATTAAAGCATGCCCAAGGCGTGTTCTTCTAGTGACAGAGAAAGAGAGAAAGCCAATTGTCTGGTTGCCACTGAAAAATTTTATCCTGGATGTATTTTTTAGCTGAAGTAAGAGACGAGGTAGTTAAAAGGCTGGACATTATTCACCAGTCTATAATGATGTCCCAGCCGTTCCCTTCCTGTCTGAAGTAACTTATTTCTGTGTAAATGTGTGAAAGTATGTTTTGTAAATGGAAATAAAAAAGTTCGATATGTAATAAATAAATTGAAACAGCAGTTTAGTTTTTGAGCATTCGCGTAAATTGGTAAATTGACGAGAGGTTACGGAAACGCGGACTACCGTGGGTGAGGTGTGGGGTGGTAATCAAGTAACTGCTGGCGAATAACTCGTCTCTAAACTCATTGAAATAGTTGTTACCAAGTTGTGTAGTGGGCCAGCATCAAAGTTTGCATGCCTAGTTTGCTGTAGAATTTAACAACTACCACTACGGTAATATGTATCATGTTCACCAGAATCTAAATGCTAATTTGTGAGAATCGCTGTGACTATTTAACAATCGCAAACTCGTCTACTACCGGGCTCGGGGAGTGGTGGACTATAAACTTCGTACAGTTAGGTCAGACATTATTATTACTTACATCATTAAAAAGTGTATCAAACAACTGTCGTATTGTGTCGTTAGTGTAACACTCTTGGCAACAACTGGTGTAAGAGTAGGAAGATCAAGCAGATCTCATCGGATTAAAAGTTTCGGAGAGACATAAATAAATGAGCTGCTGGGTACAATGGATCCAGAGATGTGGAGTGAGGCGGAGACCGAGGGGAATAAAGATGGAATAGGAAGGTGGAAGCGAGTCGGTGTGTTTCGAACAACGAACGAACGAGGGACTAGCCGCTGGCTCCGGGTTTGCGTATCCGCTCTTAGTATATTGGAAGCGAAGCAATCCCTCCATCTACCTCTGCTTTCTACCTCTAACTCCGATTCTCATTCTCATTCTCCAGATCCCTTGCTCGCCTGGACCCAATCCTCTCGACTGGTCTCTCTCGATTCCCCACACCCTAACTGCTACGTCCACAAAGACTGTCTCCTCTCTCTATTCTTCAGGTTCTTGCTTCTCTCTCTTCCTCGGTTTGCTTGCTTACTTTTATTATATGCTGAATATACCAGATATATAGGCACCGGGTCTGCCGAAACCGTCCGCATTGCAATAGCGAAGTCTATTGGTAAAGTTTGCCTACACCCGGATCACCGGATTAGCCATTTCGAGCAATATCGCCCATTCTTGTGGTTATCATCAATGCAAAAAAACATAAATCCTTAGGTTTTATCCAAAATTCATTTACTGTTCATTGTTCATTCAACAAAAGTTTAGATAAATCCTTTAATCGATTTATTTCCATGAGCATAACAGAATCTTATAAGTACAGTTTACGTCATCCATTTCTTCAATTGAAATTTCTATTTCTTGAAAGTCACAAGTCAAGAATAATAGCTGTGAGCACTAGTAAAAGCACAGGCGAATTGATTAAACTATATATGAGTGGAGCAGAAGAGTAGTGTATAAAACCAGCCACCAGCTTGAGACGAGGAATGGAATCGAGTATGGGAAACCGATAGACCGGCCGAGATTGGATAGGATAGGAAACCTTCAAAGTGGATGAGCGAACTGTATATATCCAGCAATATCGTATCCTATATGACGGGAGTGTATACGAAACGGGTTCTGGAAGGCTTAAACTCGGCCTCCACTGATATGATGATGCACGTGAACCTTTTCAGCAAAATTACACTTTTCACGGTCTCAAGAGATCCGGAGGCCTCTTTCTCGCAGATCATTGTGGATCTTACTACCAAGTGTTGTTCCCTCCTCCTGTCTGCCCTTCTCTTATCGCAATAACGCTCAGTACACCTTTTACTACAGTTTTTATTCTCCACTTTGTTTTTTATGCAGATTGCCTGTGATTAACTCACGAGCTTCACTTAAACCTCGTTATTATATACGCTAGTTCTGTAATAAGTTAAGAGCTAAATTATTATTAATTTATTGGACTTTTAAAAGTCGTTGATGTCTTGTGAAAAATATTTCATCTGTTATTTATGACAATTTTTATTCTACATTAATTTTAATACTCATCTACAGTAATAAATTCACGGGACTAGTCAAAGGAAAACATTTATTAAAAGAATTTATTAATTAAATCTTACTTTTAAATTGAAACAGATGAAACTTCTGAGTGAATAAACGTGGTTTTAACAATTGTCAAGTCATTAACAATTGTGTTTGGTGATTATTTAAAGTGTTAAACTGTAACCAGAGGACATTAAATTTCACGGGGTGATGAACAAATGATCTAGTATGGTCCTTTGATCAACCTGACAGAAAATTTAATCAACTGTAATACTCTGGGTTTTTAGTTTTATTCATTTATTTATTTAGTTTATTTGGCATTACATCTCCATTAAATGATTCAAATAAAATACTAGTCTGTCTGCAGACTAAGTAACATCACCCGGAGATCGTTGGCTTTGACATTCGATATGTTGCGAACAAAGCTGGAAAAAAAATTACACCCGAGAAAAAACTAGTATGAGAGATACAATATATATTTGACTAACGGAATGGAGGCTAACAGGAAAAACCTAGAGGAGGGTTGAGAATAACGTATTCGAGTATTCGAGTGTTTCTGAGTATCCGTGAGGGGTTGGACTAGGAGTTTGGGGTGGATCCTACGGCTAGATATGTTTTCCTATACGCGTTCATTCGCTTTACTTTTCTCCAATAAATCTGCGCCTGGAATTCCAAAAATGTCAAAATGAAAAACGAGGAGAAAAAATATTGAATCTGTTTCATATAAAATAGAAAAAAAAGTAGCTCGCTGTTACTGCTGTATTTATTCTAATATTTTTTTTTAAGGCAATTTGTCCGTGAAATGACAATAGTAAGACTTGTCTCTTAGTCCTCGTTATTTTTAGCCGATGGAGGCAAAAAAGCATCCGGATCTCAGTATCTCAAGCCGAAAGCTTTTCTCCATTCAAAAGCTCTCTCGTTTCTGGCATCGCGACACACAACACTGCGATTTACAGAAATATCACGTGGATTTAGCGCGTAATATCTTTTCTATCTCTTATATATTTCACAGCGGTTCTTCATTCAATACCCTCGTTCACGATATTAAGACTATTAATATACATTTTTAACTTCCCGCTAAGAAAATCGAAGATTTTCAAAAATCTGCAAGTTATTCAGACCGATAGATTTGAAGAAATCTCAAAAAAACTACGAAAAAAAATTTTTTCAAATGTGGTTTTTTTTAATAATTTTTAAACGACTTGACCGATCAATTCCAAAAATTAATCAGCTCTTAACATCGAAAAACCACGTCGATCGTCACCCATCCGGTCAAAATCGGTTGATTCGTTCGTGAGTTATCGTTGACGAAAAAAATCGAAACAAGTGTTTTTTTCGAATTACACCGAAATTTCCGGTCTGATCAATTTGTGTTCGAAAGTATATCATAGAATTTAAAAAACTGCGTTGAATGTCGCTAACCGCGTGAAAATCGGTTCATTCATCCAAAAGTTATTACGGCTTTAAAATTAAAAAAATAGTGTTTTTTTTAACTTCTATCAGGCTTTTGAGCTTAGAGAGCTCAAAATGACACGAAAATTATATTTTAAGCTCGAAGAGCTCAAATACGCAATAAGTGCGATTTTGAGCGCTTAATTATGAAAGTAGCGGAAAACTTTCCCTGCAACTGCAGGAATGGCCTTCAGGGTCAACCGTTTTCCTAATTTTTTTACGTAGATTCATTCCACTCGCGATGACAATCAGTAGAACAAAAACATCAAAATTTTTTAAACTTGCCGAGCTTTTATTCTAAGCACATGGTGAATAATGATGAAATGTTTTTATAAATTAGAGCAGTAGCTGATCCAAAAAAAAAAAGGAGGGGAATATGCGATATCACAGTACGGGGAGAGATAACGATCGGGAATATTAGTTTCAACGTTGGTTCGTTTGAATTTCCATCGCTGTAGGGCATGCCAATGTTAATTATTTTTTTTTTGCTCTTTATATTATCTCTTTTCTCACTCTAGTAATACACTCCATAGAATCACATCTAGTCGATAGAATCGCGATACTGTGGATGTGAATAGATTTTGTCCGTGGTTTTTACTTGCTACTAAATCCACGAAAGTAATCTCAATATGAGTTGGATAGTAGTGCAGTGGGTTTCCTTCTTTATTTTTTTTTCTAATTTTACGTAGCTTTCGCAAAATCTCAATGTCTATAGCTCGGGGTGGCTATTCACCAAGCGGATCTATTCAAACGAGCATAAAAACACAGACGTCAAATTTTTACGAGTGGGTTTATCCTAGAAAAAAGAGCCAGCTTGGTTTTATGAATGTTCGCTGATATTAAGGTAACCCAGAGAGAGAACGAGTAAGAAAAAGGCCGACCCCAAAAATGATGCAGGTGGTTTCATATTTCTATTCGTTTTGTATACGTCAAACCCGGTGGGGATTTTGCCACCTGCAGGCTTAGGGTTCAGGATTAAATTCTATTCAGTTGATATGACTTGTGAGCTGCATTAAAGAACATTAGAGTTATTAATGAATTTTAACACCAAAAGCTTTGATACCAAAACCTGGTTGGTCATACAAACACAAAAGACTGAATGGAATTGAATAAAAAAAAGAAGCTGCTGAAGTGGGTATAAAGTCTTGCTCATTAGTGGTTGCTAGTATTAACACTTTTTCTAAAACTGTATCGCTACAAAACATCCCACGTTCTAGGTATCTATTCAACCGTAATATTCCATTCAATTATATTTCTTGATTTAATTGCATATAGGGTGAAAACCAAGAGAACATTAATAATTGCTGTAAATGTCGACGAAAAGTTTGACCTGGACATTGACAACGCTGAAGATTGACATTTTGAGAATAAAATAAAATTTTATATTCGATATGTGTACTGTAGATAAATGAGGATAAAAGGAACAGAAGAGGAGAGGAGAGTAGAGTAGAGAAAAAAAAGGAAATAACGATATAGAAATAACAAAAAGAAAGGTAACGGAAGAAGAGAGATAGGTTCCTCGCACCCCGGGATAGTGTCGTTCCACGAAGTCGTCGGGACGTTTAATTGAATTTCGCTCGCTCGACGATTGCGCGTTTGAAGTTCCTCCGTTCCTTTTGCCCCGGGTCTATCCGCGATCCCGGGTCAACGGTAGCTCATACTACCAATACCCGGTTTTCGAAGACTACCATAGCTACGATAACGACCGGGCCATACGGGAAGAAGGAGAGAAATCGTAAAAGCAAGCAAGCAAGTCGGAGAGACATTTGAAATCCCGAGGACGCAGAGATAAAAATAAATCGGCTTTAGCAGGGCTTCTGCGACAAGAAGTAGAGAAAAAATATATGAAATAAAATAAGAAGAGAGTAAGATAGGTCTCCGTGCCATGAGGGGTTATTCTTAATATTTGTAAGGTTTTCATCTTTACGACTGTGTAGCCTCGGGGAAAACTGTAAAACGAACTAAGCAAAAAGGATAAGATGGAAAATCGACCAGGATACCTTCCGGTTTGCCAGTAAGGGAAGATAACACAAAATAATAAATAATAAAATATGAAATAGGAAAATCCCAGAGAATCCAGGATTATAGGTGACTAAAGACGCTGACGTAAATCCTGGGATGATCTACTAGTCAATAAAACACCTTTAATGTATCGTATTAAAAGTCGCAGTCATTTAAAAGGAAAACGTTCACCAAACATTGATTGAAACAGTTAAACAGTCTGTGTTCCGTTCACGCTTGTTAATCCCCATTTGGTTGATAACTGAAAACACCCGAATGCCCGTCGGCTGTGAGACCCGCGAGTGGATTTGGCCAGCAGTCCAAACCAGAGAGAACTGGAGACTCGGGGCATGTGTGGATATGTATGTTATGCTGTTGAACATATATACTTCCCATTTGAAAGCATCACCCGGAGCTCACGGCAACATAACTAATTACCTGATCTCACTCGCTAGCAACTAAGTTCCGTGGTGAAGGGGCCAATGTGCTAGCGAGAAAGGATAGAGGACGTGTATTAAACCGCCACTGAATATACGAATATACTACGTACTATAGATATACAACCACCCGTACTAGCTGGATGGATGATGAGCCAAACAAGAATATACTGTGTTAGTAAATGAGGGTGTTGTAACCCCTTCAGTTTCTGTACTCTCTAGGTTCTGGTGCTGACACCAAAGCCTCCTCACTACACTACTGTAGATGCCAGCCAACGCAATACAACTTTACAGCTCGCAGCACATTTCGTCGTGGATTTTGGTTATTCTGCGAGAATGGCCTTTATTTTATACATCTATGAGTTTCGTTTAACATATAGTCAGTAGTATGAAAGTAAAAATACTTGGAAATTACCACTGGGAAATGGGAAAATGTAAATTTTATGCATAACATATACATTTAAGATCCTCACAAGCAAAAAAGTTGCTTGAGAAAATATTTTCTGTAATCTATTTTACTTATTCTTGCAATAATAGATGAAGCGAATGATTGTAAAGATAGAGTTTCTTTTTTTTCTTTTTCTTCTTCTTTAAGTACATGAATGATTTGGGATTAGAGTTTTGAGTGAGTGAGGGTGGAAGTTGCATGGTATGCGAATAAAAATGTAGATTTTAAACTTAGGTATTGGGAAAAACGGGATCCAATATATATATATATATATATATATATATATATATATATATATATATATATATATAAGCGTTTGGTTGAACCAAAGACCAGAAGCAACCTCGCAAAGCCAAAGTTCCATCAGAGAGAAAGAGGACAAGAGCAAATCGATCGGATTTTCCAATCTCCCTCATACCTTCGTTTCGCTCTATACGGACTGTATTTGAATTCCAATGTCGGTGGATGCTGAAGCGCATAGTTGTCTAGGTAGCAGTACGTACAAACTCTATCTCTCTATCTCTCTCAATCTCTCTGGTGTTAGCATAACACTAACATCCCGATTCTCTGCTAGCGTAACAGTAGTAGAAGCAGCAGCAGCTATGTCCGTCGTTGCAGTGAAATGTCGGTAGATAGTAGCTAGATACATCACATCTACCACCCACTCTGGTTTCTCTTGCAGCGGCACTCTGGCATGTATCCGCACACAGAGGATCAACACCAACGTGGCCTATCTCTATGCAGACAATCCTGTGCGCGTAGTTGCGACCGGCGCTGCGATTGAATGCTAGGAATTTCATCATGAGTTTGAGTCGAGAGTGAAGGGGCCAAAGGGGGGGACACAAGCGGTGGCAGTAACAGCACCAGCAGCAATAGCAATAGCTGTGTGGATGTGGAGAGATCGTGAATAGAACAGGGAGACGAGCGAGTACCGCCCTCGGCCACCCCCTTAGCAGCCCCTGGTGAGAGTGATAGACGATGAGAAAGAGAGAACTAGAGAGCCAGAGAGAACGGGGCCAGAGCCCCTTACTTAGCAGTGGCCGTTCCAATCATGATTCCACGCTGCACCGTTTGAAGTCTCGATTGAAAAGGGGCGGAGGATTGACTAAAGAACGAGTCCTGGTTATATCGACTATCCCAGAGCAATCCACGCTCAAGCTTACTCCTCGGTGTATCTATGTGACCCAACGCGTACATACATATGTATATTTCGTGGGGTTTGTTTGTGGGACAGAGGAGAGTCGAGGGTGGAGGGTTAGGCGCTCCAGTGAGTGGACCCGACTGCATGGGTGATATCCTAGCACAAACACTACCCGAGGGTCCAAACTCGTCCGCGTAATGCTATATGTCCGGAAATATCCCCGGGAAATTTGAGAAGAGTCTGTATCTCAAATACTGCTTAATCTGGGCACCGTCAATTATTTTAATTTTTAATTAGAAAAAAAGTAGCACCCTTTTCTAACAGATTATTAATTTTGCTATGGCAAAACTCGTTTTGTTATTTTCTCCAGGCAGCAATGTCGCTCTTTAGTCCTGAATGTTATCAAAAGCTACATCACATCTCGCTAATCGTTCGTTTACGTTCGGAACCACCTGGCGTGATCAACGCTGTCACCGTTATTACGTCATTTAATAACACGTCTACGCTATAATTTCAGTGAGATTGCCCCGTGATGTAATATCCACGGGTGCTTTATAGTTATAGAGGAAATAAAACTGAAGCATATATATTCTTTTTATATATTATATGTACACATACAAAGGAGAACCTACGGACGTCTAACATGAGGCCTTCGATGAAGTGATACGTCGAGGGTTGATGCATGAATGAATCGAAAAGCAAAGGGTGTATCGAGATGCTATCGCACGTCTCTTTGTGATCGCAATCCAGTCAATGTGTGTACTTACTCAGAATCTAATAGACCTGGTGAAAAGCGCTCCGGTTGAAGGATCCAAGGGGATTGATACAGTCCATTTTGCTAATAAGGCGTTTCTCAATCTATCACCCCCTCGTATCTTTTTCTCCTACACTTACATCACTTGTAATTGTTCTGGGTCAAGATAAACTCTAGTACAATGGACTTTCACATTTGTTATTATATACACTACCGGACAATCCAGCTTTTGTCGAAGGCAAAGGGCGCCCTTGAATAAAAATATTCGATCAAGTGATCTTATATTTTTTTTCCACTGTATCTGTAATCTATTTTTTTTTTATTTTTTTTTTTTTCGTGAGGACAAAGGTTTAAGAATCAACAAGTGAATCGTCATTGAATATCCGATCATATGAAATCTAATGCCCCCCTTGGTTGCTTATGAATGTTCATATACCCGATATAACTATAAAATCTCTCGTATTTTTGTCATTTCTCTCAATTCTATTGCACACTCGGTAAGCAAAGGTCCATCACAGGTGCTTCCACATGACTTTCCTCGTATTTTATGATTGCGAAATTCCATATTGCAAAGGGATCAATTGGAAGACAGGAATGACCTATCGGTGTTTGTTTTGATGCAATTTATGAAAAAATATTAAAGATAAGGAATTAAAAGTGCGGATATCATTAGAATACAAAAACTGTATGCATATAAAATGAAAGTGTGAGTAAAAAATATGGAAAGTGACATAAAAAAAGGGTTTAAGAAAGAGAGGATGCGAGGAGAGGAAGTTAGTTTACGCTGTATAATCTAGTATCTTTTCGCTGTGGCAATTAACTTCTCTCAATAATGTCACGTTCATTCTAGCCTCATTTCAAACGCGTAACAAACTTGAACCTCATTCCCCTAAGCCGCCCCGCTTTCCCGGTTTCACTAGTACTCTCTTGGTTCTTTGTCGTATACTCTCACACTCTCCGATCCTTTTAACTCAGCTCCTAAATTTTGTAATCAAGTTTTTCCTTGACGCAAGTAAAATTTGTAAATTTTCGCTTTTCCTCTCGCAAACTTAACTTAGTATTCTCGCCGTCGCTTTTTATCTAACGTTATATTATATTCACACGTAGTATTCTCTCTGTCGCCCTTGCTTTATGGCCTATATATCGTGGAGTACGTTTACTTTGATGTCAAGCTGAGAAAACGCCACTGCCGTTTAATTTACCGGATGATATATTTCCAAGAAATCTACAGCCTTACTCAACTACTACGACAGCGATGTCATCTCAACATTTTCAATTCCTATCATCAACTTCTCATCTTTCCATTCCAATTACTTTTATATATATGGATGTAACGAACCAACAACCCATATTTATTTTCCACCAATTATAATTTTAAGATAATTTGATTACTTCAGGTCGATTCCGTTTGAATTTTATTAAATTAAATTAAAGAAAATAAAAATCTCGCAGATCTCACCCAAGATTCCAGAAAGCTTATAAACACAGATTGTAGTTGAGTTGTTGTACACAACTTTTAGTATGCGAAGCACAAAGTATGCCAAAGTTGAGAGCCAATAACGTTTGGAGGGTAGACAAGAGGTAAAGGCAGAGAGTGTTACGCCGGCAAACGTGTAGGCCGAGCACCCCGCGAAGTCAATGCAAGTGGAGCGAAAATCAGATTTGCTCGTTGTCGCCTCTGCCCTCCCGACAAATCCACCCCAAATCACCCAACCACCTACCAGATCCACTCGTTCTATTTCCCTCTGCCAGGACATTTCACTCACCAGCACACTCTTACATTTTCGTACCCCAGCGTGTACATTTAGCGAGCTGCCAGCTCCACTACTCTTGCAATTCACAAGCCACCCCTCACTCTCTTTCTCTCTCAGCGAGTCGTAGCTGAAACGAGCGTGTAGCCCTTTGATCCTGCCGACAGTCACCCTCCGATCCTCTACCACCCCCTCGAGTCTACCGACCTAACTTAACCCCCTAGACGTTCTCTACCCCTCACATTTCACATGCCACCTCCCAAATTCTCGTTCTCTTTCACTTGTGTCTCCACGTCCTCGCATGTCGCACCGACCAACTTTAAGTCTGAGTACACCAACGACTGCGACAATCCCCTTCGATAAATATACCAACGACACGCGACTATCTGCGTTTACACGTGCGTGCTACAGCCCTCCAATCATCCTCCAACCCTTTGTCTTTTAGTTTTTAAATTATTTGCGTCTTCCGTCTTCCAGCTACTACCTGGCTCCTCAAGGTATACACAGACTTTCTTTATCTTCGGAAAATGACTTTAGCAAACGTTATGCTGTTATGGATTTTATAAATTTAAACTTTAGACAAGATGATGTTTACTCGTCACAACCCGATTTCTGAATTCTGAGATAGATCAAATGTTAGCTGAATTGTTTCCAAGAGCACGTCATTATCAGTATAATGAATTGGTTAATAACCACCTCAAGTATCATTTACGGCCCGTGATAATAAAAAGAGTCATTATCAATATAGGTGTTAATCATGTTTTTGTATTTCGGTGTATTTTAGTCAGCTAACACTTTAACTTTAGTTATCTCTTACTTTGTGTGCTAAACTTGAAGTTGAACTAAAACTTCCGTGCTTCTCATAATGATCCTCTGAGACGTGTTAATAAAACAAAAGGTGCTTTTACTGGCTTGTCTAGCTGGTGTCTTTACCCAAGTTCCGACCCGACGGACACTTGGAACCTCCGGGCTAATACTTCAATGTCTTTACAAGTAGTCTCGTCTTTACGTTATTGTCACTGCGGGTACGAAGATGCTAATAATCAAGTGTTTATTTCAATGGCTATTAATTTAACACTAAAAAAATAATCACGTGTTCTCTTAAAAGAAAACAATCTTTGTTGTAGGTTTTGAAATTAGGTCTAGCCAAAGGGTTTTTACTCTAAATAATCTACTTATCAAGCTGTAATAACAGCCCAGAGTTTTCTTTAATTCTTATCGGATCGGCTTGGAACATCAAAGGCTCGACAGTAGCGGCACGTTTGAATATAATCCGTATGCGATATTTCAGTCAAGATCGCCGTGTAAATCGCGCGAAACTAAACTCAGTCACACGGTCTCTGTTGAATTATATATTGCTAACCATCACACATGTAAGTGCGATAAACATTTGTTGTCGCGTATTTGCTTAGTAAATACTCGACAGTCACGAATTACAGTTAAAGTATCGGGTTGTATTTTCCGCTATTTATCTATATGAAACAAGTGTGAAAATAAAATTGATTCAATAAAATAAATTAATCTGCTGTTGGCGTTGAATTTTTTTTCATTCAACCCTGGCTGTGATAAGTTTGAACTTTAAAAGTTCTCAACAAATTTTCTTGGCTGTTTAGTAACGCGTTACAAGTTTATTTATAAAACTAAAGTTAAAATTTGCATGGAATCGTATTTATCAAAAGGGAAAGTGGGCCACGTGTAGTCAGACATAGTTTAAGAAGAAAAGAAGAACTAAGTAGTACTGGATCTTCAGATGAATATATACGCAATAAAAGCTTTAATGTTGTCCTCTCGATGCTTACTGAACTTGGTGACACTTAGCAGCTTTCTCGAAAAGTGGGTTAAACCAAGTTTCTTCCCTTATTCACTACTTCACCATAGCCTTCATCTTCGACAATAAAACAGATACAGATATAAGGGCGATGCGCTGGCGATAAGAGTAGTGATGATACCTGATAGTAGTGATGGTGGAGGAGAAAGTCACGGTGGAGAGAAAATAGCTCGCATGGTGGGAGTAGATCGGTATGTCGAGTGAACGCAGGCGCCGGTAGCCATGGCGACGATTCCTTCGGATTGGCCACAGCATCCACTTTAATATCCCCGCTCTTGTGTTTCTACGTCGTAATCCACCATCGACAACCCCTCCGGTGTCCTCGTAACCGGCCATCTACCCTTACTTTTTCTTTACTTCGCCCACTCTCTCCTCAAGCCCTGTTTTTTCATTCTCACTTCTCCCCTTATCTGCTTTTTTATACGTATTCTTGGTATCTCCAACTAGCAACTTCCGAAGATCAATCTTGACTGCGAAAAAAACTACCCGAAAAGACTAGTCCCAAAAATGAACCAGCTTTCGATAAGGAAGAAATATCAGAAAATTTTCATAATTACTTGGTGAGAAAAACCTAAAACAATTTGGGCTGAAGTAAATTTGTATTTATCGTCGGAAAAAGTAACCCCTCTCGCGGTATAGACTCCCACTCAAAGTGATCTCACCCCTCTGCCTACGCCTCTCCGGTTGCCTCGGCAACTTGGCTTGGGGTTGGCTACTAGGTCTCGTATTCGCCGCCCTTGTACCCCTGCTAGATCTCAGAGCTAGTGAGAGAGTGGAAGACTGACTTACAGCATCACGAGGGCGATATTCCTCGACCGTAAGAGCAACAGAGAGAGTGAACTCCCTCGGTAAGGATACTTCAGCGCAAGCCAAGCGGATTAATGTATTTCGAATAATTCATAAGACCCTGTACATACTACGTTGTATGTCCCTTATACTGTATATATATGTTTATTACCGGCATCAGCCAATTTATGCTTAACCTTCTCTACTGAGAGTGTCACGCATTACAAAAAATCCACCTTCTATGAAAAGATTATTATGCTAGTTGGATTTTAAGTGATTAATACATATATCTATACTTGAAAATTTTCCATTTCAAAATTCCCATGAGAGCAAATTTCAATTCACCGTGATATGATGCATGGAGTTGTCGTGAATGATCGCAGTCACTAATTTTTATTTGAATTCTTCTTTGGAGTACTTGAAGATAAATAGCACGAGACTTATTTGAATAAGTAACTTTTTAGTGCTCCGTGCAAGCCTAATATGTCAGAAAGCTTTCGCTGTAACGAGGTAGATGTCAGATAATGAGGCAATTAGCGGGGAAAATCATCTTTCCATGTTGCAAAAAATCCCTCCGATTAAAGAATGTGTAAATTCAATTAATTCAATGCAATTTAAATTAATAACAAATTAAAAATATAAAATTTATACAAGTAAGATTAATATATACTGTTAGTTTAGAGTAATATATACTATTTAGTTTATGTAACATAACTTGAGAAGAAAATATAGTTTTATTATAAACGGGTTTCCATATTAGGTGATAGACTATGTCGACAGTTTTTGAGAGGGAAAGGTTATAAAAGCTTGTCAGGCTACTAATTCTCGAGATATCCGGTAAATATGTTTGCGTTATATCAACACGAGCCAAATCCTCGTACGTCATTCCCGTTCCCCGTTAATAAATTTGAAAGCTGTGTAAAGCAAACACGTGTCAAGAGATTATTTATAATTTATATATTGTGAAAGTTACGTGTATGCCTATTTACATACATCAGAAAACAACAAAAGTACATTAATAAGTAATATAACTATTTTTAATAATAGAAGTTGTATTTGCGTATATTTTTTTTAAGTAAAATATTTATATGAAACCGCATTGGACTTGAAAAGGTCAGTTGCAAGTTTCGATCTATTCTTTAGTGCTATTTTTTCACCCTCTATGAATATTTAAACTGTAAGCTAGAGAATCTATGCTTAACAAAGCTTTTTTTAACTAAGCTTTTTTTTTTAACCAACAAACTCTTGGTAGAATGATACTACTAAGATGGTGTTATTTTGAGTTGAGTAACATAGCCTCCTCTCTTACAATAAGCCCTGGAAAACGCACTGGATCCTTGTCTTATCGCAGTTCGTCTTCTGTGTAGATCATTAATGCAGCTGTCTTGCTTGCTCGTTCGCAAAGGATTCTGGTTGGTACCACTTTGGTATATCTAGCGTCGCCTCTTCCCCAACACCCGCGGGCATCCCATGCCAACCAGCGAGACTGGGAGCCGCTTTTGCTTTGTGCGCGTCGGGCGGTGGTACATCAAAGCCTCCTAGTTCCCGCTCCGGCCTTTGACGGTTACGTCGCAGCCGTTCGCTCAGTCGTCGTTCGGTAGCGCGAGTGCCCACCACTGCACGCGACGTATCAGTGTCATTTTAGGACGTTATTTTGGTGCCGCGAGTCTAAAATACCCCTCCGGATGCATTGGACAAAACAGTTAACCAGCATTTCGCTGGGCTCTAAATCCAGGGTTTATTGTCCAGCTGTTAGATGGACTACTGGTAAGCAAACCTACTGCAGTGTGAGTCCGTTGCTGCGATTATGTCGCCTCGTAGTAGTGGCAAGAGTGCGCGTGGCAAAGTCGTTAGAAAAGGGCGGAAAGTGCGTAGTGGCGGTACTACTCCGGTGGTGCCGCGACTAGGTGAACGAACGACAGCACCTACCCAAGAGCGGGAGCGAAGAAACGGAGAGACGATGAGAATGGACAAAAAGCCCGTCGCCGTAGTAGTTCCCGAGACAGGTCGATGCACCGCGACGCGCACGCGCCAGTCCCCAGATTCCAAGGCACTTGGCAGCGCCCTGATGCTACGATTTATGGATAAACCTCCAACGACCACTGCTGACGCTGATGCTGATGCCGCTACTGGAACGAATAATCGAGATGTAGACACACATCTTGATTATAACGATAATAATGACTCAGACGAAAAAAACTACCAAGTAGTTGAGGATAAAAAATTAAAATATCTCAGGACAATTAACAAATCCGAAGATACGTTCAATTACGATGATAAAAAAATATTCGACTCACCAATTTCTCTAGAGTCATTCAATTCATCCAGGTATTCAGCATCTGAAGCATCGTCGGTTTCTGTGAATGTTGACTGTCTGGAGAAATCAACATCAAACTGTTGTCCAATTACGAGCATTACGCATACGCCTCTCGAGACATTGAAGAACGCTTTAGAAGGTTATGACCATAGTCGTATTTATTTAGCTCATGTATCTTTTTTGGATTGGCGAGATCTGCCGGGTAAACGTGCTTGCAGTGAGAGAGTATGGGTGGTTGGTGCTGCCGATCACGGTGGTCGTCATCGAACGAGATTGCTAGTAGCTGGTCGTCACTGGAGGCCAAAGTGTTTGACTAATGTAAATATGGTTACTCAACCAGTTGTTTATGCAGGTGGTGGTAGTGGATCGTTAACAGTAGATCTCTTTTTATGGTGGTTTCACCGCGAATTCGCTACTACTGCCATCGCTATGCATCCTGATGGCGCTATTCTAGTGGCTGAGTCCGCTGATTATCTCCCGTCGGAGATAGAATGCGTCTCAGCTGATGGATTGGTCAGACTATTTATCGTTCCCAAAAACTACTTAGAGCCAAAGATTGTCGCCAATGAACTAAGGATCCGTCTGGCAGCAGGATTGCTTACTAGTATCAGAATAGATCTTAATAGTAACAGAAAAAATTTGACAGAACGCGTGTGTGGGTTTACACTGAAAGAAGCGTTTGCTGAAATGCATCGGGCGTGGCTTAACATACGATCGGAAACATTTGCCAGGTGTTGGAAGTATTTATATAAGCGGTCAGATGCAACACCACCTCCTTCAGGTCCATCATTATCCACGCAGCTTCATCGAGTTAGCGATTACACAGAAGATCGTCTGATGATTGCTGAGCTAAAGGGACTAGCCCTTGAAGCCGGTCTGGAGGTCGGAGATTCGGAACTCGAGCGGTGGATACTTGACGAAGAGAGTGAGTTTGCTAAACGGGTCAAGAAGAATGAACTCGATGAAGAGCAGACAGATAAAAAGGAAACTGTAGCCGCTGTACCAGCAAACGATGAGTACGATGACGAAGAACCAGTAGATAAAGACAAGTACGATAGAGTAGATGAAGAACCACCCACCTCTGAAGAAACTGTCCAGCTCCTATCCCGAGTTCTCTTGTGGATGGAAAGAGAACCACTCGACCCAGGTCTCTTACTTGCGGTTAGGTCGATGCGAGATACTGCCGCCGTAATGGTAAGCATGTATGTAGATGATGGACTATACTACCTTGACAAGTGCGCTCGTTGTAACCGTTTCTTGTGATCGATTTACCGGGCCCTCTTGTCTTATCTTGTCTTCCCTAGTTCTGTACGGCTCACCTTCCATCGCACTTGCCGTATAAATTGGGCTAATTTAGTACTCTGGCTCATTCAGGGGGTGCTAACATCTCACGATCATGTCAACGAAAGAGACTCTCGAAGCAACTGGGACTGGCGAAATCACCCATCGCTATTACCCCTCTTTCCTTCTTGTTTTCAGTAACTGCAAAACCTACCGGAACCCATGTTATACTCAAGAGCCTTGAAGTAGAGGGCGCAACCAAGCTTTCGTAAATTGATCCTTCACTCGGTTTTCTTGCGCGACCCTTATCCTGCAGTCTTTTCCAGCGTTGCTCATATTTCAGCGTAATCAAATACTCGACTAACTTTTATCTTTTTTAAATCAATCAAAAATTCTACTGGTTTTTAATTTTGAACATTTTATCTGTTTTAGGCGAGCAAAATGGGACTTGCCGGCACGCATCCAAGTGGTTTACCCTTCTTTTGCGGAAACGGTGACCACTTAACGCAACCACCGCCAGCACACATGGGGATCCCACCTTATGGAGCGTTGGACGCGGGGAAGGCGGCTGCGGCTGCCGGTGAGTACTGGCCAGCACCCCAACACGGTCCATCCTCACACCCTGCACACTGGAAACGACTTCTTGCAGCAGCAGCCTCCACAGGTCAGCCACGCTTCCAACCGCCCAATCGTTTTGTTTCATATTTTGTTTATTATTTTATTTATCCCACACTAAAACAACCACTGCTTTCATCAACACACATCATCATTCATTCATTCATTCACTCATTTTTTTTCGATAATACCGAAAATTTTTGTTTGTTTTAACGAAAGATTATTTTTGGGTGGTGGTGGCTGAGGTGGAGGTTGTGTGTCCTATTCGAGCCTTCCTTTCCTCTCCTAGATTAATGCGAGTTCGCGTGGTGTTTATCGGATAAAATAAACGATTTCTCAAGTAGACAAAATCTTTTGAACGTCAGGCAAGAAATACCCCTCAACTGTATTCAATGTAAATTCAACAACTATGATATCTCTTGATGTTCATCAGCTCGTCGAGAATGAAATCAAACGCTATGGAAATTTTGCTTTATTCTCCGCTTACCTGTCTCTTTTACTCCAGTAAAAGCTTTTAAGTGCTTGTAAATATTGATGTATTTTAACATTTTTTTTTTTATTTTTTTTTATTACGTCCTAATTGAAAGAATATTCCATATCGAGTCAAGTAGCGAGAACGTCGTCAAAAGGAAATATTTCATGAGATAAAATAAAAACCGAGGTTATAAGTTGATATTTGTTGTGTATGTATACGTGAATGTATACTAAATAAAAGAAGGAAACGAACGAGAAGCTAACAGAAGGGAGAATACTTGCAAACTGGCCTCAAGTATAAGAACAAGAGACTTCACCATTAGGCTAATCAGTCAGGCATGCAGTTTTTTTCCGGCGTCAGGTCAACGAGTTTCAATGCTTTATTTATACATATTCCTTTTTCATTCTTTTCCCTCTTGTTATCTCTCTGCTCTCTGCACTCCACTTTGCTGGAGTAGGGTAGTTTCATCTCATCTACGCTCCAAAGTATGTTCAGTTCTTAAGTAAATGTATTAATTATCCAAATAATCAGATCCCAGAAAATTATATTATTAAAGGTTCAGGTTAATACAGATCTATTATTTATTCTTGTGTTAATTTATTTTATCCAATTCAGCAACGTTTCGTTACGTATCGTAACTTCCTCAGGCTTCTAATAACAAACATACATCATATATTAAATGTAAATGTATAAAAAAACATAAACAAATAATTTCAAATAATTAAGTTATGAACATTTATGCTATATTTTACCCAAATCATTAAGCTTCGCAGATATCATTTCACGAAATTAATTTACGGATAGACACATCCACGAGAAATCGTTCAAAATGTGCTTGACTCTCTTTGATTGCACAAGATTTGGGTCACGAGAGTTTATATCTATAAAGAGGAACCTCTTCCACTCGGTATTTACAGATTGAAATCCTGACTGTAGTAAATCAAGATTGGAACAGTGATTACGCACGAAAATAATATGCGCTAGCGCCTTAATTTCAAGAGTAAAGAAATCAAGACGTAAATTTAGAAAATAGTAGAGATGAAAAAACGAGAGCAAAATGATCTAGCTTACTACTACAGCGATGTCATATCATATCATATAGTATATGTAGATAAGATTGATAACGTTTATGCAAGACTATGAACTCATACAAGCTGCGATGGAGTTCTTTGTCTTTCAAACAAGCGAACGTTTCTCCCCTTGTCAACCCTCTTTAGCCGACCATCATATACATATTCCCGACGTCAGAAATTCTCACAATATCTTTCCCTCTCGCTCCGGCTCTCATTTAGTTGTAAATGTCTCTTTCTCACGGAACTACGGCGTTAAAACTCACCTTTTCCATTATCCTTTCTCGGGTCTTTACATTTTCCCTTGGCCTTATTCTAATTCTACATTACCTCCCTTTGCTTTACCCCTTGAGTCGCTCGGAATACTTCTAATTAGCCAGCACTTTTCGATACCCGTTTATTTCCAACCACTAAAGTACCCGCATTGATTCCCTTAATTTCAGCATCCTTCTCTAGCTTTTCATCCCTATTGGCTTGCAATACTCCTTTCCACTTCACACACTACTATAAGAAACAAAAAACCTGAATCTAGGCATAATTGACATGTCGTAGAACGAGAGAGCCTGCGTTACAATTTTCCTCGGATCCTTTGTTACCTCCAACGATTTGATTTTATTTTCAGAATCCTTTAGCTTTAGCTTGCTCCTTTTCTTTGGATTGTGATTTTCCGTTTTCAGAGCTGTAGCTCGATCGTACGCGTACGTAAATGCAAAGAACAGGGCAGAGGAATCTGCAGAGACGGAAAATCGGGGAGTTGCCTCGTGGCACTCCTTGCACCGCACAATTACAGGGCAACTAGTTCCACTTGGCTAGTCCAGTTAAATAGCATACCGAATGCAAATAACGAGCAAGAGGCATTACACAGACACTTGAGCTCAAGGCGTATCTGAGCTTCGTTATAACAACACTAAAGTCCTCCAAGACTTGCTAAAACAAAGCTCTACTCCACATTGCACACTACACATTAGAACCGCCGCTAATTTACAACCATTGAAAATTGAAAATCAGTTATCGAACTATTGTTCGTGCTTGCTAATGACTAATTACTCTCATGATTACCATCAACTGGATTTTATTTTAACGATGATTTACAAGCTCTGCCTCTTGAAACAGGTTTTGAAGCTGTGCAAAAACGGCGCGTGTGCGTGTTGACTTACCAGAACTCAAGTCTAATTACTCAAGTATTTTTACGTGGGTTTTTTTTTTTTTTTTATCACTGATCTGTTCGTCATCCGTCCGCTGATCGTCTGTATTATCTTATCCGCTGTATCGTATATCAGAGTTAGGTGTAGCCAGTACACAAGTGCTATACAGCAGTAGCCGTTTTACACAGCAGGATTCATTATCACCCTTACTCTTGCAGGACCACGGGACGTCGGGTAGCCACGTGTCTGTAAGTTGTGTTCTCCGTCTAAAATGTACCGTCAACTAATGCAATTACCATGTATCAATGTACAAATACACTAGATAACATGAATACATGTATATGTCCGATATGATATGATGTGGTTATAATCTAACCCACTAGAGCTTATCTAGTTAATAGCTTGCTCGAAAAGTATCCGAGAATGCCGTGTGAAATAAAGGAGTTTGACACATTACGCAAATTCAAATTACGGAGCGTAAAACTCTCTCGCCTAGATTTTGCAGCGATTGTTGATTCATTTTATAACAATAAATAATGGATAATAAGTATAATATATACTATATAGTCCAAGTTTACTGTGACTCGGGCAGTGTCGTCGGGTTCCGCTCGATTGGATCGATAAAACGTAGAGTTAATGCAATTATCGCGTACGTATAGATATCCGCACAGCGATCGCGGTTAATTTTTTAAAATATAACAGCCTGGATATTTATGTACTCTAAGCAAAGGCTAATGGCATGTACATGATGATGGAGAAAAAGAGAGACGGATAAGAGTAGATGGGTGCGCCTGAGAAGGCTACGGTAAATTATCTACATCCACGTCCAGTGTACGGAGAGCAATAACTTGCTGATTAATGAGTTCCAAATAAAGTCTAAGGTGGTTAACGCACTAGTAATAGCCGGTGTTGTTACCTGTTCTTTTAATTCACACTTGGTGATCCTTATAATGACGATGATGATGATAATGATAATAACGATGAGCAATGCTTAGCTAAGTCAGTTGAGAAATATCTTGTGGTGAAAAGGCTTCTTGATCATTGATCCTAACGCTCGATTAGACTCGTCTAACTAGAGGTATGATTGAAGAAATTTTCCGGGATGGGGACCATTAATGCTACTGCTTCCTCTGGCTAAAGTTAACGACGGGATCTAATAAAACGCAAGTGGAAAAGGAGCCGGAGCCAGAGCAGGAGGATGGTTAAAACGGGCCAAAGGATCAAGGATCCAAGTTAGAGTACGGAATGAAACGGAAAATGGTTTAAAAGGTAAAAAACCTGACAAAGAGTAAACGATTGCTCGCCGGAATCTCGATCGTTCGATTCCTCGAGCTGCTCACGGGAATAAAAGAGTAATTTTCCGGGTGGTGAAACCTCGATAATGGGGCTCCAGACTGCCGAGTCGACTGGAAAGTGATTAAGCACACATGACAGAGTCTGGCGGACTTGCCAGGATATTACCAACGAATACAGCTACCCCTTCATCTCTCGTCTTGTTCATCGTTCTTCGTTCATCATCTGGTTCTCATCTACTCTCGTTCACTTACCAGCTTTTACTTTCCCGATTCCCCGGCTTGATTCAGTACTTTATTTCTATTCACACACTTGTCGCTAAATTTGAGTACTAATCCCTATTATTACAGTGGTAAATAATTGGCCAGATTGCGGAAAAACATGCATAGGCAACCCACACGTCGTCCGCCATCTGCATACAATATTCTGGGCAACGACACTCGTTAGCTCTTGACGAAGCCAATTTCGACAAAACTACTGCAAGCTCTCAATACTCTGAATTCTTTGACACAATACCCGCACCGATATCAATATGCAGACACGTCAAGCTTTGTCTAAACAGATATCATTTCAAAGTTACAATTTCTAATAGTAATGATGAAATCATTATTAGTCAAAAAAGCTGTATAAACATTAACCAAACGAATTTTTAGCGTTTACATTTGGTCATACGATTTCACAATATTTATTTATCAAATCGAGCGTTAACCCCTATATATCTACGAGCAAATAACAGTCACTCATCTTTTCATTTGATCCGACAAATTTTCTTTGATGTTCTCATAATATTTGCACTAAATTTTCCGTTGCACCAAATCGTTTTCTCTACCATATCTCCAAAAAAAAACTTGATTTCATCCACTTTTTTTAACCGGAGTCATAAGTCAATATTTTTCATTTAGCGTGTTAGTTTTTAATTTTTTATTTTATTTCCGCAGGTTTGACGAGGGCGCCGATGTATCCATTCTCGACGGGCCAGTATCCGTACCCTATGTTGAGTCCAGATATGACGCAAGTTGCATCGTGGTAAGTGTAATAATCAATAATCCGATGGCAATATTTATAATTTTTAACCTCCAAAGTTCATAATCTCTACACTTATAACCTTTTCAACCTTATCAGCTATATATACATCCGGAGAAAATTTTAAAATAAACAGTAACTAGCTCTGAAAATCAGGCAAAAGTGTCCCTAAGCAAAAACTGGTTGGTCATCTTGTCTGACCATCCTTTCAGTTCCAGTCTATTAGCTCGTGTACACCCTCTTGGCTAAATTCACTTATAAACCTTAGTCCCTCCTTGTTATTTGGTTTCTGCCTGAACCACCCCAAATTGAGATTTTCCACGGATGATTAGTCCTCTGTCCTCAATTACCGTTCCCTCCATTTTTCTTCTCCTGCTCCATCTATTCATAGTTAATAGTTTATAAATTGTCGATAACATATAAGTTACTCCCCTTTCTCTAGAAGTACAAAACGAGCAAAAAAAATAACAATAAACTAACTTTAATTAAAATATTTAATAGGCATACACCAAGCATGTATCCTATATCTCCAGCAAGCGCAGGGTTTAGGAGTCCGTATCCTACAAGTTTACCAATCACAAGTTCCAGCTTACCAAGGTATGTGATAATTTAATTAAACCTACTGTTTAGCGATATAATTAATTCCGCTGTGGTATTGTTTGCAGTGATCTTTATCGGTTTTCACCAACGGGCCTTATGCCTCCTCATCCAGGACTGAGTCCGCACGCACACGCACTAGCGTCTCACGCGTTAGTATCTTCAGCACCTAAAGCGGATCACTCTACCTTGGATCATAATCACAGGTAGCTTATAATTATCAATTATAATTATTATTTGCATTAACATTGTATCATTATAATAACGACAAACTATCCTTTCAACGCATTTAAACTCAGTATCCGTGACGGTAAATATTATATCGCACAGAACCGAACGTTACAATGGCTCCATCCCCGAAGAAAAGGTCAAGTGTGATATGAATATGATAAAAAAAGTGACCGATAATTCAAAACGGAATTATTAACCGTCGGTCCAGTCGATAAAGATATAGTCGCAAATGATAAGGAAGATAAAGTAGTTACAAAAGAGTGCCGCAGGGGGTAGCACGTCCTAAAGCAATAGCTTTCCTATCACAAAAGTTATCGAATAGTCGACTTGGTTGGTTCTCTTCTCTTGTCGCATTTCAACAGAGCGACTGCGCTGTTTCCGCGTATTGATCATTACCCTCTTAACAGATTTATAATTTGTATTAGTACTTAATCTACGTTATTGGTTTGTATTTATTCCCGAGGCACTTAAGACATCGCAACGTGTGCTCGTTGCCAGAGTTACCATTGTCTTTGGGTAGATACCTCACACATATATAGACTCCTCATGCTCAATACGGATCTGTATCTATAGATGCGACACAGACAGAGACAGATACAGAGACGTAGACATAGACTCATCGTATATATATATAATATGACATTTCCGTTGAAAATTACGAGTTTGCTATTATTATGATTGTCGAATCGGAAAGAGGGGTGGTCTCCCAAAGGCTCAAGGCCTTGTATTACAATGTAGTTGCATCTATCACTTCAAGTAGTAACGTTCGTCTCTTAATATCGTATTCACAATGTTTAAATATTAATCGGCGAATAAATATCGTAATTTCATTACTCCTGTTAATTAATTATTCATTTTCATCGTATTTGGTGCGACTAAGTCATTAACCTACGGTATATTTTCCCGACCTGGACGTACCGGTAGAGGACTAATTGCGTCTTACCATTATCTACTTGGTCTACAGACAACCCGGACTTGAGTGATTAGTACATCAAAGAGTGATTTGTTTATTTTAAAAATTAAGATTCAGTGAACAGGACGACATTTGCATGGTAGCTCGACGACAGTAGCGCCACAGCCCGCCAAAAAAATGCTATTTTCACCCCCAACGAGAATTATACATTGGATATATACAATATAGACTATAGGGCTGAGAGAGTCGTATAGCGAGAGATGTAGCTGTAGAGAGCCATGAATTGCAATGATGGGCCGTGCACCCGCACCGTCCACCCCCTAACCCCCCAACCCACGGATAATCAATCGTAACACCGCTGGGTTATTCGTGCTACGACGACTCACAAAAGACTTTACTTCACCATTAACATTTTAATCCGACACAAAAATAACTTATTAGTGTGAGAATAAATTTGGGTAGTTGAATTTACAATTGATTGTGTAACGCCATATATGATATATATTTGTCGGTAGATATTTATGGTGCTATATTGTATAAATATTTGGATATTTATGGCAGTCAAGTGCAGATTTGTCAGTAATGAGCTCGGATAGTAATAAGCAAATGTGATAGTTTTTGTTGATAATTATTTATTTATTTGGATTTGGCTAAAAAGATATATATGTATGTTTATAGACTTAGACATCTTTTATGATAATGATAATAATAATGATGATATATATATATTTTGTCGATATATTTTTGTGATATTGTGATATTTATTTAGTTAAAACGTAAGTTTTTTAACAAACAACAATTGCCAAATTTAGTCTGTGATTTATTTTAAACAGTATTTAAGTGGTCAATTAGTGATAAATATATGTATATATCTATATTATAGATAAATAGTGAATAAAATGGCAATGGAGTCAGAGTGTTTAGAGCCCCTAAATTTGGTAATAAAAAAAGATAACAATAGTAGTAGTAATAGCACTACCAGTAGCGAGTCAGTTTTAGAGCCGGACGATTTGTCATTATCAAGCACAACTACCACGGGTACTGTTACGGCAAATAAAAAGGAGGATATTGTTATTGACGGTGATGATAACAAAGTTGTAGATGATGCTAAAGTATTGATGCATTCAGATCCAGACAACATGGCGATTGAACAGTTGACGAACGGGAACAAAAAGATAACCGACAGTAATCTCGCGATAGCTGACCATAAATTATTGACGGCGTTGCATATGAGTAATCTGATGCAGCTTAATCTAGGGAATTTGAGAGAAACGACACCGGAATCGCAGGTTCAGGTTCCTCCGCCGTATGGAACTCAATATTATTTTATGCAACTCCTAGCGATGGTAGAAGCACAACAACTGATGTGCCAACAAATGAACTGGTCTTTGCCTCAACATTTGGTCAGAAGTCCCATGAGATTGCCTACCCAGGCCTATTTCGATAACCCCGCGGTTAATTTAGGCGAACAACTGACCTCTAATTCGTTGTACGCGGCTAATGTTAAGCATGAAAGTGACGTCAAAACGGCTAGCAAACGGTACGATTTTTTCTGAGTTCGAAGTTATGATTTTAAAAAGATTTTTCTATTATTCCAGGTCTTCAATGGATCAAAAAAACTCGTCGTCTTTGTCTTCGGATATCACAAAAGCTCAAGATACTGGCCAACAGAACAATCAAGGTTAGTTTCCTTTGTAATGATGCGCGCGCATCTCGTATGCCGCCATATTATTTTCATACGCGTCGCCATCTTGTTGAACAAAAACTTTCGATATTTTTCTTTGTTTTTCTTCATTTCACAGCTGAGTTAATAATTTTTTTTATCAATTATGAAATTAACTAGTAAAAAATGATCGATTTTGCTTACAGATAAGAAGAAACCCCACATAAAGAAGCCTTTAAACGCTTTTATGCTGTATATGAAAGAGATGAGAGCGAAAGTGGTGGCAGAGTGTACCTTAAAAGAGAGTGCTGCAATAAACCAAATTTTAGGAAGACGGGTAAGAAATTTAATTTATTAAAAAACAAATAATTGGTGATTAATTAAAACTTGATAATTTACAGTCGATAAAATGACTTTATTTTGTTTTTAAAAATTAGACTTTCAAATGATAAATAATTTTCTTGCATGACAAACGCTTTCGAAAAAAGAAAAGCTTTACTCAATTATTAACAAAAAAGCAGAGAAAACATTATTAGTACAAATAGAGCATTGTAGGTGGGATCTATGGAATATATTATAAATAAATCGTTTAAATCGCGAGGGCGTTGAGGGTGGGCGAGGGTGGTAATTAGGCAAGTAAGTTAGTACCTCGTATGAAGCTAGTGAGCACGGTGCACGCTAAAAAAAAATAAAGATAAAAATAAATAAGAAAAATCTGAGACTTTGAATGACTATTCGATTTGGGGCATATGACACGCAGTGGCATTCGCTAAGCCGTGAGGAGCAGGCGCGGTATTATGAGGCGGCCAGGCAGGAGCGCCATCTCCATCAGCAGCGCTACCCCGGCTGGAGTGCCAGGGATAACTACGGATACGGCAGCAAGAAGAAGAAGAGGAAGAAAGAACGCTCCGCAGATCCCACCGGAGGTACCACTTTCCAGTGCTAGAACAGCAGGCCCTTTATTAATTAATGATAATAATAATAATCATAATAAGAATAATAATAATAATTAACTATTATTTATAAATAGTAACCTCATTGGTATTTTATTGAAACGATCAAAGTCTCTGCGTTTCTTTTTTGTTATTTTTTTTTCTTTCTTATACATATATATTTACATATATGTATATATGTATGTATGTTTTTTTTTTTCGTTTTATTTTTTCCTATTCTCTTTGATCAGCGGATTATTTATATTGTTTTTATTGGATTGGATTGTCTGTGGGAATTGTGGAATGTGGCAGCATTTAATAATAATAATAATAACCATAATAATATTAATATTATTAATAATAATGATAATAATGTTGATTATTTAAAATGAATATAATAAACCCGCGAATGCAATAATTATCTCTGGCCAACTCCCTGAAGCGGTTTTGATTTTATGGTAAATTTTTTTAAGGACGTTCATGCGTGGGATCAATAGATTAAAATTTGAAAATTTTTGTGGTTTATAACTTACATTTATTATTTATTTTTTAAAGAATGGCTTCCCCCATGAAAAAAAAATATAAATAATATATATTTCGAAATATATAAAAATTTATATATAATAGATATATTTTTAATAACTAACTTTTGGCCGATTTTCATATATATTTTATATATTTTAAATATATTTTAGATATATTCAAGATATATTTTAAAATACATAAAACATACATAGCTAAAAATATAAAAAAAATATATTTTGAATATATATTTTATGTATTTGAAATATATAAAATATATATGAAAATCGGCCAAAAATTAGTAATTAAAAATATATTTATTATACATATTTTTTATATTTTTTTTTTCATGGGGGTTCATTCAAGTTTATTATACTGATAAAAAAATCAACTTTATTCAAGAGAAAAAGATCTTAAACCCAGAACATCATTCTGAAGAATTTGATTATTTTGAATAAAAAAAAAAAACTTTAAACTCAAAAATTGTTTTTGGATCAGTTAAATTTTACTTTATTCAAAAATTTTTCTGCTTGATTCAAGATAATCAAATTCTTTAAAACGATGTTGATATTTGGTTTTTTTTCCTTGAATCAAGTACATTTTTTTATCAGAGTAAATTCTTAGCAATTCTTGGACCAAAAATTAAAAATGGTTTTCTTCTTTAATAAGAATTTTTATAAAAAAATATTAAAAAAGATAAAACTTTAAATTTAAAACTCTTCAGCAGTAAATTTTAACGCATCCATTGGTTCTGTTCAAGTTTCCTAAATTCTTAGCAGTTCTTGTGCTAAAAATAAAAAATTGATATATTCTTTCTCAAGAATTTAAATGAGAATAAGTAAATTTGAACACAGGCAATGTAAAAAATAACTCAAATATTGTTCTAAGAATTGAATTGTCAAAACTTAAATAATTGGCTGGCCTCCACGTAAGAATGTCCTTAACTAAGAAAAAAGGGGTAATAACGGTAATTACTGTTTTATTTATAATTGTAATTGGAATTTGAAAATAACGGGCGGGGAGCATAGGCTGTTCTTCTAGCACTTGAAACGGAAAGTAGGACCCCCACCAATGTTATTGTCGAATGCTTTTTTAAATCCTTAGTTTGATTCTAATAATGAGTAATTGCTCGAGGGTGGCGGAGTAGATAGTACTTAAACCTAAAATAAACAAAATAAATAATTTAACATATTACAATACTTGATAATATAAATGAATAAAATAAAAAAATAAAAAGTGTTAATTTGAAAATCGTTAGCCGCATAAACAATAAGTGTAATTGATTCCAATTGGTTCTCTCGGTAGTGGCACGCGCTAGGGCGAGAGGAACAGGCCAAGTATTACGAATTGGCGCGACGTGAGAGACAGTTGCACATGCAGCTGTACCCTGACTGGTCTTCCCGCGCAAATACCAACCGAACTAAGAAGAGGAAGCGCAAACAAGACACAAACAGTGATCCTGGAGGTACCCACATACCTCACTCCACACATTCTTACAAAATAACCCACCACACCCACCACCCACCCCTTAATTTATTATTATTATTATTATTATTATTATTATTATTAATACATATACCATATATCATATATCATATCTTATCTATATTATCATATTATTATAATATTTTATTTAAATTATTATATTATATATAAATATACTATTGCTACACTACATATTGTTGCATGTTTTCCCCATTTCGGGGCTAAAGGTCAATTGTATCACACATACGTACATACATATATGTATTTTTATTATCATAGATACTCTTATTGTTATTATATTGTTATTACTTCAACCTAGCTTAATACTTTTTCATTTTTATCATCAAAAATCCTGTTTGTTTTGTTAGAATTCGATAGCAAAAATTTATAAGAAAATGGGCGCCAATTTCCGGGCGACAGAGAGACGTGATGACGCCCAAACTATTGGAGCGCCCATCAATCTGACCCAGCCTGTGGAGCTAATCTTTTGAATCACTGAAACCTAATTCAACAAATAGGACCATGATAAAAACGAAAAACTGAGCTAGATTGTGGGAAAAAACGATTTATCTGAGGAGCAATCTTAGCGAACATTAACATTATTAATTATTATTAATATTAATATTATTAATATCACAACAAACATACGTTGAGAAACAACAGAAAACGCTATAAAGATTCTTCAGTCTGTTGTTTGTCAACAAGAACATACATATATTAATAACGTACTTATTAAAAACACCGAACAACCACAACAACAAACTTTGGGGACGCTGGCCATCTTGCATTTACAGGGACCTAATTTATCCGCAATCAGACAATCCTAAAGCGTTTTTTATTTATCTATTTTTCACGTCTTTTTTATAATCCTGTTGAATTTTTTATATATCCTTTGATCGTTTCAATGTTTATACCCTTTTTTTACGTCCTTTTTTATTTATTATTTTAACAAAATTATTATTTGCATTTACCTTTAATTATTATTTACACCCGTTAAATATATCCCAGCTAAATTTTCGTTCACTGTTTACCTACGACGCTTTTATCCAATTATTATATCCACGCTTACTACCGCGAACAGAGTAGTTAAAAAATTCAAATTTATTATTTTTTCATTAAGTTTAAAATACATTGCATGCGCTTAATTTACTTTTTTGGGAATGCTTTCTGTTGCTACTGACCAATTGATTGGGCGCCAAATTGGCCTCTATCTTATCAGTAGTTAAGAAGGCAGCCTCAACAAGAGCTTTACAAATAGATATCAATATTTCCGTAGGGTCTTGGTAGTGCATGTCATTTCTTATTATAAATAATAATTATTTAAAATAACGTATGAACTTAAAAGCTCTGCTTTGTTCGACGAATTCACACCTACAGCGAACGAAAATTTATGTTGCTTCTTACCGATTACTTATTAGGCACTATTGTGATTACTTTGTACTAATATGTCTTTGATTTGTAGGTAATAATATGAAAAAATGTCGCGCGAGGTATGGATTAGATCAACAAAGTCAATGGTGCAAACCTTGCAGGTATGTTTTTCACCATTTTTTTATTACATTAATCGTTAGTTATTATATTATATGTTTAATCTAAGTTTATTGCAGTTAATTACGTTTAGGGTAATACAATTTTGTCGGTTATTCCATCTTAAATCCGACGTCATCCATAATAAAATAATATTAACGATTCTTCGTATTGTTACATTTAAAAATTTTGCTTTCTAAAAATCTAATTTATTTTAGTATAATATAACCGTCAGAAAATGTGTCTTCCAAGAAGAAATAACTTTAATAATTGCTTGTAAATACCTATTATACATAGTTTGTAGTTTTAATTTTCGTGTGAAAAATATAGTAGAGTATTAAACGCGAGGGGTTGGATAATTAAAAAAAAAAAGTCCTATACCTCTCACGCTTAAATATTTGCACTACTGCAATCGATTTTCACACGGAATAATTATTAGAACCAGCAACGGTAATTGTATTGTTTATTAAAATTAGTGCCCTAAAAACTCCGCATCTCCCAACTGGGTTTTAACGATGTCATTAAGCTCATTAAAGGGGTGAAGAAATAAATAGCCAAAATTTAATGACACTGAAGTTAGCAGACGTCTAAAAATTTTTGATTTTTTTTATTAATTAAATTACAACTAAAAAGATATTTATAAAAAATTGCACTTAGAGTTTTTCAAATTTTTTACATGTGAATTTTTTTTTTTTTAATTGTTTTATTGAAAATTTTTCAATAAAAAATTTCTAAAAATTTTGAAATGTCGGCTAAATTCATTTTTATATTGATTTGTTATAAAAATAAAAAAAAAATGACAGTTGTCAGCTAACTTCAGTATCCTAATAATAATAAATAAATTAACAATAATTAAAATTTTTACTTACAATAATACACTAGTACAAAATATATTATTAAAAATGAAATATTTATTTTTTTTTTTTTTATATTTTTATTAAAATATCTTTAAATATTTTTTAAAGACGCTCTCGGTGGATGCGAACGTCCTTTTGTGGTTAACAATGATATGGCGTTTTAGTGGCAAACTTATTTAATATATATATAAGGAGTAATAAGTGAAATAAAAATAAAAAAAAATATATGAATAATAAAAAAATAATAAAGTGCAATAATTGTATATAATACTCACACGTCAAAGATGATAACAAAATGATTCACAAAATAGCAATTCACGCCTCCTTTTATATTGCGCGTCTACGCTGGTAAAAAAATCTCGAACGTTTACTCAGCATCTTCGATACTCCTCACAGTTAAAGTAGAAAATTACTGTGCGTTAGTCAAAATATATTTATAAATACAATTATCCATTAAAAAATTATTTTAATTTATTAACGTCTAAAAATTTTTGATTTTTTTTATTAATTAAATTACAACTAAAAAGATATTTATAAAAAATTGCACTTAGAGTTTTTCAAATTTTTTACATGTGAATTTTTTTTTTTTTTAATTGTTTTATTGAAAATTTTTCAATAAAAAATTTCTAAAAATTTTGAAATGTCAGCTAACTTCATTTTCATAAAATTTAAAACAAAACTTTCTGCTGGGAGACATATTTTCTGATAATTTAAAAAAAAATGAATAATTAGAGATAGTAGATATTTTTGATGATTTTTTTTGGAATTGTGGGTGACTTTTCGGGACTTAAGGTGGGAACAATAAATAAATAATATTTTGCGAGCGCCCCTTTAATGGCTGGTGGTTGGTTTTGGCAGCCCAGTGGAGCATGGAGCGGGGATGGGCATCCACGCGAGCATAATCCATCACGGTGTGGGAAATAGCGCGGGGACAGGGGTCGGGGCTGGAGGTGGTGGTAATGTTGGGTCAGCAAGTGCCCCAACAAACACAAACACTGCCTCCAATGCCTCCTCGCCTCAGCAAGAACCCACTTATGTTAATCTCTAGTCAAGCCTATCGCCTCCCTACTACTGCAACACTTCTTCTTAAACAGTGGTCAGTCCCGACTTAAACCAACGGACTTGTTTTCTCTTAATGCCGTTTTTATAATTAAAAAATTTATTATTAATCATTCGCTAAAATAGTTACCAAATTCGGCCATTTCGTTTAAACTGGCATTAAGTGACGATCCAAGTTCCGATGCTCGCATTGTTTCTCATTGTTGTGGCTCTTTACAGCTTATTGTTGTTATTTATTATTATTATTGTCATTATTATTATTATTATTATTACTATTTTTATTATTATTATTATTATTATTATTATTATTATTATCTTTATTTGTCCTCGTTTAGTTGAAGATTTTATTTTTTCACTCAGTGTCGCCCTCAGCATGGCTAATCTGTTATATGTATCACATTTTTTAAAATATATATATTTATATGTATGACAGATTTTATCGGTTTAATCAAACAGTTTGATAGATTTTATATTTATTATTATTTAATTTTGGCATGGCAATTATTATTACTATATAATATATACAATTTATGTGTATCAATATTTATTCGATCTGTGCTTTGGAAGTTCACTTTTAAATGGCTAGATGCTGATGCAGCTAATTTCCAATCCAGCTTTTCGGCGAACATAATACGACACTTTTCACTCACTATTCTCAAAAACTGAACTTTCAAGTCGTGTATTGCGTTAAATATTGTTTGCAAACTCAAAAACTAAAAAACCTACACAAATATTTTGAATGAAAATTAAGTTAGCCGACATTTAAAAACTTTTTATTGAGAAAAATGACTACAAAAAAAAAAGAAAAAAAATTTTCATTTGTAAAAAACTATTAAAATGAAGTTAACCGACATTTCAAAATTTTTATGAAAATAAATGTAGCACATATTTGATAATTTTAAAAATTTTATAAAAAATAAATTATGGCCAAAAAAATAAAAAAAAAAAATTGACATTTAAAAATTTTAAAAAATATAAAATGCAATTTTTTTAAAATAATTTTTTGGAAAAAATCTTTTTGTTAAATAAAATTAAAAAATTGTCTAGTGATAGCTAACTTTAATGTTATAAATTTTTTATTGAAAAAATTTCAATTAAAAAATAAAAAAAAAAATTTCACATGTAAAAAACTTGAAAAACTACAAGTCCAATTTTTTAGTTATAATTTGATTAATAAAAAATTTTTAGGAGTCTGCTAACTTCAATGTCATAAAAAACTTTAAAAACTATAAGTGCAATTTTTAAAAAATATTTTTTAGCTCTAATTTAATTATTTAAAAAAAATTAAAAACGTCGGCTAACTTTAGTATCATATATTTTGAATCTGTGCTTTGGAAGTTCACTTTTAAAATTTATATCTTCAGTTTTTTTGGACTTATACTCAATTAATAATTTGAAATTTGTAATTATCGCGAAAAAGTTTCAGAAAATTGAACTTTCAAATCACGTATTACAGAAAACATGCAAAAGTTCCAAGTAATTTTTTTTGGTTACAAAAAGATCCGATAGAGGGTGGCAAAGAAGAATATGAGTTCAGCGCCATCTATCGAGTCCTTCTGTAACTACTTTTTGGAACTTTTGTATAACTAGCTGGGTATTTAGTGGCTATTGTTAATGCCATTGTTTTTCGAGCGCGTTAACTTAAAAAAATTTTAAAAATATTTACTAAAATATAAAATAATACTAAAATTAAATGCTCTGTAAATGAAAACTAAGAGATGAATAATGAGAGCCAATGGCAGAGCGGTAATGTCTCGACTGTAGAACTGAATAAAATTTGTGGGTTGATAACCTCAACATAAATCCAGTCCAGTCCATTCCTTAGCAACAAAATACGTTTATTAATTTTTGAAATGGATTTTTGGTGTTTATTTTATTTTGTTTAAATGTTACATGCTTGCAAAATATTTTTAAATAATTAATTTATAATTTTATTTAATTGATTTTATTGAGCATGGCATTGCAGCGAGTGGACACAATAATATTTTTAATTATCTTATCGTATATCAACGCATGATATTATTTTTAGTTAGTTGTGAGGTGGTAAAAAAATTAAAATAAATTTGTTTTTAATTTAATTTTAATGTTAACAAAAAACAAATCACTTTGAAATTCTAACAATTTTATTTGCTTCCAGGCGTAAGAAGAAATGTATCAGATACATGGGTGAGGGAGGAGATGGTGACGTTGAAGGTGACGGCGACGGTGAAGATGATCACTCGGAAGACAACTTAGGGAGCGTCGGAGAAGCGGGGACTCCGGAAGATGACGAGTCGCTGAGTAGTCCTGGTGGATTATCGGCGTTATCAAGTTTGGCGAGTCCTTCGTTGGTGCTGCCATCACCAGCGAGCTTGGCAAGTCCGTGTCCGTGTCCACTGACGCCTCCAGTGGCGCCCCAGTCGTCGATATCGATGAATCAAAACCCAGTGCCAATTCCGCACCGCAATCCAGTGGGAACTAACCCACATGATATAAACAATCCGCTCAGCGTTAATCAATTAACTGGTCAGTGTATAAAGAGTGAAGTTAATCAGGCGCCCTCGGGTCCTTCTAATCCGGCGATCAGTGTTACGTAGCCCTGGATGGCCCCATGTGACAAGACTCTTCTACGATTCGGTGTCATCGGGGTTTATATTTTTAAATTTACTCGAAATGTAATGATAAAGATTAATCTTGTTCTCTACTTGTCTCAGTACTGAGCTTTTCTTCTTTTAATTTCTGCCCTGAAACTCAATTTAAAAAAATATTTTTTATCCGAATTCCTTCACGGAAAAAACAAGATTATACTCGATATAATCCAAAATTATAATGAGTGAAAAAAAATTTCAGATAGTAGCTAATATAATCCAGATTACAATGAGTATAATCCAGATATCACGGAGTATAATCCGGATTACAATGAGTATAATCCAGATATCACGCAGTATAATTTGAATTTTTCTAGCTGCTATCTGAAATTTTTTTCACCATAGATATCACTGAGTATAATTTGGGATGATATCCAGTGTCATCTTGTTCTTTTCGTGTTGAATTAAAAATTTTTTGTTTTCCAACAATTAATTTTTAATTTTAAATTTTTATTTTGTTCATTTAAAAAAAATGAAATTTTAGTTTTAGTAAATTTTTTTTTTTACGTTATGAAAATTTTTTTAAGTGCAAAGCTTGATATTGAAACAAGTAGATCACAAAATAATAATAAAAAAAATTATAAATAATTTTACTGTCCGGAATTGATAAAAATTCCGGAAAGAAAAATGAACGTACCAGTTAATTATATAAATATAGATATATAATTAATAAGTAAAATAATACAGATTAAGTTAGATAATAAAAACTGTAAAAAAAAAAAAATACTCAGGACCAAGTGTCTAGCTGTATAATCCACCTCTCGACGCCTCGTGCAATTAATATTTAAAAAATGACAGTGACTGATTTTATTAAAGACAACTGGAGGTTGATTCTTACAGCTTGTAGTCCTTGTTATGTTGTGATGCCAATGACTGATTGAGGTCATGTTCCTGTGCCAGGTACTATATTCTATTGAATTTATAAATTGAATTTAAAATTATGATTATTAGAGATAATTATTATTAATAATAATAATATTATTAATATTGTAATTAATAATAATTTTTATTTAATATAACATAAGTTAAGAATTATTTTAAGTTAATTAAGATTAAGGAATACACGTGTCAAAATACCTTTTTCTGTATGTAATTTGTTATTTTTTTAAAAGTCTATACAGCGATTTTTAATTAGCTCGTAAGACAATTATTAATTTTTTATTTTATCACGTCGTTTATTTTTTTTTTTAAGTACCGAGTCCTTTGCCTACAAAAGAAAATGAAGATGATAATGAGTAAAGAAGAAAACAATTGTAATAAGGCTTTTTATACTGACTATTTGATCTCCAGTTTTAAATAATTTTTAATTATAAATTCTAAGTGCATTTTGTTTGGAAGTTTTGATGAAATTTATAAATTTTATTAATTCATTGTAATCGGAAGAAATGACTGTTATAGTTTAACCGTTACTGAATTATGTTTGCAAAAAAAAAAATTATGATTTTGTGTAATAGATTGTTATTTTTTTTAATTTTAGTTCATGAAAAATGATGATAATAAAAAAAAGAATTGGATATGAAATTGTAAATGGTTTTATTTGTTGAATATTGGCGACTGGTTTTCGCGATTTGCTTCGTGCAATTATTATTAATTAATAATTTTTTAGACTTTTATTAATTAACTTGTGTCAAAATAACCTATTTTTCTGGTTATCTTCCAAATTTTTACTACAGTAGTATATTTTAACCCTACAAATTTTAATTTAGTCTGTGATTTAATTTTTCATGATAAAAAAAAACAAAAATTTAATCAAACAATGATTTTAAATCATAAGAAATTGATATTTTGTAATTTTGTTCCGCCATAACCTTTTTATCTTACGTAAATGACTAAACAATCGAATTAACCTTAAAATTAGTGAGAAAAATTTTGGTTATTTTGACTTTAGTGGAAATAATTTTAAATATTCCCTCCATTTCCTCATAAAATTTTTTGTAATAATACTTGAAGAAAACAACCAATTTTTCCCAGCTAAATAATCTAAAAACGAACAAAAAAAATTGCATTAAAGAGCAATTAACCAAACAACCAAAAAGACAATAGAATAAAACCGATTACATAAAGAAGAATATAAAACAGGCAATGTAAATAAAAATACGTTTAAGATGCATTTATTGATGATGGGGAAAGTGCAATGGGGAATTTTATTAAAACAATTGTATACGGTAAAATACAAAAACTAATCAGATGACTGATAACCTAAAAATGTGTCACAATAAACCGAAAATCTAATAATATAAACGTGCCATAACATCATGCCAATATTACTGATAATAATTAAACTAAACAATTAAATTTGTTTTTTAAAAAACAAATATCTTTGTCTGTCAGACTTAGCATTTATCAAAAAACTGAGGTGTGTATTTTATTTTTTTATAATTATAATTGTAATCATTAATTGTAACGCCAATATTTTTAAATGTTTATACTTGACAATTGATGTAATAGAGGCCAAAATACTAGATAATAAATTGTTTTAAATTTATTTCTTCTTAACCGTAAAACAAATTTATTAATGCACACTCCGGTGGGCATCAGTATGAATTTTTTAATATAAAATAAAATAATTATTCAAAGTACTGACAGACGCGAAGAAATAATGATAAATAATAACAAAGAAGACTATTATGAAACAAACTAAATGTACTGATGTGTGTATGGATGCCCGCTAAAACTCTGTGATGCCAGTGACATTAGGCCGGAATTAAATTCCTCATAAATAATAAAACTTTAATTAATATAATAATAATTAATAACAATAATAATAATAATAATAATAATTAATATGAGTACTGACACGATAATTAACCGCGGCCGTCACTTTAACAATTTAAACAATATAATAAGTGAGGTTAGAACGTAATCTATTGGTTGCGTTTTTATCCCGAACAAAATGGCCTAGTGTAGTTCCAAGCGGAGGAAAATGAAACTAAAAGTAAAATAAAAAAATGATATATTGTAAAACACGAGCCGTGTTATAATTTAGTGCCTCGAAACCCGAGACGGACATGAATGATGATAGTGTCTGGCTGGGTGTTTAGAGAGCGCTTTGTATTATATTGTAAAGTATATGATGTAATGAGACAGTTATACTGCGTTGTACAGTGTTTTTTAAGTATCTAGTTTATAGTGTGTAATTGAGAAACTAAGAAGACAACTGCTAAAAGAATAATAAATAAAATAATAAAAATAAAACTATTAAAAACACACATTGTATTTACAATTAAATAAGTGATCTGTATCAAAAACACTAAATGAAGATAAATTCATTCTCATATAGCCTGTAATCCTACTTATGTAGATGCTAAAAAAGTGATTTGTGTCATAAATCTATTAATAAAATTAGAAATTTCAGATTATTGTACATTTTTAAAACGATTACTTTATTATTTTTATTAATTCATTCATTTTTTCATTTTATTTCTTTTTCTTCTTTAAAAGAATCCATAGTGTAGAATTTTGTTATAATTTTACAAGCCAAAAATATTTCTTTTGCTGTTAAAAATTTATATTTAGGATATTAGGATAAAAAACTAATAAAAAAATACCATAATTTTATTAAAATATTTTTTTATTGTCCAAAAAAAAAAAAAGAGATAATTACAATAATGACTTGTCCCCCGACAATTAAAATTATTGTTCCAATTACTTCGAAAAGAATGAAATGCTCTTTATATTCACAGCATTAATGGTATAAACACAAGGAACTCTATAATTACAATTACCAACGAAAATGCTCGCCAACCTCATTATACTCTCACACTTGGCTACACAAGCGCCACCTCCCCCAACTTGGTCCTTCCTTTCGCCATTATCATTATCATCCACGTCATCAAGATAATAAGACCTGCCGAATTTGTCACACTCACTTGGATCGAACATGTAGAATTTACCATAATGCTGCATAACTGCAACTGCTAAATTGCTGGTATGAAGGATACCAGCGCAGTGGTTTCTGAAGAAAACTCCAAGTGCTTGAGCCAAGTCATGCACCACTAGAATTCCCGCCGTCTCGTTGCTGCTAACACTGATGCTTACTCTAAAATCTCCTATAACGAAGCTATCTAACAATTCTTTAGCCAAAAGATTCCTCTTTTCACATTCAGCATTTCTGATCCTTGTAGAATCTCGGTGCAGAACATCACCATACCTGACAATCGCATCAACAAGTTCTGACGTCCAAGTGCTCGGAACATGAAGAACTGCCACTGCGTTTGCAACTGCAGCAATCGCAGTACTCTGGCGCCCTCTGTATTTCAAGTCAAACGCAGAACTGTTCATATGAATGCTTCCTTTCAAGACACTCAGATCTTTATCTACAAAGAAAAATTCACTGGCAACTTTAACATCAACAGTCTGCTTTGTTCCTTCCTCTACGAACGCTTGGAATCCCACCGGACCGGGAAGACTTTCAACAATCAACGTATTGACAATCACTCGAAAGATTTCAAAGCTTCCAAACTTGTCTTCTTCATCAATATTCTCCAGAATAACATCGTAGAAAGGTTCCAAGCACGCAAACCACATCACGCAAGCAAACCCTTCTTCGGAAGGCCCAGAAATCTTCAAGCCCTGTTTGCTTCTGGGTCTAGGGTCCCAGAGAAAGTAGACACCATGTTCCATCCACATGGAAACCATGTAGCTGCCTATAACGAGGATTCCTGCACTGTTTTCTTCCCAAAACTGTTGGACCCCTTCTTGTAGCAACGGAGGCACTGCTTGAGGTGGCAACTCTCGGGTTTTCTTCTTTCCTCTAGCAGACTTCGGCTTCTTGGTCTTTTTCCCTTTTACTTCAGGCTCAGGAGGTTTGACCGCCACCAATCCTGCAACTGCAACTTCTACATCAGCCGTCAAAGCGTTGACACCAATGTGAAACACTCTGACAACGTCTCCAGGCTTCACTTTGTCCTTGGTTGCCTTCAGTGATTCTCGATGGAGCTTGTTTCCTATAACCAAGATTTCATCGAGAGTCTTCTTGGTCCAGGTCAGGGAGTTCTTTACAACGGCCATTGCAAGCGCTACCACGCAATTGGAAGCAGTTTGGCGGTTCCGAAGTGATGGAGGAAAGATATCGGAAGATTGGTCGATTCCTGCTTGAAGAATAGCTCTCGCTGGAGGGAGTTCCCGGTATGCATTCAGAGCTGGAAGATTAGAAGGACGTACCACTGAACTAGGGTCATGTTTCCAAGGCGGAAATTTGTTCCAATCAACCACATCTATCGCGTGGATTTCGTAGTCTTCCTCTGCGTCAACCAATCTAGAGAAGTAAGCAGCCAACTGTTCGGTTGTCTTGAATCTCAAGACCTTCACTTGATCGCCAGAGTCACCTGGGAACTTCGAACTTGGTAGAACAGCGAAGAAATCTTTAGACTTCCAGATTCCGACGTTGACGTCTCCAAGCGTTAAAGCTCCGGAACTGAAGTTTTGGAAGAACCTTTCCAAGCCTTCCTTCAAAGTCAACAAGTTGGAAGAGACTTTTCCAGATTCAACACAGTCGCGTATCGTCAAATCTAGTCGTCGGTTGGACAAGAAGAATTCGGGAATCACTTGATTTACTCTAGGGTTGACAACATTACCAAGACACTCTACTGTTTTGGTGTGAAGCTTATCAGCAGTCACTACCACTTCGTCGATGATTTCTTTGTTCCATTGCTTTGGCTCGTAGACTTTCGAAAATATCACTGCCATTGCAGCCAGAGCTGCTGTTTGGTTTCCGTGGTTTCCTGGAAGAAACTTTTCGTCGTTTAGAGACACACTCCCTAAAAGCTGCCAAACACCTTGAGAAACCTTGGGGAAGTTGTACCAAAGCTCCTCATCAGACGTCGCCGGCTTAGGACGTTCATTTTCAGCGACCCGTGTTTCATACTCGCTTTCTAGATTCACAGAATCCAGAACAATATTCCCAGCTTGGTCAAACATCGGCTGAATGTTTGCTACCAGGGCTGCGATGTTAGTGAACCAGAAGACTGTGGGATTTTCTTTAGTTTCTTGATCCAAACGTGGGTTGAACGTGAAGAAAACGTCACCCTCTTTCCAAATCGGCACCATAACTCCATCTTGCCGAAGAATCCCCGCAGTGTTTCTGGCTAAGAACCCCTGGAGCATGGTAACCAAGTTCTCCAAGGTCCCAGTAGCGTTTTCTTCCGCTTCGACACTAATTCTATTGACACCAATATCAAATTCTTCAATTTCACTGGGTAGGAGGTAAACTCTTTCCTCCTCTGGCAAGTTTTCAACGTTTTTCTCTGCAACCTTGACTCCTAACTTGACAATATCATCAACGACTTCCCTGGTCCATAAGAAAGGACTGTACAGCTTGGTCATTCCTAATGTCACCAAAGCAACAGCAGCTTGGGATTTGTCATCCAGGTCAACAGATCCGTATAAACAAGCACTGTCTTCGTCAAGTTCCACGAAATCACCCAAAGAAGGCTTCGTAGGCTTCTGCTTGTCTGCTTCTATTTCTTCGGGAGTCATAGTCTCACTTATCTCCCCAACTTGGAATGAGTGGATGAAAAACTCTCCAGAGCCTTCTGCATTTGCATGAATTCTCCGAGCTATTTCTTCAGGGTCAACTGCACGAATCACACAAGCAGCTTCTTCTTCCTCAGAATTCTTTTCTCCAAGTGGTCCACGAGGATTTGCATCAAAACAATAGTAAGTCGTTTCCGTTCCAGCTTCCTTGCCCTTTGTCTTCGGAAGAACTTGATCGTGCTTCCATATTGCGACCACTAGATCCCCGAATTCTACTATACCGTACTGGTGCTCAGTGAAGAACTTGGTGATTCCCTCTGCTAAGGCAGAAAATTCAGAATTACCAACTACCACTGCTTCACCAATATCAAACTTGACTCTCCTACTGTTGACATAGACCTTGCGTTTCAAGTTTCTCAAAGTAATTTCTTGTTCTTCCTCTTCTTCTTGAGGAACACACCACTTGAAAAACGCGTCGCCATCTCTCACCACCTGATCAACAACTGCCTTAGTCCAGTCCTGAGGCGCCACCTCTTGAGCAGTAACCAAAGCTACTACTGGAATCGCGATTCCTTGCATACCAGCGCTTTCAAAATCCTCGTCTGCATTAGAAATAGTTCCCTGTAGAACCCAAGTCTTTCCAGCTTCCCCAGGCTCAAACTCCCTCCATTTTCTCGTCCCAGGAACATCATCAGCAACACTTACGCTGTTTATGATAAACCGATCATTTTTATTTTCTACTTTGTCGATAAAATTATAAGCTAATGATTCAACTGTAGGGAATCTTATAACACAGCATTTGCCACTTTTTTTTTTAACCTCCGTATCTTTCTTCTGCTTACGCTTGGGCTCTTCTCTAACTCGGTCGCCATTTGCATCACACTGCCGAGGATCAAAGGAATAATAGCAGCCATTTTGCGTCCAAACTGCTATGGCCATTGAGGAACACTGCACAACGCCATCTGTGTTTACCAGGAAGAACTCCAGCAACGCTTGCTTCAAATTTAAGACATCAGGAACCTTGGACGCCAGAGTACCGGTGACAGTAATCAAATCCACATCGACAAAATGGCTTTTTCCATCGATTTGGATCTTTCGATCGTTAAAGTCAATTGTACGCTTCGCAGAATTCAAACTCTTAACCTCCAAGTACAGGGCGTCACCTAGTGATAGAATTTCGTCGAGCTTAGGACGTAGCCATGTTCTTACCGGACTTATCTTCTTGATCGCTAAAGCAGAAATACAATTGGCGACATTTTGCGCACCTTTTCCTTTGTATACATCCGCAGATTCATGTGTCCATCCGTGCAGAATGGCTCGATCTTGCGATAACTCACGAAATGTAGACGGAACATTAACCTCAATGTCATAGTAATCATAGCCCGTATCAAAGTTATTCTGATCAATCAACGGATCTTGGGCAAAAGTCGTCTCGATATTGTAATTCGATATCGTTATTGCCAATGGCTCTTTATTAACGACATCTTTTTTTTTTACCTTAAATTTCTTTTCCCCTTTTGTATTTGTAGAACGGACATTTTTATTAATCGTTAATAGACCTCTATCGTCGGGCAATGAACGATTTATCAGATTAATCTTAACTACTGTAATTTTATCCACAGAATAACGTGAGTCGTTGTCATTTAGATTCGTTAAAAACAATTCAACGAGGTCATTAATGTCCTTTGAAATTATTAAGCACGCTTCTTTTTGCCGGCCAGTTTCATCACAAGATGTCGGACTGAAGTACCAGAACTTCCCCTCTACAGTGTGCCGCCATATTGCGACCGCTGCACCAGAACTGGTCAGAACTCCCGCTTCGTGATCTTGAAGAAACTTTTTGATCCCATCTCCAATCAGAGGACACCCGGCAGACTCGGTGAATAAGTTGCCACACACTTTGTTCGGCTCGCAAAGAATATTGCACTTGTAGTCGTCAATAAAAAACTCCGGGTACACCATCTGTGTCGTCATCAAGGTATCTTTCACCTTGTTACGCCATTGGCTCAGGCGGAAAAGTTTGTCACCATTTTCCAGCACTTTGTTCACATGATCCATGGTCCAGTTTTTGGGGTTAACTAGGCGGCTAAAAACAATGGCGACGACACAACACGCAGTTCCTTGCTGTCCACGGCTTACAAATTTGAATCGCTTGTCAAAAATTGAATAATTACCGCGCAATATCGCCATTTTTGGAGAAATAACTTGGAAATTGTTCCACTTGTGCGGATATTTCTTCTTTGGTGTGAAATTTTGTTTTTCTTCTAAAATTTTAGACTCCATAGCACTTGAAATTTATCAGGAAAATTTTTTTAGGGAAGACAAGAGGTTAGGTAACAAAAAAACAACGAAAAATTGTCATTAATTATTTATTATAGCTTTGTAGATAAACCATAAAATAATATTTACATAAATAACAAGTTTAAGAAGATGATGAAAAATATTTATATAAAACAATTTTTTTTATGATATAATTAAATAATATTGTTTTGTAATTTTAACTAAGCTCATTTCATCTAACTATTTTTAATTTATTTACAGTATTAACTAATTATAATTATGTATTTACTAATTATTCTAGTCTAAACAGATCATTATAACAAGTTTAGCAAAAAATATCTACACGTAAAAATATAATTCGTATATTTTTATACATATATATGTTTATAGTATATATTTATATTTATTTTTTATTTTTTATTTATTATGTATATATTCATATTCACACACTAACAAGTGTGCGTATAAACAATATCATTGTTTTCAGGTTATGAACATCAATGAAGCCGTTAGCTTCAATAAAACATTTTTTAAAAATGTGTGATTATGATTAAAGCTGACAATTAGTTTTTCACACATTTTTCTAAAAACAAAAACAATGACGTAGTGTATAAATACATTAAAATTTAATATTGTTCAAACGTATCTTCATTTTAACGTGATTTATATAATTTTTAGTTTGAAATCAGCGTACATAACAGTCTCATTGATACAATTAATTCCACAGTAATTATTTATTATTTTGACTATTCTATTATTCACTATACAGTAAATTTATTATTATTAAAAAACAAATTGTGACAAGCAGTTTTCATTTCTTCATTTTGGCTATAGTGGATTGTATTGCTGTTATGAAAAATATATACTAGTCTATTTCTTATATATATGTATGTATATTTTTTTTTTAATACAGCATATTTTTATATTTCCATAAGTAAATGTACACATAAATTGTGCTAATTACGGCAGATTTTTTTTTTTGTTAATTGTAACTTTTTTTCACAGTCGGCATTTTTATTTGAACAATGCACAATTTTTTCTAACCTTCAAATTTTTTAGAACAAACTTTTCAAACTAAAATACTATTCCGATGGTTTTTTGACACCAACATTTTCAAAAAATTATTTTAAATCAAATTTTTAAACATTTTTAAACAGTAGTCATTGTTTGCATTTATGTCGGAAAACCTACAGAATTTACATAACCTATTAATATCATTAAAAATATGAAAAAAAAATTATTTCAGAACAAAGTTTTTTAGCTTAACATTTCAACTAAAAATAATATCATTAAATATCATCAGAAATATGGATTGAAGGTTAAAAAAATAGAGACTGCAGATCATTTTGTTTTTTTTATAAATTCGACAAAAATATTAATAAGCATTAACAGTAAAGGAAGATTAGAATTTTCATTTAATTTAAAACTTATTAATTAATGCCTTGTCATGTTTTGCATCAATTAAAATTTATTAATTAATAAATATTAAATATTTTCAAGAGAACTCTCTATTTTAATAAAAAAAAAAAAAAAAAAAAAAATCTAATATTTAATGCTAATTTGAAAACTGATTCTACTTTGAGCTCTCCAATTGTTTGTGTCATTGGTCCCACAAAAAATTCCACGATCTAAATAAAGATTTCTAATTAGGATAGGTTCAGTTCTTTAAACCCCGATCACCAATTATTATCATAGTCATTGAAAAAAGAATTTTAAATGACCGAGGAACATCTGTGAGGGTCTAGAGGAGTGTGGAACAAATTTTTAATTTTACTTTAAGCAGACTTATCGAGAATTAAAACTGTACGATTATGTTTTGTGTTAAGTGTAAATTTTATAAAACAAGTATAACTTTACACGATGTATAAACAGAAAAAATTTATCAAACAATTAAAGTGATAGTAGAGTTCCTGGAAAATTACCATAATATAACGATAAACTTTATATATTTATGCTTTAAAATTATTATCATTCGTTTATTTATTTATGTTTATAGTTTATAATTTTAACTATCATATTACAAAACCACAAGCACTCATACGAGATTTGTCCGTCGATTTTCTTAACCGGCACTTTCCTACTTAATGTAAACCAAAATGATATTGGTAATTTTAATAATAATAATAATAATAATAATATTAATGATAATAATAGTAATAATAATAATAATTATAATTATATACATTAAAAAATGTTACCCCATTTTTAAACGTAAGTAGCTTCGTAATTATTTAATTTACGAGTATTAACTATCACGGTTGGGATGCTTGGCAAGAAACCTTCTTGGCCAGGGCAATGGCCAATCGTATTGTCTGGGTACTGTTCCACCAACATTCTTTTCGAAATATCTGAACAATCGGAACCACCATAATCGCGCCAAGAAATTATTTGGTCCGAATTGCTGGAATAAAAAATATTTTTTATTATTTAATTATTAAGAGAAGAAAACTTGATTGAAGAAAATCATTTTAAAGAATTGATTTTTTTTATATCAAGTACACGGAAAAAACAAGATGACTGGATATCATCCCAGATTATACTGAGTGAAAAAAAATTTCAGATAGTAGCTAGTATAATCCAGATTACAATGAGTATAATCCAGATATCACTGAGTATAATCTGGGATGATATCCAGTGTCATATTGTTCTTTCCGTTTAGGAAAAAAATTCTTCTTGATTTCAGTCAATTTTAATTAGTTCAAGAATTTTTAAAATGAACCAAATTTTATTGAAAAAAAATTATAATTGTTCTTCTTAAAAATTTTGTAAAAAAAGAATATCATTTTTAAATGATATTAGAATTTTTTTTAATAATCACATTTTTTTTTATGAAGAAAAAAAAGTAGGATAATTAAAAAATAAAAATTTGTATAAAAAAAAATTGAAATTTTTAAAATTGTTTTTTTTACACAAAGAACAAAAAAAAATTTTTTAATTGCTAGACTTATGTGGATAAATTTTATCAAAGATTAAAAACTTTAAAATAAATAGAAAAATTTATTGATACAAATTTTTAGGATTATTATCATAAATTTGCTATGAAATGAAATAATTAAATAAAATATTTTAAACTAGAAATTTAAAAAAAAAAAACTTGAAACTGAAAAATTACCAAAAAAATAAATAAATACCTTTAATTGAGCGTTATTAGCTAATGTGTGATAAATATACCACAAGCGTGTTGTAACCCAATATGCAATAATAACGTCAACGGTGTAATGACAGTGGGCAATTAAAACCATAGCAACACCAACGAATGCCATTATTCCAGCAATCCAGTGTAATGGTTGGAATTTTTTTGGTGAGTCTAAAAATGAGAATTATTGAATTAACCCGTAGTGGTCACACTTCTTAAAAATAACGTAGTGGTCATACTGGGTCTAGTTGACCCCATGCACGGAGAAAATTGTTGCTACTTGCGTTCTTTTTAATATTTTCACTCGAGCCGTACATATAAGAATAATTCTTAACACTTCCGTTGAATAACTCAATCATTTTTTAATTTTTTTTAATTGTTTAACTATAAAAAAAAATGCGAGAGTCAAATTTCGAAAAATTTGACTTCTCGTACTAAAAACTTCATTTTTTAAGATAAATGACAATGACCTCCGGGGTTCTACTCCGGATATCGCATACTTTGAAAAAAAAAAAGTGGTGTCATGTCGAGCTTTTCAAAAAGTATATTTATTTGTGCAATTGAAATCGTAAATTTCCATGAATCTCAAAAAATATTCAAATAATAATAAGGTAAAAGTACCTATTATTGACACCCTATTTAATTTTATTATTTCATTATTAAAACCTGTTAATAATCACAATTGTTGATATTTCATAACAATTTTACATATTTTTTAAATTAAAAAATAGTAAAATTTAATTCCAAGGTATAAACTATTTACCGCAAAAAAATTTCATTTTTTCAAGTAGGCCATAACTGCTTATACGTTTGTAATTTCTTAACAGTATTGTTAAGAAAGACCTTATTTTCAAATCCAGATTTCTCAATGTTTTTTTTTATGTAATTGCATTGTTTAAAATTATCTTAGATTATTTATAGTCTAAATAACTATATGATATACACTAATTTGGTTATTCATGTTATTATTACAATCCACATTGTCATCAGTCATCACACATACATGCGTACTCATATATATATATATATATTTATATATTTTTTTTTATTTAATATAATACGGGAATTGTGCGTGATGATTCATTTTTATTTTATCGGGTAATTATTTTCCTTCTGCGTCATTTTTTAAGAATAACGCTCATTAATTGTAATGTCATAAATGATAAAATTATTAGATTAAATTCCCTGAAAACTATAAAAAGTTTATTAGAAAATAAAATAAAAAATAAAAAAATTTTATGGAACTAAAATTGAACATTTTTTTTTGACAAATAAATTATGACAAAAAAAAAAATCGATTTTTAGAAGTTGAAAAAATGATGCAATTTCTTTGTCTCAATTTATTTGTTAAAAAAAAAATTGTTGAACAGCCAAATTTCAGTTTTATAAAATTTTCTTAACTCAACTGTTGAATAAAAAAAAAAAAACAAGTTATAAGTAAATAAATAAATAAATATATCAATACCTTCCCTAGACATCCCCATACCTTGTAATTACAGAAGGCAATTCAACCTTGACAGGTAATCTTAGTTTATGCATATTATTTATAATTTATAACAAATAATTTACAATTTTAAATAAAAAACAACAAATATAAATAATTATGCACAGAACACAAAACTCACTGTGCTGTGCAATAACTGAAAAAAAAAATAGAAAAAAATTAAATATTATTAATTAATCAACACGTTTTTAGTGCGTGCGCAACAATCATGTGATTTTAATAAAATTATGATAAAGCACTTTGATATTTACAAAAAAAAAAAGTAAAATGCAAATAGAGTAAAATTCAATAATAATTAATAAAAATAGTTACTAAAAAATAGTAATTTTAATTGTAATTGAATATGAATAATAAATGATTAATTATACGTTTTTTACACAAACTAACCAAACAAATAAAATAAAAATGACGGTGAATAAAAACACTTTGTTAGCTGGATCGCAATTCGGAAGCTGATCTATGACGCAAACTCACTAAAGTTAATCACTGACATTTTTTTTTTATTAATAACCGTTAATCACGGTACATAATCACTCTACATACATATAATATAATGTAATGCAGTGTAACTGTTATATTTTAATTATTTTATCGTTTTTATTAAAAAGTTTAATTTAATAAAATTGCACTGAGTTTTATTGCGAAAGCTAACACCGAATTATTATTAACTTTTGTCTATATATCAATATAAATATTAATAATATACATTGTACATTGCAAACAACTATTTTTCTAGTTATCGGAGTACGTTTTACTCACACATTGGCGTCTAGTAAGTTATTGTTTATTTTTACACTGCTGCCAATCATTTTAAGTGACTGCGGTTGCGCGGTTATTTTTTGAATTCCCCAGATTTTACGCGGGAAATTTGAATAAAAAAAATTAAAAAATTATAATATTCTTCATAGTTACAAAAAAATTATTGCGATAAATTACTAACTACTAAAAAAATAATTTAAAAATTTTTCAAATTTCGCGGGAAAATTTAATGTGAAAAATAAGCAAAAAAAAAATATTTTTTAAACTTAGAAAAAAATTAAAGAGTATATTTACCTCAGTAATGCTTTTCTCCAGCAATAATCAGTCTCAATTACCAGTAATTGCAATTTCATTATATACGTAGAAGTTGCACCGGACATGGAAGAGTCCACAATTAATTACAGTAACTAATGATAATCAATAAATTAATACTTATTAATTAGAATAAATCGCTCGATATATATATTTAATTTTCTACAGTAATTAATGGATTTATATGATTAAAAGTACACACTAAAAAATACCCTTATAAAAGGGCCCATACAAACACAATAAAAAAATAATCTGAAATCTGAGGTATTTTTGCTTAATTTAATTAATCGTTAACAATGATATCAATAGTGAAATAATTATAAATATGTTTAACGTTGATAAAAGACAGTGGTTGAACCGCTTACGCGGATTCACTACTGACGAAAAATTCAGGGCCGATAGTCGACAAACCTTGCGAATAAGGGTCAGTAAGAGCGCAAGCGCTCGCTGATAGATCGAATTTTTATCCCAGCTTTACTCACCGATTTCTCACATCCACGATAGCAATTCCATTGTATTATTATATGTTTTGCGTAGTATGTAGGTAAGAAAATATATATATTGACTTGTGACGTCATTAGACTTTTCATTCACGAATGTTCCACGCCCACGCGACACAATAGTTATAAATTTTTATACTGCACTGATATATCATTAGATTGAGTTCTTTTTTATTAATCATTTTTCCATCGTGATTTATTATTACAATCATTTGATATTTTAATCTGGAGATTTCAGAAGTTTATTGACTTCAAATCATTATTATTATTATTATTATTATTATTATTATTATTATTATTATTATTATAAGTTATCGCAATCCTGCAATAAAAACCTAATTCATCGCGATTTTCTAATCAAAAAAACGAAATTAATGTAAAATTTTTACTATTTAGATTGAGAGATTACAATGATGTAAATTTTTGGCAAACTTACCCAGAAAAAAAAGCTTGCTTGAATCAAGTAAATAATTTTGAAGAACTTTGAATTGAGTAGAAAAATTTGACTGCCCAATTTCAAAACACAGTAACTAACATTTAAAATTTTTTTTATTAAAAAAAAGTCAAATTAATGACAAATTTGATTTATGAATAGAAAATACTCAAATATAAATATTTTTAAGAAAAAATACTTGAAATTAAGGTTTAAAAGTTATAAAAAATGCAGCAATACTAAAAAAAAATTAGATATAAAAATTTTGCAGTTACTGTGTTTTAAAATTGGGCAGCCGAATTCTTAAGCTAAGAAAATTTTTCTTGGTTTAAATAAATTTTACTTAATTCAAGACAATTAAATTTTTCAAAATTATTTTCTTGGTTCAAGAATTTTTCTCTTGATTTAAGTTAATTTTTTTTTCTGTGTATAGCTATTTTTTCCACTGCTCAAAAAACGATTGATTTGTTTAAAAGCTCTGTCTTAAAATTTTATGTCTCAAAAAGTCATAGTTTGTGAAGAACAAAATTTTCTTTATACTACCGATTTCACGTGACCTGCATAAATGCATATGAAGTCGATTCTCGGGAATACCATTTTTAACGGATCTCTAATAAATAAAAAAAAAAAATCTGCCAAATTTGAATCCTCTTTCCTTAGGAATTTTAATTTGAAATGATTCAATCCATGCAAAGTGTATATTAGTCAACTAAATTATGGTTTAAATTAGAGTTCTTAATCAGGATTAGTTTAAGAGCTTCAGAAATTTTAGAGTACGTAAACTCTAAAAAATTTCCTTTCGCAATTTTTTCTTTAGAAATCAATTTAAACTTGTCAGTTTTTAGGTCCAAGGTTGGAATTCTCCACGTCTTCTAACTTATCGAAGGCATAGAAATATGATACGGTCTTAATTAATTAATTTTACACATTCCTGCGAGATTATTACTCATGCGAAAAAAGTTTATAAATTAAAAAATCGTTTTCCCGTTTAATCAAAATTATTAAATTCCTTCTAAGCGATTACTTATTTTTGCTCGTAAAAGTTCTAAGCAATAAAATAGTTTAAAGAAAAATAATTTTTCAAAAAATAAAAATTTTTAGATTTTTTTTCCATTTTTGAAAAAAAAAATTTTTAATTGAAAAATAATTATTTTTTTTATGTAAATTATTCTATTTCTAAGAACATTCTAAAAAGAAATACATTTGGATTGTCTGGAAAAAAAATTTATTATTTTCTTTATTGTTTTCAAACAGTCTGAAAAATAATAATTGAAAATTTAAATTGCCTATACGCTTAAACCTATCCACTGCAAAGACAAACAAAAAAAAAATAAAAAATCGGTTAATAATTGCGCGAGTTACCTATGCGATCAATTTGGAAAAAGTACACAGAAAAAAAAATTTACTTGAATCAAGAGAAAAATTCTTGAACCAAAAAATTAATTTTCAAAAGTTTTATTGTCTTGAATCAAGACGAAAAATTTTTTAATCAAGTGAAATTTACTTACACCAAGGAAAATTTCTTAGTTTACAAATTTTTCTACTCAAATCAAGGAGATGAATTTCTCCAAAATTATTTATTTGATTCAAGATAATTTTTTTTTCTGTGCAATTTCGAGAAAAACATGTTTAAAGTTTTTAGATGAAAATTAATTTAGCAGATATTTGATAATTTTAAGAATTTTTTTAACAAAAAATTATGACAAAAAAAAGTAAGAAAAAAAGTCACATGTAAAAATTTAAAAAATAAAAAAATGCAATTTTTTAAAAATAATTTTTTTGAAAAAATCTATTTGTTAAAAAAAAAAATCTATTTGTTTAAAAAATTAAAAAATGGATAATAACAAAGTTAGCCGACATTTAAAAATTTTTTAATTTTACTTCATTTATTAAATTAAAACTAAAAAACATTTTTTAAAATTGCACTTACAGTTTGTAAAATTTTTTACAAGTGAATTTGTTTTTTTTTTTATTTTTTTATAATAATTTTTTCAATATAAAAAATTCTAAAAATTTTTAGATGTCGGCTAACGTAATTTTCATAAAAATGGTTTCTATTTTTCTCAGTATGAAATCATATATCTTCGTTGATCAATCTATTCTAACTAACATGTCTGTAACTCAATCAATTTTTTAAATTAATGTACACTTTTTTTTTTAATATACAAACTTTAATTTAGATGAAAAAAAATTTTTTTAATCCATTACAGTGGCCTTGCCCCTTAACTCAAAATTTTGTTTTAAATGTCTAGGTATGTACTTACAGTTTGACAATTGATATTAATTCTCTTTTAACTAATTCTTTTATCAAAAGTGTCACACGTATTTTTATTCTGAAAAGATATATGACACTAAAGTTAGCAGACGTCTAAAAATTTTTGATTTTTTTTTTAAATTAAATTACAACTAAAAAAAAATTTCTAAAAAATTGCACTTGAAGTTTTTCAAGTTTTTAACATGTGAATTTTTTTTTTTAATTATTTAATTGAAATTTCTTCAATAAAAAATTTCTAAAAATTTTGAATTGTCAGCTAACTTCATTTTCATAAAGATATTCTTAATATCGCAAAAACATTACTTGTAATAAAATAATTATTATTACCTATTATTTTAATTATCATTAAAATTCCTCAGGTATAGAATAAAAATAAAATTCAAACAATTCCCGCCGAATAATATATCCGTTTCTCAAATAAGTAAATAAAAAAACATCATCAGAAAGTGCTGCCACGTTTAAGAATGACGTTTCTGCGTCCACGTTGTCAAACGTCACTCCACACACTCACACTGCAGTCGAAACCACGCATGCGTCAATTGCTAGCCACTGACTAAAAACTCAAGCAACAAAAGTAACTCTCGGACTGTCGAAAAAATAATCTATTTACTCCAATTTTATAACTAAAAACCACCGTAATTTTTTGTCTAATTACTTGAAGAATAACAAAGCAAAAATGACTAGCAAATCAAAAGCTTTTACTAAAGAAGAAGAACTTTTGCTCCAAGATTTTTCTCGCAATGTATCTACCAAATCATCAGCGTTATTCTATGGAAATGCCTTTATAGTATCGGCTATTCCTATATGTGAGTACTTTTATTTAATTAATTAATTATTTATCTAATTTAAAGGAAGAAATTTAGTATTTCTAATTTTATCATTTCTTCCTTGTCACCATAAATTATTAAATTTCTTCTCTTTATTTCAATTTGGGTTTTTAAAGTAACCTAACTTCATCTCAACTCAACATATTGTTTGTAAATAAATATTAATTATTAATTAATAATATAATTTTTGTTACAGGGTTGTTTTGGAGAATTCATTTGATTGATTTATACTCAAATGCCATTTCATTTGTATTAGTTACATTAATTAGCACATACTTAATGTCATTGGCTTATAAAAATACTAAATTTATCTTGAAGCACAAGGTAATTTATTTTATTTATTTTTTTGATAAATTATTTTATTCTTTTACTGAAATTAATATTTGACAATTTTTAGAAATTTTTTTGATAAATAATTTTATATCAAGAAAATTGAAAATAAATTTTACATATTGAAATTTTAATGGAACTTTAATTCAAGACATTTGACAGTTTTTGGAGTTATTATAGACAGATCAATTATATGAAAAAAAAAAATTTTTTTAATTTCTTCAGTAGAAAATTTAAAAAACTTATGTAATTTTTTTTTTGTTTTCTCAATAATAATTAATTTTTTAATAAGCCTAAAAAATAGTCAGGTGTACGACTTTCATAATAATAATTCAATTTATTAATATTTTTTAACTAACTGACAATTATAGTCTTTAGTCTTCTATAGTAATTATTTATAATTAATGATATAATGATGGAAATAATACTAAAGTTAATAGACATCTAACATTTTTGTAGTTTTCTAAACAGATACAAAAATATTTAATTGCAATTCCTTTTCAATTATTGTTTTTAATATTAATTAACAACTAACTAGCAACCTTGCAGTCACTATGTGACCGCCGTGACTTGTGAGCTATAAATAATATTTTGCTTTATTAAATAATGACTTTTGTTAAAATGCACTGTACTTTCTTAACTATTGACATTTTTAAAGATATAAGCTCATCCCGATATTACGCTCATCAAGAGCTTTCATTTGAGTACCTACATGTATTTTGATATATTTTTCATATATTCATGTATATAAATATATGAAAAATTGATGTAGGTACTCAAATGAAAGGTCTCAATGAGTGTAATGTCGGGGTGAGCTTATATCTTTAATAATGTCAATGGTTCACAAGACTATTTGTTAAATTGCATTGTAATTTTTTAACCATTGACATTTTTAATGATATAAGCTCATCCCGATGTTACACTTATCAAGAGCTTTCATTTGAGTACCCACATGCATTTTGATATATTTTTCATATATACATATATATAAATATATAAAATATATGAAAAATTGATGTGGGTACTCAAATGAAAGGTCTTAATGATTGCAATGTCGGGGTGAGCTTATATCTTAAAAAATATCAATATTTCACAAGATACAAGGTCATTTCTTAGTTATGTATCTAGAGATAAAGTATTTTCGAATGAAGCCCAAATACCTATCATAATAAATTAACTATTGGTGAGAATGATATGAAACCTTGAAAAGGCACAAATTCAAGTAACAAACTTTGCAATGACACTAAATTTCACTATAAAAAAATCTATTTAATCATATGACTATCCTGGATACAAAATTTTGCCTATTCTCTTAATAATATAGATTAAAATTACTAATAAAAAATAAAATTTAGATTGCAGTAAAAAGAGAAGATGCAGTAACCCGTGACATGACCAAAACCCTCGCAGAAGACAAGAAAATGAGCAAGAAAGAAAAAGACGAAAGAATACTGTGGAAGAAAAATGAAGTTGCCGATTACGAAGCTACTACTTTTTCATTATTTTACAACAACGCTCTTTTCTTAGCGGTTGTTATCTTCACGTCTTTCTACATCTTGAAGACATTTACACCTGCATTCAATTACATCTTGTCTGTCGGTGGAACAAGTGCGCTGCTAGCTCTCTTGTCTACTGGATCTCAGTAAAGAAATCTATTTAAATTTATTTAAAGTAATATTTGCAATTAAATTTGTAATTTTTGATAATAAATATCTAAATTGTTTATAAACAATTATTTCTTTTACTAGCACCGAATTACGAATTTAAATAATTTCGCAGTTGGATTAGGTTCATAATTTTCACTTTTGTTAATTTTTGTTGATAAATCTTGAAGATGATTTATTATTTGGATAAATAATGTAAGTAATATGAATTATGTTTTATGTTACTATTATTATAATATATAATGCTGTTGTACTGCCAACGATTTCGTCAATCGACAAAAAGTACCGAGAATAATTGTATACAATTTATACATGTGTTAGGTGTTTTTAGACAAATTGAAAGGTACGTTTCGTATGTATATGACATTATGTTTATAGTCTATAGTTCTAGCCAAATAATTTTTACAAGAACTTTCCCAATCATGACGGGATTTCCAGTAGGTAAAAAATATTACTTTTAACATTTATTTATATCTTTTACGACTTACATTTACTTTTAAAATATTGATAATAATAATCATAATAACTGGCAACCTCGCAGTCAATATGTGACTACCGTGACTTGTGAATTATATATATAAATAAAATTTTGCTTTTTTAAATAATTACTTTTGTTAAATTAGACTGTAATTTTTTAACTATTGACGTTTTTAAAGATATAAGCTCATCCCGATGTTACACTCATCAAGAGCTTTCATTTGAGTACCCACATGCATTTTGATATATTTTTCATATATACATATATATAAATATATAAAATATATGAAAAATTGATGTGGGTACTCAAATGAAAGGTCTTGATGAGTGTAACATCGGGATGAGCTTATATCATTAAAAATGTCAATATTTCACAAGATACACGGTCATTTCTTAATTATTGTCATTTTTAAAGATATAAACTCATTTCGATATTACACTCATCGGGACCTTTCATTTAAGTACCCACATGGTATTTTTTATATATTTTATATATATGGTATTTGTGAAATATATAAATATATAAAATATATGAAAAATTGATGTGGGTACTCAAATGAAAGGTCTTGATGAATGTAACATCGGGATGAGCTTATATCTTTAAAAATGTCAATATTTCACAAGATACAAGGTAATTTCTTAATTATGCATCTAGAGGTAGAGCATTTTCAAATGCAACCTAAATACTTATCATCATAAATTGACTATTGGTAAGAATGATATACTGATAAAAAAATTAACTTGACTGAAGAGCCAAAATCTTGTACCAAGAATACCATTTTAAAGAAAATGATTTTCTTGAGTCAAGCGAATAATTTCTTGAGACAAAAAAAATTTACTTTCTTGACTCAAGAATTTATTCTCTTGGCTCAAAAAAATTATTCTTTTCAAAATTTTATTCTTGATTCAAGATTTTGGCTCTTGAGTCAATTTTTTATAAAACCATGAAAAGGCACAACCCCAGGTCAAGATTTTGCCAACGATACCAAATTTAACCATGAAAACCCATTTTATCATATAAATACAATGGCCACAAAATTTTACTTATTCTCTTAATAATATAGATGATAATAATAATTATAAACATTATTATTTTAGTATATAATTAATTTTTTTCGGATGATTTCATATTTCTTCTTAAATATTATTAAAAATAGAACAATTAAAAAAAATCATAAAATATAAATTTTTTAATTTGATATCTTTTCAATTATAATTTAAATCATTTCGATAAAAGTTTTCATGAAGCTTAAAACAAAAAATTTTAATAAAATCAAAATAAAAAATATTGACAATACAAATCAATTTAATTCCCTAAAAAAATCAATAAACTACATAAAACTAATAAAAGTAACATTTATTACCCCAACAAAATATCATTATCATCAAATTTACATATGAATATCTCTTCCAGTTGTTTTTCAACAAACAAAAAATATAATATTGTTATTGTTATTGAACTTTAAAGACCGATTTAATTTTTAATACACGCTAAATGTTTTTCTGTATTATACTATTATATTTATTTTTCGTTTCTTTATCCCTCGTGTCTGAAAATAGCCCACAAACTAAGTAGCAGTAACAGAAGCAACAGAAGAAGAAGAAGAAGAAGAATATAGTATAGTAGAAAACTATATAGATCTATATGTATATATATATATGAGTTAAAAATCAATTTTAAGAACCCGTGCTACCGCTTTAGAGCTTGAAGTCAACAGGGATTGGCTGGAGCTTAGAATTACATCGGGTTTCGAGCCGTCATTGCATACGCAACCGCTATATCCGCGGTTTTGAATATTACGGAGATCAGGTCTCTCATCGGGCCAGTCTCTAAAACATCCAGGCCAAAGTACCTTTTATCTACATTCGTTAAATAAACCATATTAATTGTTTACTCGTTATTAAATATTAATTAATTTTTAATATCAAGATGGTATGTTCTATTGATGATGATCTTGTAAGTCGTCGGTTTGGTAAACACACACGTTATCTTCGCTACTCTCTACTTATTAATTTTATTTATTTACTATTTTTTTATTAACAATCTTCGTCACTCTCTAAATCTAAATTGCTTTATATATTTCTTCTTTTAAAATTAAAAGAATCTTTAATATTCTTCTTCAGTAAACAATTGGTTGGCGGTATTTTTATAAATCTATTTTATTAAAAATAAATACTGTGAGAGTTTACCAATGTAACGACTGTCATTTAATTATTAATAAATAAATAAATTAAGTTATTCAAAATTTTTTAAATCAAATTTATTTTGTTAATTCTACGCATGACTATTTTATTTCTTCTTTTTAAAATTCCACTAATTGGCAATAAAATTTAGATAATAAGAAATAGTATTAAAATTTTTACTAATTAATTTGTTTTCTTCTTTATTAAATTATTAGGCCGACGAATTGCCAGCGGAACAAATTGCAGGTGAGTAAAAAAATTTTTAATTATTTATTAAATTTTAATTTAAAATTTAAAAAAATTTTCTAAAGTATTTAATTTGCAAATCATAAAAATCTAAAATTAAAATTTAATTAAATTTAAAAATAAAACGCGGACATTAACATCAGTCTAAAAATAACTTATAAGTTCTAATCTCTATACTAATTCTAGCTGAGTTAAACGCGTACATAGAATATTATATATATAAAATCTAAAATATCAAGTTGTTTTTTAGCGAATCGGATAAACAATTTGTTATTTAACAGAGTTAAAATTATACAAGAGTGTAAATTATTGCTTGGCATTCATTCAAATCACTTTTCACTTTAATTTAATTTTATTGATTTCTGTTTTATTAATAATAATTTTAAATTTGTTTGGTTTAGTTTTACGCAAAGCTTTTGACAGCTTCGACCGAGACAAGAGTGGAAGCATCCCCACTGATATGGTGGCCGATATCTTGAGATTGATGGGGCAGCCGTTTAACAAAAAAATTCTAGATGAATTGATCGACGAAGTTGATGCCGACAGTAATTATTTTAAAACTTAAGAATCTTAAGAAAAAAAAAATTAGTTGATAGTTAATTTTTTTTTTCTTCTTTTAGAGTCCGGGAGGTTGGAATTCGATGAATTCGTTACACTTGCGGCTAAATTTATCGTTGAAGAAGATGCTGAAGCTTTAGAGAAAGAACTTCGTGAAGCTTTCCGACTGTATGACAAAGAAGGTACAATTTTAATTATTCAATTTTTTTTTTAACATTTAAAGTTCAGAGAATATGACTAAAAATAATTATTTGAAGAAATAGTTAAAAATTAATTGAAGAAATGATTTTTTAAAATTCTCAAAAAGCCTATGAGTTAAATGTATAAAAAAAATAAAAAGAAAACTTGAAATATGTGTTCAAACATTAAAATAAAATACATAAGAGTTTTTCGGAGGAAGAAATTTGAAACCGAGCCAAAAAAAGAATCAAGTTAAGGCAGCGCGATGTATAATATAAGAAATGGATGTACTGGAATAAAATGAAAGATTAAACGTAGACGGAAATAGATTTTTGCTCCAGAAATATACCTCAAAAAAATTCTCAGTTAAAAAGAATTAATTTGACATTAAAAAATGACTATTTTCAATTAAATTTGTATTATCCAGAAGAAAATAATAATTAATTTAATTGGATTTAACTGTTAGCGTTAATTTTCTTAAATGGGTTGCGCAACAATTTTATTTATATTTTACTCCCAAGTTTTAAAAGCATTATTAAGTTCAACGCTCACGATTATTATCCAATCTGTCTGGCTGATTAATTTATTAAATGTTCCATTTACTTTAAATAAATGAAGCTTCACCTGTTTTCATTTATTATTTCAAGTATTTCATATTAAGTAAAATTTATAATTTTTTCTTTTTAGGAAATGGGTACATACCAACAACATGCTTGCGTGAAATTTTGAGGGAGCTGGATGACCAACTGACTGATGAAGAACTAGATATCATGATTGAAGAAATTGATTCTGATGGCTCTGGAACTGTTGACTTTGATGGTATGTTTTAATTGTTCTATTATATTATAATTGGAAATTTTTCTTCATCTCACAGAATCAAAATATTAAAGAAAGTATTGAACTAAGCAATTTACATTTAACATTCTACCCTCCAAAATTGCGAAATAACTCATTTATGACATTTCAAGTTCATTACCAAGAACTTGACATTGTCAACAACACCTATCAACATAAATAAATAAATAAAAGTATCATCTTCTTAAAAACTTAAAAATAACTCAAGACAATAACATTTACATCTGATAATTTTTTCATTAAAAAAAATAAATATTTAATAAATTTACATTTATAGTAGGGTGGCGCAAAAAAAAACCGACTATTTTTTTTTGAGTCTCCAAAGAACAGCTTAAAAAAAATTTTTTAAGAGGTCGCTCCAAATTTTTTTAAATTTCAAAAATCGTCAAAAATCGAATTTTTTTTTTTTTTATTTTTTTTCTCGTTACGTCATAATTTTATAGACAAAAAAAAAGGTTTTTCTGAAAGTTTCAGTTCAAAATGTGAATTTTAAAAGGTCGCTCATAATTTTTTTTAAATTTCAGAGTCAAAAAATGCTAATCCAATTAAATAGTCACTAATAAATTAAAAAAAATTATGAGCGACCTTTTAAAATTCACATTTTGAACTGAAACTTTCAGAAAAACCTTTTTTTTTGTCTATAAAATTATGACGTAACGAGAAAAAAAATTAAAAAAAAAAAATTTCGATTTTTGAAATTTAAAAAAATCTGGAGCAACCTCTTAAAAATTTTTTTCACTCGACTCAAAAAAAAAATAGTCCATTTTTTTGCGCCACCCTAATTTATAGTTTTAAAAATTCCTACAAATAGATTTTTTTTTTCAAAAATTTTTTCCTATAATTTACTTGTTAACAATTAAATTGTCAAGTGTCTGTTATCTTCATTGATTATTTTCCCAATACAAGCTTTATACTAATAAATAATTTTATTATTTTATTTCTTTAGAATTCATGGAAATGATGACCGGCGAATAAATCAGCCGCTGCTTTTTTTTCAATTATTTACAACCCGTTAAACTACATAAATTAAAGAAGAAATAATTAATAATTTATTAATTGTTTTGGCATTACCTTTCATACGTATTTATTTTTACAACACTCTAGAAGATAAAAACAAATTGTTAATAAAAAATAAAATATTTATTAAAATAATAATAATGATATTAATAATAATAATGATAATAATAAATTAATATTTATTTCCTAATTTTTATTTCATTACTTTATTTATTTATAACTTAAAACTATTTGATGTTTATGATCACAATTTTTATTCCTAATATAATTGACATAACTATTAATCATAACTTTAATTAACTATTTAATTAAACGGACTAGTTAATTAAATACATGACTTTGATTATGAATTTATGATTTTCGATTTATGAAATATGAGTTATGACTTTGTACGACAAAAAAAAAATTGTATTCGCAATGGCCGGTATGAGTTACGTGAAGCATATAATTTTTCCATTTTCTGTATAGTACTTTTTTCATTCAATTTAATATTTTTTACTACTTAATCAATAAATTTAAGTGAATTTTATTCACTAGATAAATTCCCAAGCGTCGCTAGTTTAGAACTAAACTTAATAGTATTTTCTTTATTTACAATTTTTATATTTTTTTTTTTTTTTTTGCTTAAACGCAAAAAGTAAGTTCAACTAAATAACGTGCTGTTAAACAAATTTGACTAATTAAATTGAAAGAAAAATAATAACTTTACCTTATATTTATACAAGCGTTTGTAAATCATCGTCCTCGACCTCCTTGTACAAGGAGGAAGACAATATATGTCACATTTTAAATAGACTAGGAAATTCATTACTAATTTCACGTATTAGTTTCTGATCACCTTGACTCTCAGGGCCTTCTTCGCAGAATATTCGGGTGAAGCATTTCAGCAGGTCTTCTGAGCGATGTCGATGATCGTCGTAACCTGTCGTTCGTAAAACACGTCTGCATAGTTCTAAGTAAAGTCGTCGCTGTAATAAAAAAAATAAAATTTAGTTCCTGATTTAGAAAAATGATTTAAAATGTTTACCGTCATGTTAATTGTATATCTATATAGTATTAAAATCCGATGCTTTTAAATCATTTTATTAATTTATTTATTTATTGTTCTACAGTAGAATTCTTTATAAAATCTAGTGATTTTATAATTTTATCTAATTCTTCATTTTTTTTCAATTTTTCATTTTTTAAATTCGATTTCTTAATCAGGGTAGTTATTAACATTTCTTTTATAAAATTTTTGGATAATTATGTCGAAAAGGGGCTACATCAATTTTCAATTTTCAATTATAAAAAAATTGACATTTGTGTTTTTATTTTTCAACGCCGTTTTCTTTTAAACAGAATAATGATAAAAAAAAAAATTTGAGTTCAAAAAAAATTTTATAGGGATTCTTGGATTAAAAAAAAATTTTTTAATCGTTCTTCTTTTAATGCGCAACACGAAAAAAAAATTTACATAAAAATTAAAAAGTTAATGTATCTTCACCTTTAAATTGTTGATCAAGAATCAAAATTTCAATTTAAGGACTTTACAAATCCAAAAATTATCATGAAATTCATTTTTTGAAAATCAAACTAGCTTTTATTAAAAAAATTAATAAAATCTTTAATTTTCGATTTTTTAATTACTAAAAATTGTTTTTTTCTTCTATATTTATATGTAAATTATATATGTAATCTGAGGTCACTAATAACCAAGCAGTTGATGTGACCATAAATTTATTAAATAAAAAAAAAAGAAAAAATTACTAAAAATTGATGAAGTCCCGCTTTTATTTAATTGCTTTTTTCATAAAATTAAAAAACTAAATATTTTAAAGCAAAACTGAAATTCAAAAAAATTTTTTTTCCTTGGACTAAGGTAAAGTACCCAGTAGTTGAACAGGTTTAAAAGTAAAACGTATTTGACCCTACTTTTAATCTATAGAGATGTAATTATTAGTTCACATTAATGATTTTCATGAAAATATAAATAATTTTGAATTGATTGAAGCACAAAATAACGCAGATAATTGGATATTTATATTTTGACAACGTTTTTAAGATAGACTATGAAAGGAGAAGTAGTTAAACAATCAATTATGCTGAGCCACAGTAGTTGAACACTCCAGGAGCAGTAGTTGAACTAACAAAATATATCACAATAGCCACAGCAAAAATTTTTAACGTTTTATTGAAATATCAAAAGAATTATAATATATTATTGAATAATATGAAAAATAATACTATGAATATTTAATGTGTTCATTTAAAAATGAAAAATATTTGTAATATTTTTTAATTACATTTTTTATGAATGACAAAGCAAATTTTCAATTATAAATAAAAAAAAACTCAATTCAAAACATTCAATAATATTTAAATACACTAATTTTTAGTTATAAAACTCATTTAATTTGCAGTAATTAATACAAATCACAATTCTGATCACTAATCTATAGATTTATTAGTTGAGAGTTTAGAGTGCTGTTAAAATTATACGGCCCCAGCTTGTTCAAGTTCTGAGTACCGCTTTCAAAATTTGGAGGTATAGTTAAACGCTAAAATTTAATGTAAAAATTATAGTTTATGTCTTTGCAAAAAATATGTATTATTTAGAAAAGACTATTTCATTGGGTGGTACAATTTTTTTTACTTAAAATGATGATATACCGTTTTTTTACTGATTGTTCGGTTTACGGTTTAGTACCTTTCTCATGAAAAAAATTGCATCTATCGGCTATTCTAGACATGTCAACTTTTTAGTTAACAAAAATATAATTGTTTTGATTTATAATTAAAAAAACATACTGAAATCATTTACTGTATCATTTAATAATTATAATATGCACATATTACTCATGGGGCATTCCATGCGAAATGAGAAAAAGACTAAAATTAAAAAATTTCTCTAATTCATTTTAATTTATTCCTAATTTATTATTAAAGTTTAATTTATTATAATAGTTTTAAAAACAAATTTATTTTATATTTGTTATTAACTAACATATTTGTTATTATAGTTTTAAGAACAAATTTTTTTATGTTGGTTATTAATTAACACCTAAGTTTATCAAGATCGTGTTGTCGTCAGCATGCTAAATCCATATGCAAATTTATTTGTTTTTTAATTAGTTTTGTTAGACATTTTGTACTTGTCACACCAGTCACAATAAAAAAAATTTTTTTTATTGTTTCTACATAGAGGTAATCAGTCTAATTCTTCATAACATTGAATGTTTGTAGGATAAATTTTGTATTGAGAAGGAAGTATTTTTTAAAAGTTTAGTGGTCGAACTAAAATTGGACTTTAAGTATACCGCGGTAAGAGAGAAGGATTTTTCGATGTCCCACTAGTCACACTCAGTCAAATGATAATTACGAGAAACAAAAAGTAATCGAGATTTTTGACAAAGGGATGTTGTTAATTAGTTATTCTTCTATATTATAAGATTAATTTTACTATAGTATAAGTTTATTACATAATTATAGCTTATAATTGATGGAATTCCAGAGTCAAATGTCCCACCAGTCACTATGGAATGCCCTTCATAATAAATTTACGAATTTTGTATTACAACAATTCGAAAAGTCTGTTTCAAGTACTGGTTTCATTTTTATAAATGTTTAAGTACTGAGTACTTTACCTTTTATAATTTTTGCTTTTTTAGCGCATTTTATGACAATAAGGACATAGTTCTGACATTTCTAGACATTACCAATTTTTTTCATTTTCATAAAAAATTTTTTAATGTTTTTCTTTTTTGATTATGGCTAAAAATAAGTGGATCCCTACTTCTACATAATCTCCCTCGCCAATAAAAAAAAAAGTATAAAAATTACCTTATCTCCTGGTGGAATGTCAAACAGCTGTCTGAGCACAATATCAATCAACACCTTGATATCATTAGTATAAAACAAATTCGCAGTGACCTCCATGGAAAAAATATCAATAAACAGCTTCAACACCGAGTGCATCGGAGCCGGCTGATGATCAAAGATCCTCACTGGATCCTCTTCACGGTTCAACAAAAACAGTATCTTCTGGGTAAAAATTTTCGCATTAGTCCTTTCTCTCAGTGCCATCATGAAAATATTCTCATTGACATTCGCATTACTATTGCTTGTCGCATTAAAATTAAACTGCAAATTATAAGCGAGGATCAGGTTAGTGAACAAATCAGGAATCTGGTCTTCCAGGTCAGTATCAGGCGGATCCTCGATACCATCTAGCAAAAATGCAATGAACTCAACACCTAAATACTCTAGATGGGTAATAGGCATGGGTTCAGCCATCGAGAAGATCATAGTCATCAGCAGCGAAGAGTAGTTTAACTTGGGGACATTCCTGGGATTGCTGGTCATGTCCCTCGCGAGTTCCATAGGAAGAATACTGTTCAGCATGATTCCCACCACCACCGGATCTAAACTACACATCACTCCAAAAGACTGGAGCAACAATTGCCTGATAGTCCACCTGGCCTCCATCTGGTAGTACTCGATCAGAGTCATGATTCCGTTGTACTGATCCTGTCTCAAGGCATGTCTTGACACACTGGCATCAGCGTTGGTTAGAATGGACGTCAACTCCTTTATGTACTCAACGATTATCGACTCGTCTTCGTAAAGCATCCAGCTTCGCTGCTGGGAGTCTTCCTTGCAGGAAGTCAGTTCATCAAAAATAATCTTGAGGCGTGTCGAGTCGTAGGTGTCCTCGATTCGCATCTTCGAGTTTAACAGCGGCATATGCAACTGACTCAGCACGGTATCAAAATAATGAGACACTGAGCCAGGAAGAAGTTGCTGGAGGCCAGAAACCACCACAGTAACTGCTAACTTGGACATTTCGTAGCTCAGCTGTGTGTTTTTTCTCACTTCGTCTAATAACTTGTAAGCAGCACGCGCATCTATTTCAAAGCTGGTGTTATTCAGCGAAGTTCGCGTCTGACGATTCGGGTTCGGCTTTTCCGAGTCAGGAACTCGAGGAGGTTCTGCTCTTGGAGGTTCTATTGACTTTGGAACGCTGTGCTCTGGTCTCGGCAAAGTCTCTCGAAGTTCTGAAGATAACTGCCGAGGAAAAGATGATCGACGTTCGGAATTCGAGTTTCGACGGTTGAAATCCGGAATTTTCTGCAGCTCTTCGGGAAGAAATGACTTGGCACTGGCGTACGAAGCGCTGGGTGTTGTTGAGTTCTCGGGTTTTGAAGAGGAAGATGAAGGTGTTGTGGTGATGGTCGTGGTTGGCGTGATGGTTACTGGGGTTTCTTTTATGGGGGAAGTGCTGCTGAAAGTTGGAGGCAATGGTGCTGGCTTTTTTGGCTTCCGACTCACTTCAGCTTGTCGTTTCTTTTCTACGAGGCGCTGCACTAAGTCTTGCTTGTCTATCGGTAATGGTGCTCCTGGTTTTACGAATTCGCTGCGCAGTTTGTCGATACATTCTTCCAAAAAGTCTATCATGAACTGGGGTTGAACCTGAAATAGATGGACAATTAGTGTTTTTGTTCTTGAGAAATTTAAGAAAAAAAATAATGAGTTTAGTTGTAATTAAGTTTTAATAAATTATTCATTTATCAATGAAGGTGAACATTTTTTTAATTCTATCCAGAGATTTTTTTTAATTAAGAAAATGGTAATTATTAAAAAGTGGGGTCAACCCCACTTTGGACCATAACTAGGTGAAAAATTAACATTATCAAATTTTTTTTATTCTGCTTATTTTTACGGCAGATTTATGATAAAAAATGTCGTGACAGAAAAAAAATAAATCATTATTGATTTCCACAGCTTTTTTACCTTCAAAATTTGGAAAAAATTTTGGCTCTCATATTTTTAGATAAAATTTGTATTTTATATTTTTTTTGATGCTTTGAGTATATATTTTTTTTTTTTTTTACGTACATAAAAAAACGAACAATCTAAAAAAAAATTGAATATCCAATTTTCTAAAAAATTTATAAATTTTTTTGAAAATTGTTCATTTTTTTATGTATTTTTCAAAAAAAAAAAAATATATCAATAAAATCAAATAGAAATTTCGCTAAAAAAAATTATCTCTATTGAAGAATTAAATCCTTTTATCAAATATGTCGTGAAAGAAAAAAATAAAGATTTCGATTGCTTTTTTGCTTTTAAAATTTGGAAAAAATTTTGGCTCTCATATTTTTAGATAAAATTTGTATTTTATATTTTTTTT
>CAJNRD030001114.1:5524962-5535352 GCA_905319865.3 Cotesia congregata
AAAAAAAAAGAAAAAATTTGCTTATAGAAATTTTATGAAAATTAATTTAGCACATATTTAATAATTTTAAGTATTTTATGACAATTAATTATGGCAGAAAAAAATTGACGTTGAAATTTTAAAAAATATAAAGTGCAATTTTTTAAAAATAATTTTTTGTAACCAATTTTTTTGTTGAATAAAATTAAAAGATTGTCAAGTGACTGCTAACTTTAATGTCATGAAATTTTAAGAAATTACTGATACAACTTTTTTAAAATATTCTTCTTAATAGCAAGTTAATTGTTTAAAAAATTATTAACAATTTACTAGTTTCATTTTTTTAAATTTATTTGGGAAATAAAAAAATGGTTTTGTGAAAAATTGATGACACTGGAGTCAGCAGACGTCTAAAAATTTTTGATTTTTTTTTTTTAATTAAATTACAACTAAAAAAATATTTCTAAAAAATTGCACTTATAGTTTTTCAAGTTTTTTACATGTGAAATTTTTTTTTTTAATTGTTTAATTGAAATTTTTTAAATAAAAAATTTCTAAAAATTTTGAAATGTCGGCTAACTTTATTTTCATGAAAAATTGACATTCAGAAATTACAAATGTCCGAAACCCGCATGTTCTCAGCTTCCTATATGACAAGGTCACCCCGATAAACTATGACTAAAAATTACACACGAATAAACTAATAAATTAATAAACATAAAAAAACAAGGAATTAATTTACCTTGACCGTAGTTACATAATTTGATGGAATATAACCCAGCTGACCGGTATTGTTAACAACTTGCCACCAATTTCGTTGTTTGGTATTAGTTTGATGTAATATAAAATGATCATTTTCACGGAAGCTCAGTGTTTTGGCAAAAGTTGCTTTAAAATCGTACAATGCTTTGAGCATTTCATAATTTTCTGAAAGAAGAAATTAAAAACATAATAATTATTTAACCTAAAATTATAAAATGATTAAAAATACTTACCGAGTCTGATATAATTGTCGTCCATAATTCCTTATTTATTTATTTGTCAGAACAAACAAATAAATAAATAAATATATATGTAAGGATCTTTTATTATTATTTTAAAGACAGACAACGCCCAGATATCTAGGATATCTAGACTAATAAAAATTATTAAGTCTTAGTAGGAGACACAGACATTTCACTTTCATTTTTTTACTCCTGTTTGCAAGTTTGTTCTTGTTTTTATCTCGGAGGTATCCTTAGTCCTTTCTCCATTTCTGTCTGAGTTTTTTAGGTCCGCTGTTGGTGGTGTTTGTTTCCTCAGTGTCACGATTGACAGTGGTCGTGCTACTGAAATTCATTTTTAATGTATAGTTAAGTATATATAGTTTTAGTTGGTTACTTGTGTTTAGGGATATATACACGTATATATATAGATATAGGGTGTATATGAACAGAGTTACTCTACGCAAGTCTTGAGTAATTATTTGTTATTTAAATTATTTCGCTTTTATCAATAATTTACCCGCTTATAATACTAAAGTTAGACGAGGTTTTTAATTTTAAAAATTTTTTTTCAATAATTAAATTAATGATATTAAATTTAGCTGTCATTTGACAATTTTTTTTAACAAATAAAATTGTTCAAAAAAATTATTTAAAAAAAATTGCATTTTTAGTCTTAAAATTTCTAAATGTCAATTTTTTTTATAATTTTTTTATGAAAATTAATTTAGCAGATATTTCATAAATTTTAGAACTTTTGTTAACAAATAAATTATGGCCAAATAAATAAGAAAAAAAAAATTGACATGTAGAAATTTTAAAAAATTAAAAATGCAATTTTTTAAAAATAATTTATTAGAATTTATTTAATTGTTAAATAAAATTAAAAATTGGTCGAGTGACAGCTAACTTTAATATCATAATTTTTTTTTGTCACAATTTATTTGTTAGAAAAATTCTTAAAATTATCAACTATATGCTAAATTAATTTGCATATTAAATTAACACAAAAAATTATTTTATAAAAATTGCACTTACAGTTTTTTAAGGTTTTTACAAATGATCAACGTATTAATGTTTACATACTGTCATGTGATTTTATAAGAATCAAAGTATTTGAGACTAGAAAAAATTGCTAAAAAAAAAACCTGGTAAAAAATATAGAAAAGCTAGGTCTTAAACGAATTTTAAAATAATAAAAATTATTGATAGTTTTGCATTAGTTAGTAAAAATGATTATTGTTTATATAAATTTAACTGCAATAAAAGACCTGTCAATAATAGGGTCAATGGTATGTCAATAATCGGCTCTTTGAATTTTTTGCGCTGTCAATAATACATACATTCGACCTGTTGGTTTTAAGTTGATATAATAATTATTAAATTTATTGCTATTAAAGTTAATTAATTAAATTATATAAGTAAAAACAATGATTAAGGTGTCCTATAAAAAAAAAAAGATGACAATATTGATTTGAAACACGATGAAAAAATTCAAATATTCATGATCACTCTTATAGTGTCAATAATGGGGACTTTTACCTTACAAAAAATTTTTTTATAAAAATTGCACTTAATTTTTCAAGTTTTTTACAAATGAAATTTTTTTTTGTAACAACTTTTTCAATAAAAAAAAACTTCTAAAAATTTTTAAATATCTGCTAAGTTAATTTTCATTACCCGCTTTACTTCTTTTGAATCTTTAAATATTACAAAAAATTTTTTTTTTCGTAAAACAAATTTAATCTTAAAATTAAACTTTTCAATTGATTTTGTTATTTTCTTCAATACCTAAAAATTTTTTTATTAAATTAAGGAGCATAATTTAACTTAGAAATTAAATTCCCATTAAGAATTTTTTTTCTTATTTTATTTTATTAAAAAAAAAAAAAATTATTGCAATGAAAGTTACTGTATAAACACATGATAATATTTATTACTTATAAATAACCATATAAAATATTTTAAAATGTATTCTCTTAATTTTACACCTATCAATACTTGATAAAAAAAATATTCAACTTTGGAATAAATTTATAATTTATTAATTAACTAGTTACGAGAATCAATAATTTACTGTGCTTCGAACATTCCAACACTAAGTAATAAATTACGCCTCGTAAAGTGTAAAGCTAGAACAGGCGAATTTTTAGTGGGGAATGTTCTTAGTAAATATGAATCTGAGGTTGATTTAACATCAGGATTGTGAGCGACATTGACATCATCAAGGACCATTTCTTCAGTTAGCTTTGTAAAGTCCCATAATCTAATCGTACAATCCAATGAAGCAGAAGTTAATATTGTGCCATCACGACTGAATGATAAGCATTGAATAGTACTTGTATGACCAGACAGAGCACCAACAAGATGACCATGCGCTAAATCCCAAACTAATACACGACTATCAGCACCAGCCGATGCCAAGAAACGGCCTTCTGTTGAAAATGATAATGCATAAATCGGAGCCTTATGACCGGTCATTAATCGGACTTGGGCGCCCGTTACACAGTCCCATAATCTGACAGTCATGTCACTGGACCCACTTGCGACGTAATTTGAATTTGGATGAAATTGGACAACCTTAAAAAAAAAATTAATCATTATATTGACCATTGATAAATGTACACGGAAAAAAGTAAACTGTAATAAATAATAGTCGATTTATAATAAATAACTAGCAACCTTGCAGTCACTGTGTGACCGCCGTGACCTGTGAACTATAAACAAATAAAATTTTGCTTTATTAAATAATGAGTTTTGTTAAATTGCACTGTACTTTCTTAAATATTGACGTTTTTAAAGATATAAGCTCATCCTGATGTTACACTCAACAAGAGCTTTCATTTGAGTACCCACATGCATTTTTGATATATTTCTCATATGTACATTGTACATATATATAAATATATCGCGTACCAAAAGGTAAAAGGGCGCATAATTTTTTTTTTATCGCCATTCGACTGGTTGACATATTCTTCATCTAAAAATGAAGCATTGATTTCCTAAAACTAAAAGAGCGTATGTCTCTAGTTATGCGCTCTTTTAGCTTTAGGAACTTAAAAGTTTTATGACCTAAAGCTAAAAAGGCCTATAAATTTTTTCTCTGAACGATTCATTTAAATGTTTATTTTTAGCTTAAAAATTAAAAAAAAAAAACGGTAGGTAGAGTCAAAGAGACGCATTCTAACTATACATACATTCTTTTAAAAATACAATTAAAAATATTTTTAAAAAATTGCTAAATATGCGTGATTGTATTAATTTATTTTTATTTGAAAATTAAGTTAATCCTATAAGTTTTCGATTAATTGACTTATCCATTGCTTGTATAAAAATAGTTTAAAAATATTATTTTTTAAATATTGTTTAAGTACTTGACAGCCAATCCCCTCTTTTTCTCGTAGGTCGCACTCACGGCAAAAACTGGTACTATCCTTGTTGCGCTCATGATTATAAAACTATTGCAGTTTTATGTTTTTCTTTTGAACAAATGAGAGTTTTGAAAAAAACCCTCTGCTATGAAGTAGATAATTAAAAAATCTATTACGTAGCAGAGCGTTTTTTTTTCAAAATTCTTCTTTGTCTAGAAAAGAAATATAAAGCTGCAATCGTAGGGACCGGCTGTTAAGAATTTTTTTTTTGTTATTAAACTTTTTTATTTCATGTTTTGTGAAGCTATTTATCAAAATTTTTATAAAAACTTGAATTTTTTTTATGCTCCCTTTTAGCTTTAGTCATTACTTTTCTAAAAGCTAAAAGGGCGTATGTACGACGCCCTTTTAAATTTAGGATGCTCGAATTTTTTTTTTTTACAGATCTTTGTGTTTTGAGTGATTTTAAGAATGGCAAAAAAAATTTTTTATACGCCCTTTTTGCATTAGGCACGCGATATGAAAAATTAATGTGGGTACTCAAATGAAAGGTCTCGATGAGTGTAATATTGGGGTGAGCTTATATCTTTAAAAATGTCCATAGTTCACAAGATACAAGGTCATTTCTTAATTATGTATTTAGAGATAGAGCATTTTCGAATACAGCCTAAATACTTATCATAATAAATTTACTATCAGTGAGAATGATATGAAACGTTGAAAAGGCACAAATTCAAATCGACCTTTGCAATGACACTAAATTCAAATAAAAAAACTGATTTTATCATATCACTTTCCTGGACACAAAATTTTTCTTATTCTCTTAATAATATAGATGATCAACTGAATAAAATTACCATTTCAAACAGTGAAATCATGATTTCAACAATCAATTCATAATATTTATCATTTAAATACTACAATTTATTATTTACATGGAAGAAAATACTATTTCAAACAGTAATATTCGCTGTATGAAAGTCGAAAATGTTAAAATATAATAATTAAGAATTTTGACTTTGATATTTATCATTTCGTACCTAAAAAATGATCGCATGATGTTAAAAATATAAACTACAGTTACTAAATTTCTATACAAGCAACGTCAATATTTACAAAGTAAAATGGTAAATTTTAAACGCAACGCTAAAAATCAAACTATAATTATTGATTTGCTTGGACTGGTAAAATATATATTTTAAGAGTAGAATTTTTCACTGTTTCAAATTTTAAATTATCCGAGGGTGAGACCTTCCCCTTCTCTTCATAGTATAGACTATATATTGAAACGGCAATTTTTACTGATTGAAACTGTAATTTTTTAAGATGAGAGAGTCGTTATTTACTAAAGTGACAACTAATCATATTTTCGATATTAAATTACAAATTGTGGCTTTTACTTTCTACATTAAGTTTTGTAATATTTACATTTGTGCCACCCTGATGTCCGCTGTACTGTTTGAAACTATAAAAATTAACCGGAATCCGAGTGAATTTTACAGTTTATTTTTTCCGTGTATGTTAAGATTATTTAACCCGTAATGGTCATTATGGGTTTAGATGACCCCAGGCAATTTTCGAGTTGCTCTTACTTCGAAGATATTAAAAATGGTATCTGTGGTACCATCTATTATTGTTTGAAGATTTTTTGAGATTCATGGAAATTTACAATTTCAATCTCACAAATCAATATACTTTTTGAAAAGCTCGACATGACACCACTTTTTTTCAAAGTATGCGATATCCGGAGTAGAAACCCGGAGGTCATTTTCATTGATCTTAAAAAATGAAGTTTTTAGTAAAAAAAAGTCAAATTTTTTGAAATTTGACTTTGTCGCATTTTTTTTTTATAATTAAACAATTAAAAAACGATTGAATTAGGGTAAATGCACCAGTTGTTGACCGGTCACCAATTAGTTGACCGATGTATAAAAAAGTTAATTAAAAAATATTTTACAAGGGTTTTTTTTTTTCTTAAAATATTAAAATAAAAATATATGGCATTTGATCATCATAATAAAGAATAACGTAATTAATTGCGCAGTGATTATAGCTTTAAAAAAATATTCTGAGTTTGTTTACAACGCAACCAGCCATAAAGCGGTCAAAAATAATTAGCGTACAATTGGAGAGTGAGTGCATTTCATCATTAATTTAGTGATATATATCGGCATAATATAAAATATTTTAGTTTTATTATGTTAATTAAAAATCAGATTCCAACTTTTTTGAAAAAATAAAGTTAAATTATAAGTTTTAATATTAATGGCCGTATATTTATAATACTAACTTCTCAACCTTAAAATTAAATCTGTCAAGTCTTTAAAGTACTTTGGTCATTCAATATTTTGTAAATATAAAAATAATTATTATAAAATGTATATTTATAATTAAAATAATACTTAAAATCTTTTTTTATTATTAAATTTTATTTTGTTCTAATTTTTTTAGTGAACGGTTATATCAAAGAACGAATTATTAGAAGAAAAAATTGCTAAGCAATTAAAAAAATAAAAAAGAGTTACAAGCTAGTAAAAAAGTTTTAATTGAAAAAAAGAATAAAAAATTTCAAGTGAATCAGAAGAATTATCGTCATCAAAATGAATTTTTGATTATTTGTGACCTAAAGAAATGTGACTTTATGTTAATTATTGCTATTATTTATATTATTTTATAAAAAAAGTACGATTTAAAATTATATTGTATGTTTAGTTTTGTTAAAGATGTGGTTAATACTTCAAAAGTACTGCATAAATTGAATTAAATATATGTAGTTTACAAAATTACTTATAATTATTTCAACGGTCAATTAATTGGAGAACGGTCGGTCATTTATTGGGTTTCTTCGGTCAATAATTGGTGATTTTAGTATTTCAAGATTCAAATAACAAAATTAATATAATTTTGTTAATTTTTATTATAAATAGTTATTAATTATTATTAATTAAGTATTTAACTTTAATAAAATCCATTACAAATTGTTTTTAGTAGGTTAATAGATTTTTTATAGCTTAGAACAGAAAAAGAAAACCTTAATCGGTCAATAATTGGTGCATTTACCCTATTTAACAAGTGTTAAGAATTACTCTTATGTACGGCTCGAGTGAAAATATTGAAAAGAACGCAAGTAGCAACAAATTTTTCCGTGCATGGGGTCAACTAGACCCAGTATGACCACTACGTTATTTTTAAGAAGTGTGACCACTATGGGTTAAAACTGAAAAATAACTCACATCTACATCAGAATAATGTCCAGCAAAAATCCGTAACGGTTGATGAGAATCAGTAACCCACAACCTAGCGGTTTTGTCATTTGACCCAGTGGCAAAATAATATCCATGGGGTGAAAACCGTACCGACCATACGGGAAAGAGGTGTCCTTTGTAACACACTACACATGTCCAGGTGTGTAATGACCACAATCGTATTGTTGCGTCATCAGAGCAAGAAAGCAACAAATTGCGGTCTGGACTGAAAGTCAGGCTGTAAATGGGCCCACTGTGTCCATGCAAAAGTTTTACAGTCTCAGCGGTTCGTTCGTCCATCATCCGAACAAGAACGTCATCAGCTTCCCGCTCAATGTCTGCAAGCGCTTCGGCGGATTTCATGGATTTCAACTTTTGAGGTACCAGGCTCCACACTCTGAGAGTCGAGTCGCTGAAACCTACGGCCAATAAACTGGAATCTTCTGATACTTCAGCAGAAGTCACAGTATGGACTGCGTTTAACAGAGTGTAGAAGCATATTGAAGGCAGCGAGTCGGGTCCTAGAGCTACGCGCTTCGATGCTTCGCGAAGAGCTTTTACTTTTTCTAATTTATCTGCGTCCTTTAAATTCGGCAGAAACATACGACCAACTGGCGGAGCATTTGGATCAGACTTAGTTTTTTTCGAAAACAAAGGATCTTTTTTTGCTTTCTTTTTTTTTGGTTTATCGCCTTCACCGCCAGCATTTGCTTCATCTTCTTCTTCCTCTGCTGGCGCTACACATTGAATATCTGGCTCTTTTAATAATCCGTAATATACTTTTGCTTTGTTATCTTGTCTGGTAGCTTCTCCAAGTGTAGCACCTGAAGTAGCTTCGATCTGTTGTTTATTCCTTGCTGTTCCTTCGTACATATCAAAGTACAAATGTTCTTGAATAATGTTCAATAGAACGCTGTGTTTCTTCTCTTGTAAATGCCGTTTTAATATCGACAAAGTATCCCGCGATATTCTGATGATAAACTGATTCGACCTGAATGAAATTATAAATTTTTAAGACTTTTTCATTGAAAAATAATAAATTATTATTATGATAATAATAATAGTATATACTTGAATGTATCAGTAAATTCATTCCCAGCCATTTGTTCTCGCTTGGTGACATTTGAAAGCCGCTTGAGATCAGTCTGATGGTGATCATCCAGACTGGGACCATATTTCTCCAACAATTGTTTAGCTTGCTCCGAATGATTATTGTAAACTAATTCTAGGTACATGTGAACGAGTACCGGGTATAATATTGTCGCTAATTCATGCTGAATTTAATGAGAAAAAAATATTTAATATTTAATATGAAAATTAAGTTAGACATTTCAAAATTTTTAGAAATTTTTTATTGAAAAAATTTCAATTAAAAAATTAAAAAAAAAATTTCACATGTGAAAAACTTGAAAAACTATAAGTGCAATTTTTTAGAAGGGTGATTCTCTGTAAGGATGTTTTTTGCTGTCCCAGGCATTTTTTTATTAGAAAAATTGTTATTTTGTTACTAAAAAAAATTTATTATGAAAGTAAAAAAATATTTCTATTTGGAGCATTGAAAATTAAAATGAAATAAATTTTGGTTTTTTTGCTATAAATTCGTAAACCACCGAAATATCAGTCCCCTGGGCTGTCCCATTTCTAAAATTAAAACTTTAAGATTAAATTTTAAGTTATTCGTCAATAATATATAATTTGGTTCATAATATTTATAAACTTAATTAGTTAACTAACAATCTTCTTCAATAAAAAGTACCGAAAGTTAATTTGTTTCATTAAATTCATTAAGCCAAAGTTTGTCCCAGGCATTTTAAGAACAGTCCCCTGCCAGAATTTTATTTATAAAATTGGATCCATAAGTCTTAATATTATTCTAATCAATGTAAACATTCATTGAGGACTTGAAAAGTTGAATGCATTGAAATAGTTTACTTGATTTTTCTCAATTTGATAAAAAAAAAAAAAACAGTCCCCTGGCAAGCAGTCCCCTGTCATGTTATATGGCAAAAGATACACAAATATCGAAAAAGTAAAAATTAATTCGGCTGTTTATTTATTATGATTAAGTTGATAGTTTTGTAGCCCTTGTTAATTTTTTTTCTAATAAAATTAAAAATAATTTAGTCGGACAATTTTGTACAGATTTAAGACGTCCTTACAGAGAATCACCTAGAAATATCTTTTTAGTTGTAATTTAATTTAAAAAAAAAAAAATCAAAAATTTTTAGACGCCTGCTAACTTCAATGTCATTATTTAATAGGTACAAACAATTTATGGAAAATTTGATGATTCTGAAGTTTAGAGACATTTGATAGTTTGGTAATCATTTACAAGTGGGGTCAAACCCATTTTGGGCCATAACTAGGTGAAAAATTAACATTTTCAATTTTTTTTTATTCTGCTTGTTTTCACGGCGGATTTATGATAAAAAATGTCGCGAAAGAAAAAAATAAAAATTTCGATAGCTTTTTTCCAAAAGTTGGAAAAAATTTTGGCTCTCTTGTTTTTGAATTAAATTTTTATTTTATCTTTTTTTTGATACATACATATTTTTTTTCAAATGCATAAAAAAATAAACAATTTAAAAAAAAAAAAAAGTTGAATATCAAAATTTTCTAAAAAATTTATAAATTTTTTTGAAAATTTGTTAAAATTGTACCTAATTAACTTTTTTTTTTAATTGTTCATTTTTTTTATATATTTTTCAAAAAAAATGTATCAATAAAATCAAAAAGTTTGGAAAATCCAAAAGTGCACGCCTCATAATCTCATTTTTTAAAATAAAATTGATTAAAATAAAATGTAAAAAGC
>CAJNRD030001114.1:5547679-5561005 GCA_905319865.3 Cotesia congregata
ATTTAATAATTATTATATCAACTTAAAACCAACAGGTCGAATGTATGTATTATTGACAGCGCAAAAAATTCAAAGAGCCGATTATTGACATACTACATTATGGACCGTAATTTATGAAATGAAATGTTTTATTTATTTTTTTCTACTAAATAAAATACTTAGAATTGATCAAAATTATTTTATAGATTTCTTGAAGATATTTTTAGTGATATAAAATTATTTGGCACATTTTTATTAGAAGTTAGTTCTTGGTTTCGCCGATAGGTGGCTGCGCCCTCTCGCTTGTAGGAATATTTTATCAGAGTATATATAAGGTAAAACCCGCTTTTATTGACACTATAAGAGTGATCATGAATATTTGAATTTTTTTATCATGTTTTAAATCAATATTGTCAATTTTTTTATAGGACACCTTAATCATTGTTTTTACTTATATAATTTAATTAATTAACTTTAATAGCAATACATTTAATAATTATTACATCAACTTAAAACCAACAGGTTGAATTTATGTATTATTGACAGCGCTAAAAATTCAAAGAGCCGATTATTGACATACTACATTATGGACCGTAATTTATGAAATGAAATGTTTTATTTATTTTTTTCTACTAAATAAAATACTTAGAATTGATCAAAATTATTTTATAGATTTCTTGAAGATATTTTTAGTGATATAAAATTATTTGGCACATTTTTATTAAAAGTTAGTTCTTGGTTTCGCCGCTAGGTGGCTACGTCCTTTCGCTTGTAGAAATATTTTATTAGAGTATATATAAGGCAAAACCTTCTTTTATTGACACTGTAAGAGTGATCATGAATATTTGAATTTTTTAATCGTGTTTCAAATCAATATTGTCGACTTTTTTTATAGGACACCTTAATCATTGTTTTTACTTATATAATTTAATTAATTAACTTTAATAGCAATATATTTAATAATTATTATATCAACTTAAAACCAATAGGTCGAATGTATGTATTATTAACAGCGCAAAAAATTCAAAGAGCCGATTATTGACATACCATTGACCCTATTATTGACAGGTCTTTTATTACAGTTAAATTTATATAAACAATAATCATTTTTACTAACTAATCCAAAAATATCAATAATTTTTATTATTTTAAAATTCGTTTAAGACCTAGCTTTTCTATATTTTTTACCAGGTTTTTTTTTAGCAATTTTTTCTAGTCTCAAATACTTTGATTCTTATAAAATACATGACAGTATGTGAACATTAATACGTTGATATGTATGTTAAGGGGATTGGTTACCTTACATTATGGCCTATGTCGTTAGTTGACGCAAGTTAATTTTTGTGTCCCCATCATTGACATCCGCTATTTTTAAATTAATTTTAACTCAATTAAGTATAAATAAATGATTATATGGTTATTTAGACTATAAATAATCTAAAATAATTTTAAACAATGCAATTACGTAAAAAAAACATTGGGAAATCTGGATTTTAAAATAAGGTCTTTCTTAAAAATATTGTTGAGAAATTACAAACGTATAAGCAGTTGTGGCCTACTTAAAAAAAAAGAAATTTTTTTGCGGTAAATAGTTATACCTTAAAATTAAATTTTAATATTTTTAGTAGATTTTATAGAAATCTAACTATTGCATTGGTCCTCATGACGAAACTTTTGAAAAATTTTGATGAAAATGAAGTTAGCCGACGTTTCAAAATTTTTAGAAATTTTTTATTGAAAAAATTTCAATTAAACAATTAAAAAAAAAATTTCACATGTAAAAAACTTGAAAAACTATAAGTGTAATTTTTTAGAAATATCTTTTTAGTTGTAATTTAATTAATAAAAAAAATCAAAATTTTTTAGACGTCTGCTAACTTCAGTGTCGTAAATTTTATTATATTTCGACTCAGCTCATCAAGCGGATTCAGAAATTGCATATGATTCAAAAGTTTATATATGTATGCATTATATACGATATAATCGGCCTTGTCTCTTCTCTAACTCCCGCAATTCTATACGGGTCTCAATAGGTGCGTTCCACTAAAGCGCTCAAAATCATCGCGCTACGTGTATTTAGATAGGATTGTGGTCGTTTTTAGCGCTTAGTGAAACGCACCCAATAAAAAGTAACATACTTATTCTTGGGACGATTTCTGAGATTAAATCCTAAGATGAGCCAAATCTGTCGATTAGTTAAGAAATGAGAGCAATTTAAAAATTTTTGAAAATTACAAAAATTTTCACTTTTACTGTATTTCTGTGCAATAACAATTGAACGCGATATTCTACCAAATTTCTGTAAATTGCATCTGAAAGCTTATTAATTGCACTTTAATTTGCATACCTCACTATCAGTCTAGGTAAAAAATTACTTACTTTCTCAGACAGATTTAATGAAATTTTACTTTTGCTTTCGTTTTAATGTCATTGTGTTATTGTTTATTATTATTATTTTTTAAAAAATATTTTTTTTTATTCGAGAAATCTACTTCCACTTCGGCTGCCAAATGGTCTTTTTTAATTTTAAAAATATGTAAAATTGTCATGAAATAACAATAATTATTGTGATTATTAATAAATTTTAATAATTAAATAATAGAATTAAATATGGTGTCAATAATAGGGGCTTTTAGTTATATTTAAATAAATTTTCTTACAGATTTGTAAAACTCTGCATCGACAACCGAAACATTTGTTAGACTTTTTGTTAGCTGAATTGGGAACAAGTGGTTCTGTCGACGGTAATAGTCAGCTTATTATTAAAGGAAGATTTCAACAGAAACAAATTGAGAATGTTCTGCGTAGATACATTAAAGAGTATGTAACATGTCATACTTGTCGTTCGCCTGATACAATTTTACAGAAAGATACGAGACTTTTCTTCTTGCAATGTGAAACCTGCGGGTCAAGATGTTCTGTAGCCAGCATCAAATCTGGTTTCCAGGTAATTATTATTATTATTATTATTATTATTCTTATTGTATGTACCAATTGAATTTTTTTTAACGCTAATAATATTTATTAATCAATTACAGGCTGTTACTGGTAAACGAGCTGCCATTCGAGCTAAAACAGCTTAAGAAGCTTGCAATAATTTGTATGTTATACAATTCGTTGAAGAAAAAAATCCAAGTCTCTGGTAAAAATCGTATTGTATCAGTAAATAAATTTTTCAATTTTACCGAATATTTTTTTTTGCAATTTTTTACAAACATAGAAATTTTTAAATTAATTAAAATAATCAACAACTAAGAATTATAATGAATTGAAATAAATTATTAAGTGATGAATAAAAAATTACTACTGAGTCATTATTTTTATTAATATTTTATTTTTAATAAAAATATAATTCTCTGTCAACTACATAGAAGAAAAATATTTCATATACAAATTTTCAGATTATGTTTCTGAAATTCATAAAAATAGTCATTAAACTTTGTAAAAAAAATGAGTAATAAAAATAAGCGATATTATAATATTAGAAATTACATAAATTAATTTTTTTTAATAATTATTCAACTAGTATATAAAAAAAGTATGATTACAAAATAGAATATGATTATACATTAGAGTGGCGCAAAAAAAAAACCGACTTTAGTTTTTTTTTTTTTTTTGTCAGTTTTTGATGTTTTAAGAGCCCTCTCCAAAGGACAGCTCAAAAAAAAATTTTTAAGAGGTGGCTCCAAATTTTTTTAAATTTCAAAAATCGAAATTTTTTTTTCTAATTTTTTTTCTCGTTACGTCATAATTTTATAGACCAAAAAAAAATAAGTTTCTGAAAGTTTCAATTCAAAATTAAAATTTTGAAAGGTCGCTCATAATTTTTTTTAAATTTCAGAGTCAAAAAATGCTATTCCAAATAGTCACTAATAAATTAAAAAAAATTATAAGCGACCTTTTAAAATTCACATTTTGAACTAAAACTTTTAGGAAAACCTTTTTTTTTTTGGTCTATAAAATCATGACGTAACGAGAAAAAAAATAAAAAAAAAAAATTCGATTTTTGAAATTTAAAAAAATTTAGAGCGACCTCTTAAAAATTTTTTTTTGAGCTGTCCTTTGGAGAGAGTTCTTAAAACATCAAAAACCAACATTTTTTCACTCGAAACTAAAAAAAAAAAAAATTGTTTTTTTTGCGCTACCCTTTAATATTATACATACAATAGAATAAATTTAATTGTTGACTAATTTAGTGATAGTAATATGTACTAACAATGAAGCTAATTCAAGATCTTCACTGTACTGATTTTTTAATGGAACACTACGATAACCAGTTCTTAAACATTTAACTGGATAAGTAGCTTGTCCAATAAAATTACAATCGCCAAAAACATCTTCATCTTGGACTAAAAATCTAATAAACGCAAAATTAACATTAACAATATTAAATTCACAAGATTCATTCCATATTGGATTAAATCCATTATCAGAAATAGTTTTAGTTGTTAATTTATTACCATTATCATAATCAGCGCCTATTATTTCAACTTCAACGTATGGACTAGCAATATTACTTTTACCAGCTTTGTGTAAATGTCTAGCTCCAATTACAACTAATTTTATTCTCATACCGTCAATATCTTTAAATATTTTTTTATCATACGCACTATAATTGTCATTAAACATAAAATCAGGTTTAAGAATATACCCAGTGAAACCATTTTCACGGAATTTAGCTTGATTCAATTGCATTGACTTATCACCTGTTTGATAATTAAGAGCTACCATTTGACACCCAGCATTCCACAAAGGTATCGGATTATAATTTGAAGAATCAATACGTTGGCCTTTTGGATAAACCCGACTAAATTGTACCTGATGATACTTAACAAAATATTTATGCTCCGTCTGACAAATTAATTTTTCAGCTTTTGTTTCCGGAAAACTACTCATTTCATTATAAACAAAATTTTTTTTATTTATACGATCAATATCAAAGGGTACAGATCGGAAATAAATAATAAGATTAGACATTTCTTTAGCAATTCTCCAAGCACGTTCAATTTCTTTGCTTTGATTTTCCCTTAAATTAGCATGCTGAGCAGTTTCATTGATAATTTTCATCCACTCTTCAGCAGTTTCTTCAGATTGAGTTGCAGCTTGAAATACAGTGCACAAATTTTGATTTTTAATTGTAATAGGATGCCATATCATTCCCTCTCTATCAGGAATAGCTGTTTCAACTTTAACAACAACCCCAGTAATATCAAATGATCCTTTTTGTAAATTACCAAGCATCGAATCAGATTGGATTGTTATATCAATATTATTATTACTGCAACTTCCACTACTGTTAAAATTATTTCTATCTTTAGTCTCTATTTCTTCAACATAATTTTCAGGAAACCAATGCTGCTTTTTTCCACCATAATCACCACGCCACCAACCACCATCTTGCTTATGTACATTAGTGATAATAGCATGCTTAACAAATGTCAATTCATCATCACGGCTTGCTTTATAATCAAAAGTAGCTTTTACAGTAACTCTGGAAATAAATGTTGCTGGGTCAATATAACCAGGTATTCCATAAATAGGACAATTGCCATTACCATCACCATTATTCTCATTGCCATTACCATTATCACCATTGTATTCTGATTCCGAAAGGATTTCATCAACATCGCTTCGTCTAATTGAATTAGACAGTCGTGTTTTTTTATACAATGGATTCCGTTGGTAATAATTAACTAATTCGACCAAACTTTCAAATTGTATTGAGCCAACAGTGTACAAACGTCCTTCTAATTTAATACGACAGTGTTTTATTTTATTCTCAGCGCGAAATGATATCGCATACGTATTTAATTCTTTATCACTTGGACGTACTAAAAATGAACCATTTGTTGGTACGCGTTTTAATATATCTTCAGCAAGAGTACGCGTGCAATCAGGATGCCACCATTCTTTTTCTTCATGCTTACACGGTTGTGGTACTGGTTCACGTAATGTTATTACAAATTCTTGACTGCGCAATGAATTATTGCGATAATGCGTTATTAAACTATACAAACTATCAAAACAAACACTATCTATTAAATAATATTGTGTTTTTCCATATTGTTGTTTAAGTTTAATCCGACAGTGATTAACTTTGCCTTTACGCCAAAATGACAAGCAATAATCACCAACAAATGTTACACACTCACGTACTAGAAAAGTACCATCACCTAAACGTGAATAACGACGTAATAATTCATCAGCTTCTTCACGTCCACGTGCTAATTTACCATGAAACCATTTTTCTCCAAAATGTAATTCATCATTTGGTACACCCTCTAAACCTTGACGATTAATATTCAATGACGAGACTATATCATCTTCTTCCTCAGTTTCAACTTCTGAAGTTTGTGAAAATGTATCGGTGTAAAAAAGATGCTTTGATGTTAATATAAAAAAATGAGGGTACCATTTATCGTCCGCCGAATCATGTAAATAAAGTATACCATTTTTAATAGTATTACGTAAATCCATTTCATAACTCATGTTTGTATGATTAGTGTTATTACTATTAATACTGCTAATATTACTATCACCGTTACTGTTACTACTTATGTTATTACTACTATTGCTATTACTATTATTACTGTTAGTACAAAAACTACTACTACTATTACGTGCTATAAATGTTGATTCGTCAACACCGTCGGGTAGTTTTTTGTGTTTTAAAATTATTTTACCGCGCAATGCGTAAGGTGATGGAAGACATGTTTCATTTTTTTCTGCTGGTTGCGTTAATAACATATCACCAAATACTTCTTGCATTGCTGCTGCCATTCTTCGTTGTTGTGGTAATGTACAGTTGTCTTCGATTGATAAAATTACTGGATATCTGTGTAATTTAATAATATTATTTTATTATTACTGATACACACTGAGAGAAAAAATTTCTTTTGAAAAAAATAAACATTTTTTTTTTACAAGAAATTAATTTGTTGAAAATTTTGGGTAATTATTTTTGGATATTCTCATTTTTGGATAAAATTTCTATTTTATCTTTTTTTGATATATATTTTTTTGAAAAGTAGGGCAAATGCACCAGTTGTTGACCGGTCACCAATTAGTTGACCGATGTATAAAAAAGTTAATTAATTAATATTTTACAAGGGTTTTTTTTTCTTAAAGTATTAAAATAAAAAAAAAAATGGCATTTAATCATCATAATAAAAAATTACGCAATTAATTGCGCAGTGGTTATAGCTTTAAAAAAATATTCTGAGTTTGTTTACAACGCAACCAGCCATAAAGCGGTCAAAAATAACTAGCGTACAATTGGAGAGTGAGTGCATTTCATCATTAATTTAGTGATATATATCGGCATAATATAAAATATTTTAGTTTTATTATGTTAATTAAAAATCAGATTCCAACTTTTTTGAAAAAACAAAGTTAAATTATAAGTTTTAATATTATTTTAAGACCGGTCAACTATTGGATCCGTCAGAAGCCATTTACCCAGTAAAAAATTCATCCGGTCATTTATTAGACCCTCTGATTTTATCACAATCCAATTAATGACCGTATATTTATAATACTAACTTCTTCACCTCAAAATTAAATCTGTCAAGTGTTTAAAGTACTTTAGTCATTCAATATTTTGTAAATATAAAAATAATCATTATAAAATGTATATTTATAATTAAAATAATACTTAAAATCTTTTTTGATTATTAAATTTTATTTTGTTCTAATTTTTTTAGTGTACGGTTATATCAAAGAACGAATTATTAGAAGAAAAAATTGCTAAGCAATTAAAAAAATAAAAAAGAGTTACAAGCTAGTAAAAAAGCTTTAATTAAAAAAAAGAAGGAGAAGAATAAAAAAAATTTCAAGTGAATCAGAAGAACTATCGTCATCAAAATGAATTTGTGAATATTTGTGACCTAAAGAAATGTGACTTTATATGTTAATTATTGCTATTATTTATGTTTAGTTTTGTTAAAGATGTCGTTAATACTACAAAAGTGCTGCATAAATTTAATTACATACATATAGTTTACAAAATTACTTATAATTATTCGAGCGGTCAATTAATTGGAGAACGGTCGGTCATTAATTGGGTTTCTTCGGTCAATAATTGGTGATTTAGTATTTCAACATTCAAATAACAAAATTAATATAATTTTGTTAATTTTTATTATAAATAATTATTAATTATTATTAATTAAGTATTCAACTTTAATAAAATCCATTACAAATTGTTTTAGTAAGTTAATAGATTTTTTACAGCTTAGTACAGAAAAAGAAAACTTTAATCGGTCAATAATTGGTGCATTTACCCTACAAAGAAATTAAAAAAAAAAAATTCAATTTTAAAAAAGTTTAAAAACTATAAGTGCGATTTTTTAAAAATATTATTTAGTTTTAATTTAATTATTAAAAATTTTTGTTTAATTGAGGTCTTTTTTTTGCTTCATGTTGATTTTTTTTTTCTGTGAGTTCTCGGCGATACTCAAGACATGTAAGAATCGTGGTTTTCCCTCGACAACGTTTTCTGGGAGGAAAATCTCTAGATTTTGATGGTAATAGCTTAAGTAAAAAAAAAATTTTTTTATATGATTTTTTGGGGAGGGGGCCGTCGTGCCCCAGAAAAAAAAATTTTTTTTTTCGATTTTTTGCAAAATGTCGACTAATTCGTTCGAAATAGATGGAAAATAAATGAATTTGATGGTTAAAAGCCACAAAATAAAAAAATTTGCTTAAGGAGGCCGTCGTGCCCCAGGCTCCCCTACATGTAGTTTACAAAATTACTTATAATTATTTCAGCGGTCAATAATTGGTGATTTTAATATTTCAAGATTCAAATAACAAAATTAATATAATTTTGTTAATTTTTATTATAAATAGTTATTAATTATTATTAATTAAGTATTTAACTTTAATTAAATCCATTACAAATTGTTTTTAGTAGGTTAATAGATTTTTTTATAGCTTAGTACAGAAAAAGAAAACCTTAATCGGTCAATAATTGGTGCATTTACCCTAATAAAATTTTTTTTAACTGTTTATTTTTTTGTTTTTTTTTTTTCAAAAAAAATATATCAATTAAATCAAATAGAAATTTCGTTCAAAAAAATAAAAATTAAAATGGTGGACCCCACTTGTAAATAATCATCCAATTTTATTTTTTAGCTGAAGAAATCAAAATTTTTATCACAGTAACTTTCTTGTCGAAAAAAAGTTGTTTAAATGTGGGGAAAAAAACAATTTTGGATGAAAAGTTTCAAGTTCTCTATCTAAAATTGTTTTTTTTTCTATATCTAAAAAACTTTTTCCAACAAGAAAGTTACTGTGAGAAAAATATTTATTTCTTCAGCTAAGAAATGAAATTCTGAAAATTTTCAAAAAAATATTTTCTTGTCAGAAAAATATTCATCTTTTTTAAAAGGAATTTTTTTTCTCAGTATTATAATTACTATAATTATGATTAATAAATTAATTTAGTAATAACTTACTCAGATGTGACGAAAGCGTGTTCTTTAATAGTCTTGATGACATCTAAAAATTTAATTTTCGTTGTCAAGGTATGACCGTGAAATATAAATGGCATACCATCAGGACCGTCCCAACAATCGAGTTCAATGCATCTACAACCAGCTCGCAATGCTCTTATATAAGCTTGACAGCTACTTTCACTGCTTATTTGATCGCCCATCAAATATCTGCAAAAATAGATTTTTTTTATATAAACTGAATAATATATAAATAAATATTTAATATAATAGTAAGAAGAAATAATGGTAATTATTTATAAGGTGAAAAATTAAGGAGGAACAAAGGTCATTTTCGAGAATTCTTTTGACAAGGAAAATGAAAGAATTTGGGGATCGAATTTTTTTTATTTTATTAAGGATACATTAAAGATTATTACCCTAAATTTTTTATTGAAAAATATTGAATTATTACAAAGTTATTAGCAGCCTCGTAGAGCACTAGAAAAAATTTCCTCCTCCATGGTTGCATCGATAACTCAAAAACGGATCATCTGAAAATAAAAACCCAAATTGCTTTTTAATCAGTAAGGATGTAGTTATTGTTGCACGGACGGAATTTTGAAAATTTTGATTATAAAGATTTTTTTAGCCGGGTTAAAAAAAAAAAAAAAAAAAAAAAAAACAGTAAAAATAATGAGAAAATTTTTAATGTCACCGTTTTTTTGAAAATTTTAATTTTCAAAATTCCGTACGTGCAACAATAATTACATCCTTACTGATTAAAGAGCAATTTGGGTTTTTATTTTCAGATGATCTGTTTTTGAGTTATCGATGCGACCATGGAGGGGGAAATTTTTTCTAGTGCTCTACGAGATTGTTAATAAGTTTGTAATAATTCAATATTTTTTAATAAAAAATTTAAGGCAATAATCTTTAATGTACCCTTAATAAAATAAAAAATCCAATTCTCTAATTTCTTTATTTTTCCTGTTAAAAAATTTCAAAGATTTTGATAGCTTTTTTACCTTCAAAAGTTGGAAAAAATTATGGCTCTCATGTTTTTGGATAAAATTTCTATTTTATCTTTTTTGATATATTTTTTTTGAAAAGTACATAAAAAAACGAATAATTAAAAAAAAAAAAAAGTTGAATATCAAAATTTTCTGAAAAAATTTATAAATTTTTTTGAAAAGTTGTTTAAATTGTGATAATCAACCTTTTTTTTTTTTTTTTTTTTTAAATTGTTCATTTTTTTATGTATTTAAAAAAATATATATCAATGAAGTCAAATAGAAATTTCGTTCAAAAAAATTAGAATTAAAATGATTGACCTTACTTGTAAATATTTACCAATAATTTTTTTAAATATGACAAATTTTAGCAATAAAAAAATTAGTACAGTAACAGTTTAAAAAAAAAAGTCTAATATCACAATTTTGTAAAAAATTTACAAATTTTTTTAAAATTTATTAAAATTGTGATAATCAAGTTTTTTTTTTAAATTGTTCATTTTTTTATGTATTTAAAAAAATATATATCAATGAAGTCAAATAGAAATTTCGTTCAAAAAAATTAGAATTAAAATGATTGACCTTACTTGTAAATATTTACCAATAATTTTTTTAAATATGACAAATTTTAGCAATAAAAAAATTAGTACAGTAACAGTTTAAAAAAAAAAGTCTAATATCACAATTTTGTAAAAAATTTACAAATTTTTTTAAAATTTATTAAAATTGTGATAATCAAGTTTTTTTTTTAAATTGTTCATTTTTTTATGTATTTAAAAAAATATATATCAATGAAGTCAAATAGAAATTTCGTTCAAAAAAATTAGAATTAAAATGATTGACCTTACTTGTAAATATTTACCAATAATTTTTTTAAATATGACAAATTTTAGCAATAAAAAAATTAGTACAGTAACAGTTTAAAAAAAAAAGTCTAATATCACAATTTTGTAAAAAATTTACAAATTTTTTTAAAATTTATTAAAATTGTGATAATCAAGTTTTTTTTTTAAATTGTTCATTTTTTGTCTTAAAAAAAAAAATTAAAATGGTTGACCCCACTGGTAAATATTTATTAAAATAATAAATAATTACGTGTTGTGTGAAGATGCTATCCAATAATGTGACAATGGTCGTGTCATATCATGAGTAACATTGTCGAACTCATGATTCCAAATATCGTTGTGCTTGGAAAATAAAAAATTAATAAATTCTAACGACGTAAAGTATGGATCCTGTACATGACGCTGTGGATCTTGTAAATAATCAGTCATAAAATGTGATACATCGTGACTATTATTACCCAACAGTTGATCATGCTGTTGATGAGTTAGAAAATTTTGAAAATCTTGTAAACTAAATGTATTTCCAGTGGATGAATAACTTAGCAATTTTTTCCAATCAGGAAATGTCGTGTAGTCAATTAATAATTTATAGAACAAAACAACAAAATCATCAAATCCTAATGCAGTGCGATTTCGTGTATCGACTTGTTGAAACACTTGACGCAGTTTATTTGTTGATATTTTACAACTAGCACGTGGCATAAAACTTTTAATATCTTTCAGTGTTACCGTTTCATCAGTATTTTCCATGAAATAAAATTCTTTTCGTAACCAACGTTCAACTTGTAGAGGGTATGGTGCTTTTATTGTATCTTGTACTAGATAACGCAAGCCTTTTACCCATAATTCACACTCTTTTTCGCTTAGTGCTGAAGCTGATAATGTCTTCAAACGAAATTCAGAGCCATAGTATATAATAAAGCACCCAAAATACTCAGCTCTTTTAGAATCTTCAGGCCATTTATCAAACTCGCGTGAATTTTTTCCAACTACTACGTCCTTTATTTCACGTATTTCAATGAACCCATCAAAAGTACGTTGAGATTGAGATTGAGGTTTTGCCCACATAACTTGACGTGTTTCTCGGCGAATCATTAAAGTTTTCTTCTCTGGTTTTTTACGCTGGAAAAATTTTGTTACTAATGTGCCACGTTCTAGTTGGCTTATTATTTGCTCCATTTCTGGGATTATTCCGCTCATTTTGTCCACTTATTTATTGCAGTCCAAAAATAATAAATAATTAACAGTTTTCTTCTTTATTAAAAAATGAGTGAATAACTTGATCAACAACTAGCTCAGTGATGATCATTTAATTTGATTATTTGCACGTATCTGAAATAAATAAATTCACAGTATATAATTTAAATTATTTGTTTAAATTGTATAATAACAAAATTAGCCATGAAAATTAAGTTAGCCGACATTTAAAAATTAGAAAGAATTTTTTTATTGAAAAGATGGCTAACAAAAAAAAAAAAAAGAAAAAAAAATTGTCATTTGTTAAAAACTTGAAAAACTGTAAGTGCAATTTTTTAAAAATATTTTTTTTTCTAATTTAATTATTAAAAAACAATCCAAAAATTAAAAACGTCGGCTAACTTAAATAGTAACATAAATTAGCCATAATAATAAAATTAGCCGAAGTTTTTAATTTTTTGATTATTTTTAATAATTAAATTAGAACAAAAAAAATATTTTTAAAAAATTGCACCTTCAATTTTTCAAGTTTTTTTACAATGAAAAATTATTTTTTTGTAATAGTTCTTTGATAAAAAAAAATCACAAAAATTTTTAGATGTCGCCTAACTATGATACTAAAGTTAGCTGACGTTTTTAATTTTTGGATTGTTTTTTAATAATTAAATTAGAAAAAAAAATATTTTTAAAAAATTGCACTTAAAATTTTTCAAGTTTTTAACAAATGAAAAATTATTTTTTTGTAATAGTTCTTTGATAAAAAAAAATCACAAAAATTTTTAGATGTCGCCTAACTATGATACTAAAGTTAGCTGACGTTTTTAATTTTTGGATTGTTTTTTAATAATTAAATTAGAA
>CAJNRD030001114.1:5562086-5576167 GCA_905319865.3 Cotesia congregata
AAAAAAAAAAAAAAGAAAAAAAAATTGTCATTTGTTAAAAACTTGAAAAACTGTAAGTGCAATTTTTTAAAAATATTTTTTTTTCTAATTTAATTATTAAAAAACAATCCAAAAATTAAAAACGTCGGCTAACTTAAATAGTAACATAAATTAGCCATAATAATAAAATTAGCCGAAGTTTTTAATTTTTTGATTATTTTTAATAATTAAATTAGAACAAAAAAAATATTTTTAAAAAATTGCACCTTCAATTTTTCAAGTTTTTTTACAAATAAAATTTTTTTTTTAATGATTTTTTCAATAAAAAAAAATTCTAAAAATTTTTAGATGTCGGCTAACTTAATTTTCATAAATTAGCCGACGTCGTTTTTAATTTTTGATTTTTTTTTATTGAAAAATATTTTTTACAAACTTCACTTTCAGTTTTTCAAGTTTTTTGCAAATGAAAATTTTTTTTTAATGATTTTTTCAATAAAAAAAAATTCTAAAAATTTTTAGATGTCGGCTAACTTAATTTTCATGTAAATTGTTTAAATTAAAATATTAATAAGCGAAACTAAATGCACTACCTCATCACGGAAGAAGAGATATTTTTATACATAAACCGAGTGGTTTTATCGAAATATTATATTTTTTCTCCTCGGAAACATAGATATTATCATGCGCAACGATAGTTTACTGATACAAATATTTTTTTTTTTTAACATAGATAAAATGTAATCACAAAAAAATTTAAGATAAAATATACCACACAATATGGTAATATTTAAATATCATTTGTTAAAATTAATACAATATTGAATTACAATAAAAATTTTATAACAATATGCTCGATATTATTATTATAATTATTCAATAATATGAGACATAAGAAAAACACAATAAGTCAACTAATAATTAATTTATTTGAGTTAAAAAAAATATCATACATCGCTTCACAAAATATTGAGTAGAAAATAATAATATAAATAAATAAATAAATAATCAAACAAAATTATACGTACAATTTATTTATTAACTTTATACTATAAATAAATTTTTAATAAAATCGTCTCATAGCGAAAGTCGTCGTCGGAGACACTCGGAAATCTTCGGTTTTTTTCCTTAACGTTCAAGCTTGTGGCGTCATCTGATCGCTAATGCCAGTGTTACTTTTTTGAGATTGATAAATTACCGACTGTTTCTTAGAAAATGATCTTGCCAAATATAATAACAATAATAATAGAAAAAAAAAATTATTGAAGTGTCAGTGAAGGTAAAAGACCCAATTATTGACACTTGCAATTTTATTTTAATTAAAAAAAACAAATCAACTCTAATAAATTAATGAATATAATTTTTGAATTTTAAATTTTAAGAAAATTGGTTTTTTAAGAACATTAAATTTTTTTAATTAGAATAAAATTGCAAGTGTCAAACAACTAGGCCAGTGTCAATAACTGGGTCTTTTTATCTTAGAACAGTTCATATATTTTTATTCGTTAACTTTTACCCAAAATTTTAATGATTCTAAAATTAGCCTTGTCATTTAATTTATCACATATTTGATAATTTTATGAATTTTTATAACAAATAAATTATGGCAAAAAAATTGAGAAAAAAAAATTAACTTGTAGAAATATTAAAAAATTAAAAATGTAATTTTTTTAAAATAATTTTTCGAAATAAATTTGTTTGTTAAAGAAAATAAAAAAAAAGTGTGTGTGTCAGCTCCAACGCACGACTGAAGTTTACTCCTTACGAACGATTATAAAATAAATAGATTAGTGAATAAGGGTAAATGAATGTATTTTTCTTATATTACTTAGAGTATGCATGACACATCTATAGATTGATTTTTATTAATTGAGTAATTTTTTCAATTTTGAAATAAATATCAATTGATATAAATTTATATTTATATCAATTATAAATAAAATATAAAATTTACGATAAAACCTCCGCAAGTTGACAGTTGTTGTAGGTTAATATCAGGTTAATACAATATGCAATTGAAAGTAAATATATTAATTATTGTATTCGGCTTATTAAACCTACCCCGGGCTAAAACAAACGAATAGCAGCTGACTGGATCTGAAGTTTTCAAAATTTAAAAATTTAATTTGAGGTCCAATCAAATGCTTTTGTATTCACTGCCCCGGGGTAGGTTTTGTAAGCCGAACACGACAAATGATTATTTGAATCGGAATTTTTAATTATTTGAAAATTTTGAATCGGATAATTTTACGTAATGCTAGGCTAAGTATCAGCTAAAATTGCTTTTCTAGATTCTAAAACGGCAACATTTACGATTTTCAATTTTACGGAAATTCAATATTCAAAATAATATTGTTTGAGAAATGACAATCTTTTCAAATTTCAATATTTTTTTTCGTTTATTTGTTACTTTGAATTATTCTTTAGAATCATTTTCATAAATTAGCTTATGTCAGATTGGCATTATTTTATTAATGCAGCATTTTATTTGAATTATTTATTTTTAAGTGACTGTTTTTTTAGATGTTCTTTTTCGAAAATTCGCGGATTTTTTCTTTGTCATTTTTTACTTTACGCTCAATTTACACTTGGCATTGTATTCTTTTTGCCCACATTAGCAGTCTTTTTTTTAGGTTTAGTAAATTTGACAAAGGGCATAATTTTAGACTTTAGAAACGGCCGAATTTACAATTTTCAATTCAACTATAAACTTGAATACCTATATTTGAATTAATGCTCGTGGCTGTATATATTATATACTTATATATTTTATATAGTAGTAAGTTATTACTAATAACTAATAACATATATAGGTATACTTAATGCGTATGCTGACCCGCAACATACCCCGTGAACGTTTGAATGCTCGCCCCTAAAAAGAGAAAGTTTGCGCACCAAAAACGTAACGAGGTCATTCATCAGTAGCTTTTACCCCTCACATTTTTCTCATACCGGGCGTCTTATATATGAAAATCGATTCTTAAGGAGTAAACTCCAAAAAAATTTTCAAGTGCCAGTTAACTTTAATGTCATAAATTAGCCGACGTTCAAAAATTTTTAGTTTTTTTTATCAATTAAATTGCAAGTAACAAAATACCTGGGAAAAAATGATCAGTTCTAACTATACCTGTTCATGTATGATCAGGCCTGAAATTAGACCTGATCATGCTTTTTTATGTCTGAAGCGTTGAATACACTCAGGCCTGATCATGATGTCTGCTCATACCTGTCCATGTCTGAAGCGTTAAAAACGTCCAAACCTGATCATACATGACCATGCCTGTTCATGTCTGAACAATTATGAATCGTCGATATATATAATTAGATCTGATCAGACTTGCAGAGTCAAATGTGATAAAAATGAGTATGAGGTAGAACATTTAAAATTTTAAATTTACTTTCACCTTGCCATTGGTTCGATATACCTTATGTCAGAAGAATATCACCAGAATATCCATTATTTATTCATTTCATCCAATTAGCATAAAATAAAACAAAACAGAATAAATAATCAACATAAAATAAGGAAGTTAAAAAAAAACTAATTAAATTTATGAAAATTCAAGTACAATTTATTATATTTATTTTTATATTACACAATATAATATAATATATCGGTGTCAATTGCCGAGGACGTTTTTTTTTCAAATAAATAAATAAATAATTTAATTGTAAATAAAATGTAAAAAAGTCAATGTCTATCGTCGATAACGGTATCTTTTAAAGTGGAACCACAATTGAAATATATTATTGTAAAATTGGCACCTAAAACCATGTTTGTAAGAATATTCCCACTCCCTGTTGACTATTTTAAAAGCAATATCCTCGTAGGGAGGACCAGCGTGAAATTTAAGAATGACAAAGTCCTTATTATCACCACAGGGATATTCACTTATCACCACTCCAGAGTAGACCCCAGGCGAACTAAGAGGCAATTGCACGCCTCATAGCGCGAAGCGCGTGAGGTTGTGCTTTATATTCGACTCGTCAAGGTCAAGCAATTTTGTGATCTTTAAATGCCTCTATCACAATTATATTACACTTATACAATGATATAAGTAGATGTACACCGAAAAAATACTTAAATTAAACCATCTTTTACTTTCTAAAATCATTTCATGTTGCAAAAAAAAAAAAAAAAAAGTTTTGAAAAAAATTTTACGTGGACGTCCGGATGTCACCCCATTTTGGATGTACCAACGATTACTTCCGAACAAATTTATATTTGAAGACCGGACCTTTTTTATTAATTTAAGAATTCGATGAACTGGGTCCGTATTTCATATCGGTGGCCTAGTTTACGTATTTTTTTTTAAATTGAATTTTTATTAAAATTCACTACGATACAACCGTACAAAGCCAAACGAACTTTTCTTATTTCTCACGCGAAAACTATGGCGCCACTTGATTAAGCTAGATTTTTTTAGACTGCGTGCGCTTATGACAAGAAAAAAGGGCGCTGATATTTAAAAAAAAAAAATAAAAAATATTCTGTAAGAAATTACTTAATTATAATTTTTTTTTTTTTAAATCAGTTACACAATTAATTTCTTTCTTAAAAAATAAATGAGCGTTATGAGGCGTGCACTTTTGGATTTTCCAAACTTTTTTTCCTTTACTCTACTTCAGGACTATTGAATGATTTGAGCCTTCTACTTTTATCTTGTATTTTATAATTTAATCCATATACTAAATTGTTAACTTTAGTTTGATTTATTTTTATATATTGTACACTGAGAGACAGTTTTATTAAATACTAATAAACGCTTATTATACATGATATAACAATAAAAGAAAGTTTATCATCAGGTAAAAAATACTTCAAATAAGGTTTATTATTTCTTCCATAGTACTATATTCTACTTCTGCAGAAATACTCAGAGGAGATGGACAATTTGTTGGGAAGTGTTTATTTTTAATACAATCTATTAAGTTGAAAGATTTGTCGAAGCACAAATGTACTGAGCTCAAGAAGTATTTCCTCGTCTGAAAGGAAAAGTATATATGGTTAATATTTATGAACCAATGATAATTAATAAAATTGTAGAATTAACAAAACTTACACGGTCATTTACATAATGAACGATACAATTGTTGCCAATCTGTTTTCCCAGAGATTTCTCGAAGGCTTCTAGGATCTCTATCTGTTTGTAAGTACCTTCTAACTCAATTTCATTTTTGCTAAGCACTGAAGATATATTATATTTATCAAAAAGCTCAAGCGTTTGATTAAAATACTTGAATTGAGTATTCAACGAATCAACTGTACTGGCACAAGTGCCGTGTTTTGACCACTCGTGATTCCAAAGGTAGTGCGGGTCACTCTGGTTCAATACGTTTGTCCACTTTTTTTCGAGTTCTGGCATTAAAGTTTCTATTTCAGCAGGATTGTATTTCCGTGTACAGTTACAAAAATCTGGAGCTCTTCTCGCAATTCTCGATGGCCATAAACCATGGATGGACCATTGGGTTTTTAGTGGAAATTTCCAAGATGCGTTTCGAGTACTTTTCAAATATTTGTAACATACTGTAGGTGGCCATGATAGAGTGAATACTAATGTGTCGAAATCCATGCTTATATTATTGCGCTTGGATGCATATTCGTCGCAGGATTTTATTTTGCTTATTCTTGTTCGTTTTTTTTTTCTGCAAATTTAGAATTTTATTAAATTAATAATTCAATTCTATGAAAATTTTTGAAGTTTTTCAAAATTTAATATCCAATATTTAAAAAATGAAATTAAAACAATTAATTATATTTAATTATCAATTATTATTATTAATTATTAATTATATTTTATTTAAACAATTAGTGAAATTTTTTAATTACAGTGCAAAATTTTATTTTCAATATTTTTATTATTTTTTCAATTAATTACAATTATAATTATATATATCCGCTTATTTTAACAAAATTATTAAAGAATAAAAAAATTTTTAATTAGATCATCATTAAATAGTTTAAAAATTAGTTACATTTTAAATAATTATCAATAAAATAAATTATATACCCGTTGACTCTTAGAGCTACGATTGTGAAAAAACAAATAAAAAAAATTACTTTAATATCCATTGTAAAAAAAAATACTTGTAAGTGTTCAAGCTTTAAAGATATCAAAATGTACTACACTGATAGAAGCAGGATTTATTTGTATTTAATAAATCAATTTATTAAAATCTTTTTCAGATATTTTTTTGGTTGGAAAAAATATTTTTTTACTATTAACAATATTCGTTAATATTTTACCCAAAAGTTATTTTAAAACTTACTGTCATATATTTACATCCAGCCATTCCGTGCTTGCCAAAACTGCGTTCGATTGCACCTAAAATTTCTTCAGCATTATACTCATTTCCAATAGTAATGTTGTTGGATTTAAAAGCACCCTGTACGTCATACTTGTCAAACAACTCGAGGGTTTTTTTTGAAATATTTGAACTGAGAGTTTATTTCAGGAACACTAGTGCTGCAAGTACCGTGGGAATACCAGGCTCTTTCCCATAACGAAGTGTTGTTCTTTGCACCTGCGCCGATGAATTTGGCGTCTAGATCAGCGCTAATTTGCGCTAATTGCTCAAGATCAAACTTCGCTGAAGAGTTGCAATTCATAAGCGTACTAGTGCCTCTTCTTTCCGGCCATAATCCGGAGATACTCCAATTTTTTTCTTTTGGAAGCGAGCATATGTTGGTTTTGTTTCCTATTTTCCATAAAGAACATACGGTGTCTGGTCATCTTTCTTTGAAAATAATTACATCGATTTCGTTTTTTTTTTTTTGATGGAATTGCAGATGACTCTTTAGAATTATTCAGATCAGATTGTTGCTGAAAAATCATAAAAATCCTATCGATTTATTTTGTAGAAATATTTTGCTTAATTTTCACTCACCCTCCGCCCACTAATGCGACAACTGCCAGTACTAGAATTATTATATATATCTTCATTGTGGAACTAAAAATTATGGAAGCTTCTAGCTTATTGATGGTTTCGATAATACTGCAGGTTATTTTTATTGGTAACGCTTATATTTAAAGATATACGGATTGAGTTCATGTAATAGATAAAATAGTTTTATATTTATTCATTGATATCATTCAACTTATCATTTCTAGACTAATGATGTTTTGGAGAGTTTTTAAATTCATATTTTATCAGGAATGTGACATGTTTTTATTATATGGAGTATTATAAATTTTCATCTTTGATAGGGTGAATGCACCAGTTGTTGACCGGTCACCAATTAGTTGACCGATTTATAAAAAAGTTAATTAATTAATATTTTACAAGGGTTTTTTTTTCTTAAAGTATTAAAATAAAAAAATATGGCATTTAATCATCATAATAAAAAATTACGCAATTAATTGCGCAGTGATTATAGCTTTAAAAAAATATTCTGAGTTTGTTTACAACGCAACCAGCCATAAAGCGGTCAAAAATAACTAGCGTGCAATTGGAGAGTGAGAGCGTTTCATCATTAATTTAGTGATATTTATCGGCATAATATAAAATATTTTAGTTTTATTATGTTAATTAAAGATCAGATTCCGACTTTTTTGAAAAAATAAAGTTAAATTATAAGTTTTAATATTATTTTAAGACCGTTCAACTATTGGATCCGTCAGAAGCTCTTTACTCAGTAAAAAATTCATTCGGTCATTTATTAGACCCTCTGATTTTATCACAATCCAATTGATGACCGTATATTTATAATACTAACTTCTTCACCTCAAAATTAAATCTGTCAAGTGTTTAAAGTACTTTAGTCATTCAATATTTTGTAAATATAAAAATAATCATTATAAAATGTATATTTATACTTAAAATAATACTTAAAATCTTTTTTGACTATTAAATTTTATTTTGTTCTAATTTTTTAGTGAACGGTTATATCAAAGAACGAATTATTAGAAGAAAAAATTGCTAAGCAATTAAAAAAATAAAAAAGAGCTACAAGCTAGTAAAAAAGCTTTGATTGAAAAAAAGAAGGAGAAGAATAAAAAAATTTCAATACAAAATTACTTATATAATTATTTCAGCGGTCAATTAATTGGAGAACGCTCGGTCATTTATTAGGTTTCTTCGGTCAATAATTGGTGATTTTAGTATTTCAAGATTCAAATAACAAAATTAATATAATTTTGTTAATTTTTATTATAAATAGTTATTAATTATTATTAATTAAGTATTTAACTTTAATAAAATTCATTACAAATTGTTTTTAGTAGGTTAATAGATTTTTTATCGCTTAGTACAGAAAAAGAAAACCTTAATCGGTCAATAATTGGTGCATTTACCCTACTAATGAATATTTTTTAAAAATTTTAAGAAAAAAATTTAATTGAATTTATGAAATTCTATTAAAATTTTTCAGTGAAATAAATTATTTTTGCTCACTTCAATAGACATATTATAAAATTGAATTTTGAAATTCAGAATAAAAGATTTTTTTTTTACTTAGAAAAAAAAATTCACATGATTCAAAAATTTAATACATAAAAACATAAAATTTTTCCAAAATTGTATTCTTCAGTGTGGTAAATAATTAAACAAAAAAAAAATATTAACCTGTTTATTTTGCTTCCAACAAATCAGTAAAAAACATTTACAAAATCGAAATAATTTACAATATTGACTTAAAACTAATCTTCTTTCTCACTATGTTCTAAAATTTTATAATATTTCAATATTTATTCAATACTGAAATGACTTTTGATAAGTCTTCCAACAAGATGTATCGCACGGAATGTTTTATTAGGCCGTAGGCGCTGTCTCAGTAAGTAAAATGCAATTGCTTTGAATGCCATCAGTATAAAAACAAGGGCTGCAAAATCAACCCAAAACACACAGTGTTCCATGCCTGAAAAAGAAGAAATAAATTAAGAAATATTTAAGAAGATAACGGGAAGAAATATAAAGACAATTTAAAAATTTTACCCATTGCTCTCAATAATTCACGCGGCACACGGTAATGACAATAAACTTCTTCAGAAGGGCACGGTAATTTTTCCCGGTTGTATCCGTAAGTTGAGATAATAAGTGCTTCCAGGCCATATCTTATGTAACTTAAGTACATAACCAGCGTACGATAAATCGGCAGTGGATCGGGACTTCCTAATCCTTGGACTGCTACCAGCATCAGGGGGACTGTTAACGCAGGTCCCACAAACATTCCGTTCTGTCAATTACCTCAGATTAATCACCCGTATAATTCCCCGGCTCTTATTTATTGCCATCATAAAAGCGTTATGGTTATAATTAATTAGCCAGTTTGTTAATTGAGTTAAACTTACGACAATACTTAAGGTGCTGGCTATCGCGAATCCCATACTCTCCGCGATAAACGCGCAAACGAAGCATGTACTGAAGAACATTGCGCATCTGTAAAGCTCCATTGGCTGTCCTGATATAAAGTACACCATCGTCAGGTAAATAGTACTCAATATCAACTAAAATTGTTAAATTTCTCTTTTATTAATTGAAAGAATGAAGAAATGAAAAATTATTGATAATTTGAGTGCGGAGGTGAAATTACCAAGCAAAATTACCGCTGTGATTTTGAGCGGTGATTTTACCGGCAATTTTTCCATATTTGTGAATAATTGTCTAATAGATTACCGTAGACGAACCTGAGCAGGAATTGTCGCTACTGTTAGAGCACAAAAGTATGGACTGAGATCGTACCATCTGTTGAAGTGTTCACGTTTTACCAATTGGACTTGTGATGGAACTAAAAGATGTTTAATGTTAATTTTGAGTTATTCTTCCTGATGAGTTAAGGAAGAAATAGATCCTTCAAGTAAATATTTGTACACGCTTTTCCGCGGAAAAAAATAAATAGTAAATGCAACATGATGCAGTCTTGGTAAATGAACATGATGAAATCATGTTGCAACCACATGATTTCTCATGTTTCAGCTACATGACAATCATGTTGCGGTAGCATGAACAAATCATGTGGCAGCAACATGATTTTCATGTAGCCGGAACATGACAATTATGTTGCGGTAGCATGGGAAAATCATGTGGCAGCAACATGATTTGTCATGTTTTGGCTACATGACAATCATGTTGCGGTAGCATAGGAAAATCATGTGGTAGCAACATGATTTGTCATGTTTCGACTACATGACAATCATGTTGCGGTAGCAGGGGAAAAATCATGTGGCAGCAACATGATTTGTCATGTAGCCTTAATAGCATAAAATTAAGCTGAAATAACTAAATATTTATGCTTCAGAAACGTTATTAAGTGTCTTGTTGCAACATAATTCAAGCCTTCTTTTTTTATCGCTAGACAAGGCACAATTGGAGACTTGAATTATGTTGCAACAAGACACTTAATTTGAAAATAATAACATTTAATAATAATTTAATTACTTTTATCACAAACCAAAGTTATTGGCAATAAAAATTGTATATAATTTGAATAAACAAAGATATCGTTCACAAATTATAAAATTCAATAATTTACTCTTATTTTCATCTGCAATATTATAAATCCTAAAAAACCAAGTTACTTTATAATGAATAATGTTTCTGAAGCATAAATATTTAGTTGTTGCAGCTTAATGTTATGCTACTAAGGCTACATGACAAATCATGTTGTTGCCACATGATTTTTCTCATGCTACCGCAACATGATTGTCATGTAGCCGAAACATGACAAATCATGTTGCTGCCACATGATTTTCTCATGTTGCAGCCACATGATTTGTCATGTTTCGGCTTAATGAATAATGTTTCTGAAGCATAAATATTTAGTTGTTGCAGCTTAATGTTATGCTACTAAGGCTACATGACAAAATCATGTGTTGCCACATGATTTTTCTCATGCTACCGCAACATGATTGTCATGTAGCCGAAACATGACAAATCATGTTGCTGCCACATGATTTTCTCCTGTTGCATCCACATGATTTGTCATGTTTCGGCTGCATGAAAATCATGTTAATGCCACATGATTTTCTCATACTACCGCAACATGATTGTCATGTAACCGAAACATGACAAATCATGTGGCTGCAACATGATTTCATCATGTTCATTTATCAAAACTGCATCATGTTGCATTTACTATTTATTTTTTTCCGTGTATAATTTTTGGATGATACTGAACTAAGCTGACAACAATTAATTTTTTAATTTTTACAAATCAATTAAAAAAAAGACTTTAAAAAATTTCTACTAATAATTTTTTTTAATTTTCACACGTGGAATTTTTTTTATTAAATTTTTTTTATAAAATTTAATTGTTATAAAATTCTAAAAAAGTTTCTAATATTAGTTCATTTTAGTGTCTTAATTTTTAGTTAATTTTAAGGATTTAAAATTTGGAATGCAAGATTTAGTTTTATTAGTAAGAGATAATTAATTATATTGAAGTAAACTTACAGTGCAATAATATCGGCAGCATTGGCACGTAGAGCAATACAATAATACAAGCTAAACAGAACCCAAAATTGAACAGTGTCTTGGAACCATCGTTCCCAGTACCCAGGAACAATCCGCCAATAACAAGTCCCAAGAATATATGAAGCGATATTTTTAAGTACATGTAATTCTGTGAAGAAATACCTTTTTATTAATTATTAATAATTTAATGTGATCTTTTAGAGGACATTTGTCCTTGAATCGACAATCTCCGGAAACTATTGTGCAAGGCCATGACAACAAAATTTATTTTTTATTATAAAATCTACAAAAATTTTGTTTATAAGCTTGTTAAAAGTAAAATATTATGCATTCAAGGTGATTTAAAAGATCTTTATCAAGAAAAAAATTATTGAAAATTTTTAAGTGTCTTGACATTAAAAGGTCTTAAGAATAAAAAAAATAAAGTATATAGTTTAAAAAACTGTTGGAATTATTTTTTTGCGTTAGTTCAGAAACACGGTTGTGCCTTGAGCCAATTAGTGGTAGATATGGTAGTCATAACCCTTAAAACTTACGCGATCACGGTAGTGCTGTACCATCATTCGCTTAAACAAGACCGTAAACTGTGACTTCCAGGAAGCTTTTAATCTCTTCTTATTCATCAACTCATACTTTCCATTAGAATTTTTCTTCGTTATTGTTGGCTCGAATGGGTACTTCTTTTCCACTGTTTTTACCATTTTGTCGACGTACTCTTTGCCGTATTCTCCACTCGACAATTCAATAACTAAAAACCAAAATTTGTTGATGATTATTAATGAAAAATAGTTAAGAAACAATTTATTAGAAGAAATAGTAAAAATTACCGAAATCTGCGGGGTTATAATGTTTAGGGCATTCTATGCCCACATCTTCAAAGTAAGGAACTAGTTCATCAACAGATCCTCTGTACACGCATTGTCCACTGGCAACAACGTACACGTGTTGGAATTTAGCAAACATAGTCGCACTGGGGGTGTGAACTGAACAAATTACTGTTCTTCCTCCCTGAGCGACCCTCTGGAGCAAGTCTATACATTGCAAAGAAGCCATTTCGTCCAAACCACTGAAAATATTTTTTATTAATTACAAATCTATAATAGAAGGTGATAAATCTTGGCTTGGGAATTAAAAAATTGTGAAAAATTATAGCAATAATTACGTGGTTGGTTCATCCAGAAAAATAACTGGTGGGTTATTAATAAGCTCTAATGCAATAGATAACCTCTTTCTTTCGCCACCGGATAATTTATCGGTTAGTGTGTTTCTTGCATTTGTCAGTCTTAATGTTTCTAATATTTCATCTACCTGTAAAAGAAAACAATTTTTTGGATTTAAGGTATTACCACAGATACCACAAGTGTCAAATGTTCCATACAAAGCCTCATCTGATTTATCTAATTGATTTTCCTAGAAAAGTCACATTATAGAAAGAGAGACATTTTTGAAAGTTTTTTGTTAATTATTACCATATTGCATGCTTTGAAATTATACTTTTGATTACGCAAACTATTCAATATGTTATTTTTTTTCATTACCGAAATTTTTATTGAAAATCTGAAGGTCCTTTTTTATAAAATGGAAAAAAACTACCATTTCCCTTAAGATTTTACTAGAAATTTGAATAGCGCGCTACCCGCGCGCCTAAATTTTAACCAATAATGAATCGTGGCCCGTTTTTTGCGAGTTTCGACCTTTGACTAACTTCAAGACTTTCTAGTATTTTAATTTAGAGGATATTTAACTCTAAAACTTTAAAAGCTCAATATTTTTTTTAAGATTTTTTTAAAAATTTACCGGGCCCATATTACTATAATTTACTAATATATTAAATTTCATCAAATTCTGAACGGTAAATCTTTAACCGAGGGTACACGGAGAGAAATTTATAGGAATCTTTCCGACAATTATGGGAATGGATCCTATAATAAAATTATCATTATAGGCATTAATCCTATACTCATTATGGGAACCATACCCATAATTAATTGGAAACGTTCCTATACAATAATGGAATAGCTTCAATATATTATGGGAATGGTTCCTATAATATTATGGGAATGGTTCCTATAATATTATAGGAATGGTTCCTATAATATTATGGGAATGACGCACATAATAATAGAAAAAAGTTTATTTTCTTAATAATGAAGCAATCACTTCAAAAATATAAAGTAATTATTATGTATTTTTTTACTAATAAAATTTTTTTTTGTAAATAAAAGTTGATCTTTCACTAGAGTGAAAAAATTTCTTTTTCATAATTTTTATTCACGTGTGTACTTAATCTTGAATTATTTATTCCAGCTCAGTTATTATTGTGTTAAATAATATTGAAAAATATTGTAGCAATTTCAAAGTTTCTCTAATAAAAAGGATATTTTCTCACTATACAATTGTAGGAGCAAAATAGATATGGAAATTCATTGTTTATTTTCACAATTTCATTTTATTTTTAAAGCAAATTATTTATTTAAAATATATACGTTGAGCCGCGAAAACATTTGAAAATTTGGAATTTCAAAACAGTTGGAAATTTTATTTTATTTTAGAAATTTTTTTCTTCTAGTAGAATTTTTTTTTTAATTAACTTTTCTTTTTTTTTTAATTAATTTTATTTTAATTTACAAGCATATATACCATTCAAGATTAAAAAAATACCAACTGCTGCAACTGATTAATTTCATAATAAT
>CAJNRD030001114.1:5580452-5623043 GCA_905319865.3 Cotesia congregata
TATATATATATATATATATATATATATATATATATATATATATATAGATATGCGACATATATTTTTAACATATATATTTCTCCATGCGGGTGAAAAATCTAAATCTAAATTAACTAATAATAAAAACCTTTGTTGTAATTTTTCAATGAGGGTGCGTAAATAAGTATAAATTATCGCTTTGTAGTTCTTCTGTCATCAAATAAATCATACAGATATAGTTTGAACATTTTATAACGGGACAAACTTCTCGGCTTAGACATCAGTTAAAATTACTTTGTTTGCGGTTACTCATCTGTGACACTCGTCTATATAAATATATACATTTCTTCTAGTCAAAGAAAACCAATTTGTAATAAATTAAAAAAAAAGAAATTTTATAGTAAAATTGCGAAAATTCTAATTCTACTTTTTTTGTTAATATCGCCTGTTAAAAATATAACTAACAATGTAATTCATTCACTTCACTTTTAGTGAAAGTCAATTAGAGAAATTTTATCATAACAATGCATCTAAACAATTTAGTACGATTAAATTTTATCTCATTCTTGTAAGAAAAACATTAATCATAATATTAAACTTACAATAGAGTTTCTCGTACACTCAGTTACATTATGAGTAAGTTTAAGATCAGCCGCAAAGTGCATAGATTCAATGACAGTCAACTTTTGCTGTATAAGGTCTTCTTGCATAATGTAACAGGACATCTTCTTGAACTCCCGGAGTACCCGCGGTTGTCCGTTGATTGTAACAAGGCCCCCAGTTTCTAGACATCTTAAAAATTAGATAAAAACAATTTAAATAAGTGATTAATTTAAAATTCGAAAAAATTTCTCCAAAGAGCTAACATTAAAAATTTATTATTATTTTCAATTTTGAGATTTTTATCAATTTTGTTCACGTGCAAATTATAGCATATCAAATTTAGATTTTTATTTTTTAATTAGAGAAATTCATCGCTATTTTTAATGAATTGAAGTTTTTTTGCTACAATTTATAATATCTAACTGTTTTGTGCTTTATCATTAGAATATAAATTATAACAATTGTACAGTTGAATTGAAATGATTGTACCTAAAATTTTTTTTATTTTGCAAGCTTCACGGGGTGCAATTAAGTTTTTTGTCGGTACAACAATTCAATATAATAAAAAAAATAAAATTAAGAAAAATCCAATTATTAATTATAATTAACGACCGTGATATTGAACATATGTGAACAATGTAGGACCCAAGATAATTATTGCCGATATGATAATATTAATTGAAGTTTAATTGGCATCGTGACTAATAATAATGAACAATAAAATAAAGATTAACAAACTGTTGTTATTGTTGCAAAAATACCATAATTGACACGTATAGATTTCATATAAATAATGAGTTCGTATATAATATGAGTTTAATCAATAACGTATTGTGAGCGTCACTGATTGAGGTCAAGGGTGAAGTTGCTATTTAATTCCCAAGATCATCTATAGTTACATTTTTATTTACATTATTCCACTGTCTGTTAGTGATAAAAGTGTTTAAAAATTGAATGTGGGAAAGTCACGTTGTTTGTACGGTTGTTAATTTTTAATCTTTGAATTAATCTTTTCGAAGTTTGAAACTTATAGCTTATGATTATCCGAACAAAAACAATTTCACTGGAAAAAATCGCGCCAAGTCCACTTCACAAGACTGAAAAAAAATAAAAATAGTATATTATCTCGGCTTCACCTCGGCCAACAATTACATGTGATCTGAGACATTTCTTACTTTACTTCCCTCGGTGTGTAATATACTATTTCCTTTACAAAAAGATATAAAAAAATCCAAGTAACCGACATGATTGTAGGGTAAATGCACCAATTATTGACCGATTAAGGTTTTCTTTTTCTGTACTAAGCTATAAAAAATCTATTAACCTACTAAAAACAATTTAAAATGAATTTTATTAAAGTTAAATACTTAATTAATAATAATAATTAATAACTATTTATAATAAAAATTAACAAAATTATATTAATTTTGTTATTTGAATCTTTAAATACTAAAATCACCAATTATTGACTGAAGAAACCCAATAAATGACCGACCGTTCTCCAATTAATTGACCGCTGAAGTAATTATAAGTAATTTTGTAAACTACATGTATGTAATTAACTTTATGCAGTACTTTTGAAGTATTAACCACATCTTTAACAAAACTAAACATACAATATAATTTTAAATCGTACTTTTTTTATAAAATAATATAAATAATAGCAATAATTAACATAAAGTCACATTTCTTTAGGTCACAAATAATCACAAATTCATTTTGATGACGATGATTCTTCTGATTCACTTGAAATTTTTTTATTCTTCTCCTTCTTTTTTTCAATTAAAGCTTTTTTACTAGCTTGTAACTCTTTTTTATTTTTTTAATTGTTTAGCAATTTTTTCTTCTAATAATTCGTTCTTTGATAAAACCGTTCACTAAAAAAATTAGAACAAAATAAAATTTAATAATCAAAAAAGATTTTAAGTATTATTTTAATTATAAATATATACATTTTGTAATGATTATTTTTATATTTACAAAATATTGAATGACTAAATGAGTTAGTATTATAAATATACGGTCATTAATTGGATTGTGATAAAATCAGAGGGTCTAATAAATGACCGAATGAATATTTTGCTGGGTAAAGGGCTTCTGACGGATCCAATAGTTGACCGGTCTTAAAATAATATTAAAACTTATAATTTAACTCTATTTTTTCAAAAAAGTTGGAATCTGATCTTTACTTAAAATAATAAAGCTAAAATATTTTATATTATGTCGATAAATATCACTAAATTAATGATGAAATGCACTTACTCTCCAATTGTACGCTAGTTATTTCTGACCGCTTTATGGCTGGTTACGTTGTAAACAAACTCAGAATATTTTTTTAAAGCTATAATCACTGCGCAATTAATTTAATTGCGTAATTTTTTATTATGATGATTAAATGCCATATTTTTTTATTTTAATACTTTAAGAAAAAAAAACCCTTGTAAAATATTAATTAATTAACTTTTTTATACATCGGTCAACTAATTGGTGACCGATCAACAACTGGTGCATTTACCCTATATGATTTTCGGAATTAAAAAAAAAATTTGGTTGTAAATTCAAAAATTAAAAGAAATAATTTTGGAACGTACTTGGTGTGCGTGGTTGTAGAATATTTTACTTTTTATGAAATTCGTGAAATCTATCTACTAGGACTTAAAAAAATTTTAAGTACACAATGACACACAAAGTGAGTCTGTGGATCACTTTCTTTACGTACTTGTAACCAGCTAAGACATTTAGGAGTGTGGATTTTCCTGCTCCTGATGGACCGAGAATTGCTGTAAGTTGGCCGGAACGAAATTGCCCACTAATTCCTCGTAATATTAATTTTGGACCTGAAAAATTGGTTGATTTTTAATATTTGTTGGAAGATATATTTTTTATTTGCATAAGCATAAAAAAATAGAATTTTTCTGAAATTTGAATTTAGCAGTTTTGAAAAAGGTTTTAGGGGTATAAGTGTGGTTAATCTTCTCTGAAAGATATTTAAATGAAACGTTCAAAAAATTGATTGATTTAAAATAATAAAACTGTTCAGTATATAATTAAAACTCGAAACATTTTGATAACTTTATTATTCTGACCAAAGAAGTTTTTGATTTGTCTTTTTAAAGATTTAAAAATTTTAGAACGCTGAGTGTAAATGGATAAAGTTAGAAAAAAAAATTTTGTAGGATCATATGAAGCTATATAGCTTAATTTCTTCTTAAGAAAATATTTTTTCTATATTCTTTCAAAAATTGATCAAGTTAAGGATCTAAAACTTATTATTTCATCAGTTCCTACAAATCCCTCTGTGATTTAAATATCTTTCAGGAGTAAATTTACTACACTGATAAAAAAGTTGACGAGATTCAAGAGAAGAAATTCTTGACTTAAGAATTTATCCTCTTAACTAAAAAAAATCATATTCTTCAAAGTATAGTATTCTGAGTTCAAGATTTCTTCTCTTGAGTCAAGTTAACTTTTTTATTAGTGTATACTTATACCCCTAAAGATTATAACTTAATTATTGATTCATATTTAATCTAATTAAAAAATACTAATTTGTGATAGATAATAATTTTTTACTTTCAAAAATACTTTGACGATGTTATTATTTACTGATAAAAAAAAATTTTGCAAAAAATGTCATTTTAATTGAAACATTATACTAAAATTAATAATTATATACTTATGACTATGCATTAATTTATTGAATTAATTAAACACGATTCCGTAATAAAATCTCTGCGAAAAATACTCTTGTCAAGAATAAATTGTTGTAGGAAACAGCAAAAGAACGAAAACGTTAATAATGCATTTTTTATCAGTTGAACTTCCTTAATTCTAAAATACTTTAAATAGCGACGAATCAGAAATAATTGAAATTAAGTAAATAATTTTATTATTTTTATTTTTTTTTGCAATGAATAAAAAAAAGTAATGTGTCTATAAAATGTTAAGTATCTATAGAATTTAAACTTATGACCCGGCTTCCGTGTATCTTTATCTCTACATTTAACTACATATCAGAAGATATATAACTACATGTATGTATATTCTCATTTGACCTGCATATGCATAAGAATACTAATTTATATTATGACTACAACATTGAATGCACAAATATTTAAAAAGTCAAAAAAAGAAGCCTTGAATCCGTAAACTGGTTCACTTGAAAATTTCCGTCAATTCAAATTGATTGACGCACGACATTTTTATATTTTTCTGAATGGCTTCTTGTGTTTCAGTAGCATGAACAAAATAGCATCGAAGCGGAAAAATGACACACGTAGACAAATCGTACGTGGGTGTTCAAAGGGGTCTTGAATCACAATGGAAAATAACATGTCAAGGATGTGATAAGAATATAAATGGACTTTTGTAACAAATACTTTTCCGTCACCCGGAGAAAAGAAGAAATCATCGCTAATCCTTACTAAGCAAGGCAGAAAATATTATTTGTTGTTGAAAAATATAATAATCATAATGAAGAATATTCTACGCAAGATTGGTACGTATGACTTTAAAAAATATTGTTATTTTTAATAAGCTAACTGAATCTAAATATTTGACAAATATTCATATTTTCTGAAGTATTTGAAATAAATTAAGTTAAACAATCAAAAACGTATTTCATCTGCGATAAATTATGTAGATCATTAATAATCACAATCAAATTATTAACCACTTATGAAAGTAATATGTTATCGGTTAATATCAATAGATTATAAGATAAAAAATAAGAGTAATTTTTAAAATACAAAAACAACTTTTGATTAAACTAAAAGGATCAGAAAAAAATTAGAAAAACGGTTCACCCTAAAGGCCATCCGTGCAACTTCCCGCTAATTCCATTCCTGGGCGCTTAAAATTGTACTTATGACATTTTTGAGATTTTTGAGCTCAAAATATAATTTATGTGATATTTTGAGCTCGCTGAGTTCAAAGAAATAATATTTCTATGCATTTGAGCTCTCCCAGCTCAAAAGTCTGATAGAAGTTTCATAGAACACTATTTTGGAATTTTCAAACCGCAATAACTTTTGAATGGATCAACCAATTTTCACGCGGTTGGCGGCATTCGACGCAGTTTTATCATCCTCATAAGTTATTTTCAGGTTTTAATTGATCGAACTGAAAATTTCGGAGTAATCCCGAAAAAACTCTTTCTTCAGTTTTTTTCCGTTTACGATATCTCTCGAACGAATCAACTGATTTTGACCGGATTAGCGACGATCGGCGTGGTTTTTCAAGCTTAAGGGCGGATTAGTTTTTGAAGTTGATCGATAGAGCCATTTAAAAGATATTCCAAAAAAACCACTTTCAAAAATGATTTTTTTCTTATTTTTTTTTGAGATTTTTCAAGATTTCTTAAAATCTATCGGTCCGAATCGGTTCAAATTCTCAGAAAATCTAAGTTTGAGGGAACTCTTTAGAACGCCGTTTAGTTCGTTCCGATCGGTTCAGTCGTTCAAAAGTTATAAGCGAGTCACATAGTCACACATACACACACACACATACATACAAACATAGTGACAACATCGCGGGGGTAGTCAGGGAAGCTTCCTGTGACCTTCAAACGTCGAGATCTGATGAAGACTCGATTTTTGCAAAACGGGGTGAAAACAATAACTTCCCGATTTTTGAAAATCTGAGATTTTTAGCGGAAAGTTAAAAATTACAAGTTAATTCTCCAAAGTCTCGTAAGGCGGCGCATAGTAGCTTTTGTTGTCCGCTTGATGAAATTAATTTAAAAAATTTTAAATAATGTTCATAAACACATCAGGTATCATTTTAAGAAAGCGAATCGTATCATTTAGAGGTCATTAACAATGTTTGAACAAGCTGACAGTCGTGTGGACAGAATAATCCGGCAATAATTTAGCTTGGACCCTGTCAATGACTTTTTCAGGGCACTGGTTAAAATTCAATCAACGTCATATTGGTGATGGGCAATCGGTAAGAAATTTGCCGAATTAAATAGCTATCAGAGATTGAAAGAGCCTAACGTCGGCGGTTATGAATGAAGTTGTGCCACGAATAATTCCAACTGGGAGAGCTTACTTTCTATTTTAATGTCAAGTACATTAATATGATTTTTGAAGTTGCGGCATTTGCTGAGAATTACTCCGATATTACACTATCGTTAGGTGCAATTTAACTAATCTAATTGAAACAAAATTTTCTTTTAGCATAATAAATCTATTTTACAATGGCTTTGAATTCTTCCAGTCTAAACTGAGAGAAAAAATTTTTTTTAGAAAAAATGAGCACTGCTGTGACATTAATTTATTGAAAATTTTTAACTAGAATTTTATTTCTTACTAGATGACCCGGTGAACTTAGTATCACCTACAGATATTTGTGAAAAGTGTGATCAAAACTTTATTACAAAATTTTTATTTACATTAAATGCAACACAGTTATACACTTAATCAATTTAAAGCTTTCTGACGTAATATATTTTTTATACATAGATTTGAAGAAATCAAAATTTTTCTCATAGTAACTTTCTTGTTAAGAAAAATTTTTTTTGATTTGGAAAAAATTAATTTTAGATGGAAAACTTGCGAATTTTCATCCAAAATTATTTTTTCTCAAATCTATAAAACTTTTTTTCAAGAAGAAAATTACAATGAGAAAAATTTTGATTTCTTCAGCTTAGAAATATAAATGTTAAAATTTTTTAATATATTAATTTCTAATTACATTTTTCATTTTTAAAAAATAATTTTTTTCTCTGTGTGTATATTATGTACTTTTGATAAAAGCTTGATTTATTATAAAATAATAATTATAATGATAATAAATAAAAAGTTATTAGAAGCATATGCAAAATGATGATTAATCGATGTTGAAGTAATATATATGTAACCAGTTATAATATTGGAAATATCATTTTACATAGCACATGTGTCATTTAAATATACATATGTTCAAGTAGTAGCAGATCATAAATGATATAGAGTTTGAATAGTTAAGTTTATAGGCATAATACACTACTAAATGATTGATGGTGATAATTAATAACTCGTTGACTTATTTTATTATGATTAAATAAAACCATTTAATTGAATTTAGTTATTCAACTTTTTACACACTGCTATAGTTTAAATATCTCTTGTATTTATTTATTATATATTCATTATTTATATTTAGTAGCTTACGGCTTAGAACCATTCAGTTTCTTAATTAGCATTTCAAATCCGCGAAACATGTGTGATATCAGAATTCAAGGTCATTATGTAATAATTATTAATTATAGATTTTTTAAATATCTTCTTTGTAAGAAACTTATTGATTTTATAATTTATCGTTCTGGCTTCTGTAGATTTATTATCCATTGTATTGGATTAATTTTTTTCCTTTTCTTCCGAGTAAGATTTAAAATATTTTTTATTCTTCAACAATTTGACTGATAAAAAAAATTCAAAAGGGTCAATGTTTGAAACACGTTTGACCAAGACCCATTCATAATAAAGTAAGTCCTAACAAGATTTTTGACTTCTAAAAATAAGTTTATCCTCATTCATTAGATTAAAAAGCCTGACTGCCAAAAAAAAAAACGATCGATTCTTATTCAAATTTACATGAGCAGGGGTCAATAACTACCGAACCCGAAGAATGTAAAAATAACAAAACAATATTAAACGAAAGAAGAAATGAAATAAAAAGTGAATAAGGCACTGACCTTTTCTACCCGTAGGTACTGAATACGTAAGATCGCAGAACTCGATATCGACCGGAGGCATTCTAGTCGCGTGTCCAAAAGGTACGATACATGCATTAGCCTCCAGACCTTTAGATGTTTCATCCATTACGATCTTGACTTCCTATTCCTAGCTTCGTGCTCCTTAGACTTATTTATTAACAGTTTGGTTTATTGTTTCTCTTCCTCATTAATCGTGACTCATAGTACTTGACTCTTCCCTTGCACCCTTGAATAAAAAAAAATTAATTTGATTAATTACCGTAACAATCTTAATTTTCTTAAGGGGGGAAATACGTGTAGAAGGCTGTTTTCAATGAAAATGAAGTTAGCCGACATTTCAAAATTTTTAGAAATTTTTTATTGAAAAAATTTTAATTAAAAAAAATATTTCGCATGTAAAAAACTTAAAAAACTATAAGTGCAATTTTTTAGAAATATCTTTTTAGTTGTAATTTAATTTTAATAAAAACAAATCAAAAATTTTTAGACGTCTGCTAATTTCAGTATCATAAAATTTATGATAATTAATTTAGCAAATATTTAATAATTTTTAGAATTTTTTTTAACAAATAAATTATGGCCAAAAAGTAATTTAAAAAAAATTGACATGTAAAAATTTCAAAAAATTAAAACTGCAATTTTTTGAAAATAATTTTTTTGAACACAGTTTTTTGTTAAAAAAAATTAAAAAATTCTCTAGTGTCTGCTAACTTTAATGTCATGTAAAATTTTGTTTAACTGCTTCATATAGTTTATTCACAAACATAACATATCAAAATAATTTTTAATTAAAATTATAGCGAAAATATTGAAGAAAAAAAAAATTATAAGGATACTTTCTTGTGGGAAATTTTATTTTCCACAAAAAAAGTCAATCAATTTTCCACATTTCTAATATTTTGATCACAATTAAAATTTTTTTGTTCAGCTGCTCCATTTAGATTATTTATGTTATAATAAATCAAAAAAATTTGAAATCAAAATTACAGCAAAAATATTAAAAATATTTTTTTACAAGAATTTTAATTTAAAAAAAAAAAGTCCTACCATTTGACAAAAATAATAGGTCAAGCTACAACAGAAAAAATTCGCATGAAAATAATTACTGTACTTCACAAAAAAATACACGTCAAATTCTAAAAGATTTTTCCAATTTTTTTTATAAATTCTTAAAAAAAATGTAACATTTAAATTACTGTGTTATTATTGTGTCAGCGGATCAATCAAATTTTTTAATAAATAAAAAAAATTGACATGCTTGTAATTACCATAGAATTTTTTCAAACAATTTAAAATTATATATTGTGTCTGTTTTTATTTATTTTCAATTAATTATTTACGAGACAACTAATTTCAAACAATAAAACAATTTACCTCAATTTAGCATCGGAGTGATAGAAGCAGAATGCGTACAATCGATTTGAGTTATAAATTGTGCCGACGACCCGATGACAGTGCACGAGTTTAATATGTATTATGATTATAATTATTATTATTATTATTGTTGTTGATAATAAATACAGAGAAGTCGACTGTAAGCGGCGCGAACACTTGGTGTAGACTGAAGACTGAAGAGACCGCGAATAATTGTACGCTCACGCGGTCGCGTTGTCTAAGTCTGCGGTTAGTCGGCTGCGCAGTAAGCTTTTACCATCTGTCTAAGTATGAGGAAAATTTTCATTAGGTAGCTTTTAAATTAGTGGGGGTGCTAGATTTTCATTAAAAAAATTACAAAAGAAATATTACACAACTTAAAATTTTACTAATGATCACAAATGACGCACTTTTAGAATGAAAGATATTAAATTACATGAAAAATACAGACAATTTGTATGTTTGAATTTTTTATGCGAATTTTGCGCACCTCACTTACGCAAGTACTCGGGTGTGCTTTGTCGATAAGCCCGTATGAAACGATACACTTACTTTAGTTTATATGTAACTTTTTTTTTAATCATTCATGTAGATTTATATAAGTAGGAGGCTTTTTAAAAATTTAAAAAAAAAAACAGTGAAATTTTTATTCCGGAAAAAATAGACCTGGAAAAAATTTCAAAGTTATGAAAAATTCATATTATTTTATTAAAATTATTATAAAATAAAAATAATAATAATAATATTTTTTTTTGTAACAAAAAAATGGAGCGATCATTCTGGCGGTGCTTGTTTTTCAGGAAAATTGTGGGTGTGATACAATAATTATCATAATTTTTATTTTATAATACACCAGTAAAAAATTTTGCATCATTGCATCAAAAAATTTTGTGTTAAAAATTTTTATGTTAAAATAATTTCAGTAAAAAATTTTGCATCATTGCATCAAAAAATTTTGTGTTAAAAATTTTTATGTTAAATATTTAACACTTTTTTGTGTTGATTTAACAGAATAAATGTTAAATTTACACATAAAAGTGTTAAATATTTAACACTAAGTTTTTTGACGCAATGACGCAAAATTTTTTACTGTGCAATTTTAATGAAATAATATAAATTTTTCATAACTTTAATTTTTTCCGGGTCTATTTTTTCCGTTTACCGAAATTTTTATAGTTCATAGTACACGGAAAAAATAAATAGTAAATGCAACATGATGCAGTCTTGATAAATGAACATGATGAAATCATGTTGCAGCCACATGATTTGTCATGTTTTGGTTACATGGCAATCATGTTGCGGTAGCATGAGAAAATCATGTGGCATAAACATGATTTTCATGCAGCCGAAACATGACAAATCATGTGCAACATGAGAAAATCATGTGGCAGAAACATGATTTGTCATGTTTCGGCTTCATGACAATCATGTTGCGGTAGCATAAGAAAAATCATGTGGCAGCAACATGATTTTCATGTATCCTTAGTAACATAACATTAAGCTGCAACAACTAAATATTTATGCTTCAGAAACATTGTTTATTATTAAGTAACTTGGTTTTTTAGGATTTATAATATTGCAGTTGAAAATAAGAGTAAATTATTGAATTATACAATTTGTGAACGATATCTTCGTTTATTCAAATTATATACAATTTTTATTGGCAATAGCTTTGGTTTGTGATAAAAGTAATTAAATTATTATTAATTGTTATTATTTTCAAATTAAGTGTCTTGTTGCAACATAATTCAAGCCTCCAATTGTGCCTTGTCTAGCGATAAAAAAAGAAGGCTTGAATTATGTTGCAACAAGACACTTAATAATGTTTCTAAAGCATAAATATTTAGTTGTTTCAGCTTAATTTTATGCTATTAAGGCTACATGACAAATCATGTTGCTGCCACATGATTTTCCCATGCTACCGCAACATAATTGTCATGTTCCGGCTACATGAAAATCATGTTGCTGCCACATGATTTTCCCATGCTACCGCAACATAATTGTCATGTTCCGGCTACATGAAAATCATGTTGCTGCCACATGATTTTCCCATGCTACCGCAACATAATTGTCATGTTCCGGCTACATGAAAATCATGTTGCTGCCACATGATTTTCCCATGCTACCGCAACATAATTGTCATGTTCCGGCTACATGAAAATCATGTTGCTGCCACATGATTTTCCCATGCTACCGCAACATAATTGTCATGTTCCGGCTACATGAAAATCATGTTGCTGCCACATGATTTTCCCATGCTACCGCAACATAATTGTCATGTTCCGGCTACATGAAAATCATGTTGCTGCCACATGATTTTCCCATGCTACCGCAACATAATTGTCATGTTCCGGCTACATGAAAATCATGTTGCTGCCACATGATTTTCCCATGCTACCGCAACATAATTGTCATGTTCCGGCTACATGAAAATCATGTTGCTGCCACATGATTTTCCCATGCTACCGCAACATAATTGTCATGTTCCGGCTACATGAAAAATCATGTGGCAGCAACATGATTTGTCATGTAGCCTTAATAGCATAAAATTAAGCTGAAACAACTAAATATTTATGCTTTAGAAACATTATTAAGTGTCTTGTTGCAACATAATTCAAGCCTTCTTTTTTTATCGCTAGACAAGGCACAATTGGAGGCTTGAATTATGTTGCAACAAGACACTTAATAATGTTTCTAAAGCATAAATATTTAGTTGTTTCAGCTTAATTTTATGCTATTAAGGCTACATGACAAATCATGTTGCTGCCACATGATTTTTCCCATGCTACCGGAACATGATTGTCATGCAGCCGAAACATGACAAATCATGTTGCTGCCACATGATTTTCTCATGCTACCGCAACATGATTGTCATGTAGCTGAAACATGACAAATCATGTGGCTGCAACATGATTTCATCATGTTGCATTTACTATTTATTTTTTTCCGTGTATAAATCTTGATAGTTGAATTAGCTAAGCTAAGAAATAAAAAAAATACAGCTTCAAAATATAATATACAGTTTTAAAATGTTTTTCTAATAGATTTTGAAAAAATTCTATTTTTGTCCTGCAATTTTTTCCAGTTTTATGCTTGAGGTGACTAACTATTAACATTTATACTACAAAGTGTAAAAATTCATCTGTATTTTTTACGTGCTGATTCTTGAAATATTAAAAAAAAAATTTTTTTTAATAATTTATTATCAATTTTGAAATTAATCGGTTGTATACACAAAAAAAATATAGGAATATATTATCTAGATAAGTAAAAAAATAAATTACTTTCGGTTTAGGGAAACAAATAAACATGAAAATCAAAGCTTATTTAATGAACTTTCAGATGCATTTTACAGAAATTCGATGTTAATCTTATTCAAAAGTTATTTCAAGAAGAACCAGGAAAAATTTAATAGTTTGAATTTTTTGAAAACTTTGAATTGCTGTCGGAACATGTCTCGGAAGTGAGTCGGAAAATAGCAAAGTTTCGTAAAAGTTCCATCATAAGGACAAATGTAAAAATGCAATAGTAAAATTTTTATGAAATTTATTAAAAAGTGTATTTAAATTTGCAAACTCCATTAAAATTAATCGATTGATTGGAAAAATTAATTTAAATTTAATTAAATATTTGACAGATAATAAAATATTTAAAAGATGTTAGTGAATATTCATTAATGTAATTTTATTATAATTGTCTTAATGATTTACAGCTTTTTTTTTTATTTTATTTTAATAGCCTGTTAAAATATTACTTAATATTTATGACACTGAACATAGTAGATATTTAACCATTTGTGAATTTTATTTAACAAACGAATTAGTTCTAGAACATTATTTAAAATATTTATACAAAACTTGTACTTACAGTTCTTTAAAATTTCTGAATGCGGAATTTTTTTGTCGGTTTGTTTTTAAAAAAAATTATCAAGTGTCTCTTAATTTGATTACACGGAAAAAAGAAAAGTACAAAAATTATATTTATTAATTTGTAATATTGTGCGTCATAAACAAAAACCGGAAAAATTACAGTTTCAGATGATATTTTTTTTTATACTCCGTAAGGTTTTAATCGTTCAAATTAAATTTCAATTTCAAATATATATATTTATAACACATATATTTGATATTAAAATAAATTCTTTAATTATTGATTACAATCGAGCGAGATAAATTTTGATAATAATTTTTACACTTCTCTTTTTTAGTTCAATAAAAAAAAAATAATCAAGTTTTTCTAAATTTAGATTTATTTTAATTTTCAATGACATTTTCCATAAATGTTTCACGTAACTAATGACTATTTCATGACAAACATTTAAAGTAGGTCAATAATCAAGTATAAACTTTGTTTCTTTTAAATAAAATCTAACTGATTAAATGATCATATAATTAAAAATTACCAATTTGTTTACTTTTCATCATTTTAATTTTATATAAGCTGCGAAAATAAATTAATTTTTTTATGACTTTGTCGAAAGGAATAAGACATGAGTTTACAATTTATCAAAATAAAAAATCCATATTTAAAAGTTTGCTACAGATTGCAAGGTTAAAAAAAGACACAAAATTCTAAAGGTTAAGAAGTTATAAAAAAATTATTTTCCGAGGCCTGTACCATGATAGTAAAATGCCTTGGAATATATATCAATGTATAATAAATGTTTATTGTTTTATTTTCTAAATTGTTAGTTCAGTTCATCGAACACTTTAACGACTTCTGGGCAAAATAGTAAAATATAGTACTTGTACTGTTAGTATTTGCTGTAAACATGGTCATAAAAAATATACAATGCTTTGCAGTTTGTGAGTGATGTAAAAAGATAAAGCTGTATTATATTACTATTACCATTACTGTTGCGGAAGAAAACAACTGAAAAGATAACGATTATTTTAAAGATGCAGCAGATGTTGACGCTGATTTATTTCAGAAGATTTTACACCTGGGAGATTGTTAACATTCATCGCTAGCGGGTATGGAAATTATACCCCATAAAAAAAAGTCTTCTGAAAATAATAAAAATAATAATAAATATTCGACACATACAACTGTAATCACTCACTTTTTAAAGAAGGTTCCTTCTCATATTTTATGAGGGATTTAAATTAAACTAATTAAAAAAATCAACAAGGTGTTCAATCGGCGATGTATTGCATGAAGAATTAATATTGATAGTTTAATTTTTAACAACTTACAAAAGTAATATGTTATCGGTTAATATCAATAGATTATAAAAAATAACTGAAGAAGTAATTTTTAAAATTAAAAAACAATCTTCAATTATACAAAAATAATCAGAAAAGAAGAAACTGCGAGTGAAGTACCTAAAGTTTCGTAAGGCGGCGCATGGTCGTTTTTGTTGTTTACTTAAAGATACTCATTTTTCAAATTGTTAACTATTATCTACACGGGAAGAAAATTGAAGGAGTTATTACTATTTTACTATTGTAATTTTTACTAAATAAAATAGTAACGGTGGACTATACTTCTCATTTAATAATTTTTACGATCTACTATTGTAAATTTTATCCAACAAATAAGACTAGCAAGAGTTTTAAAAAGTCGAATACTATAGAGCAAATTATACAATATGTGTTTGTGAACTTTACAATTCAACTATTGTAAAAATTCACAGTTGGTTTTTTTAAAAGAAATATTAGGGAGGGAGCGAGATAGAAGAAAGTTGCACGAATTGGTACCTGTACAGTAATCGAAAAAAGAAACAAATATTTTCGTGCTACCTGGGAATCGAACCTAGAACTCTGTGTTGGTAGCCAGAGAGACTCCCTTTAGGCTATCCGCGGTAAGTTAAGATCTATGTCCTTTAAGGGGGAACACCACTGTGACGATCGAAAAAAAGAGGTGATTTTCGGGAATTTTTTTGACAGGGAAAATAAAGGAATTTGGGGATCGGATTTTTTTATTTTATTAAGGGTACATTAAAGATGATTACGCTAATTTTAAGTTATCGAACCGCCCATGAAGGGGAAAATTTTTTCTAGTGCTCTACGAGATTGTTAATAACTTTGTAATAATTAAATATTTTTTAATAAAAATTTAGGGTAATAATCTTTAATGTACCCTTAATAAAATAAAAAAAATCCGATTCCCAAATTCCTTTATTTTCCCTGTCAAAAAAATTCCTGAAAATCACCTCTATTTTTCGATCGTCACAGTGGTGTTCCCCCTTAACATTTATATAAACTCAGAGTCTAGCGCTGTGCACGGCCATCACTCACACTAATTGAAAGACATTCCAATTCAACTATTGTAAAATTTGCTATAGTTCTATTGGAAAGATACAGAGGCAGCACTGGAAATTTTCATCTCTTACTTTTTACAGTAGTAATATCGTATTTTTTCATTAATAAATAGTATTTTTTCTTCTAAAATATTTGATAATTAATAGTAATAAAGGTATAGTCCAGCTTTACAATAGTTGTATCGTAAATTTTCCCAGAAATTTTTTCCCGTGTATAAAAGTAATATTTTATGGATTAATATCAATAGATTATAAGAAAATAATTAGGAAGTAATTTTAAGAATACAAGAATAATTTTTGATTATATTGAAAGGATCAAGAGAGAATAAACTGCAAGTTAAGTACCAAAAGTTCCATAGGGCGGCGCATGGTCGCTTTTGTTGTTCGCTTGAAGATACTCATTTTTCAAATTTATATTCTGTTCAAAAGCCCATTTGGTATCATTCTGAAAGCAAATTTTATCCCTCAAAAATTATTAACAATGCTTGAACAAGCTAACAGTCGTGCGGACAGAAAAGTTCAGCAAAAATCTTGCTCGGACTCTGTCAACGACTCTTTTAAGGGCACTGGTTGAAGTTCAATCAGTGTCATATTGGCAAAGAACTATTATTAAAAAATTTGCTAGATTAAAGGGCTATCGGGAATTGAAAGATTCCTAGATTCAAGTCCATGGTTGACTATTAATATCAGATTAATATCTAGTATATTAATCTGATTTTTGAAATTGCGGCATTTGCCGAGAGTTGCTCCGACATTGCAGTATTGTTGGGTGCAACTCAAAACCAATTTGATTGAAACAAAATTTTCTTTTAGCATAATAAATCCATTTGACAATGGCTTTAAATTTTTTCAGTTTTAACTGTACTGTACTATAAATTAATCTACATTATCTTTTTGTTTCACATACTTCCGAAAAAAGATTCAGTAAATTTTTTTCAAAAAGTAATATAGTTCTTACAGTTAGTTTTTAGTAACCACAAAACATAATAATAATTATTATTAAAAATCGAAAGTGTTTCCCTAATTTGACTATTAGCTTATACAAAGAATGATAATAATAATAATAATAATTCTCACGAATTTCATTGTAATAACAGGTTTTTTAACGCTATTAATGTTGTGAATTTTTCAAATAATGGTCATAATATTCTATCATTGTCATTAATATTATCAGTTATTGCATATTATGCAAATTGCGGCATTTGCCGAGAGTTGCTCCGACATTGCAGTATCGTTTGGTGCAACTCAACCAATTTAATTGAAACAAAATTTTCTTTTAGCATAATGAATCCATTTTACAATGGCTTTGAATTTTTTTAGTCTAAACTTTACTGTAATATAAATTAATCTACAGTATCTTTTTTTTCTAACATACTTTTGGAAAAAGATTTAGAAAATTATTTCCAAAAAGTAATATAATTTTTAAAGTTAGTTTTTAATTTCCATGCGGTCGTAGGTGTTGTAATTGTTAGTCTGCCGATTTATGGATCTTACCAGAAACAGTTTCGTTGTAAAATGCTTCACGAAGTACACGTTTAATGTTTATTATAAATAAAAAAAATGTTATCCTTCCCGAAGAATAATAAAATCTAGAAAAAAAAATCAAGTACCTCAAACACATCAGAGCAAAAAAAAACTTTCCTTGAAAATAATAAAGGAGTTTACTTGGTGTGCATACGGATAATGAAAATAATTGTTAAATCGTTTCACTTAGTAATAACTTCCAAACAAAAGTGTTATGTTGCATAATAAAACAATGTTTTTTTTCCGCATTACGAAATCGCATTTGCCTGGTAATTAAATAAAAATATAATTTGTTTTTTTCATTATTCTCTATCGACTATCGATTACATCAATCAATTACACAGGAATTCATATGCGTCAGATATACGGATATAAATAAGATAAAGTTAAATAAATATCAAGACATCAATAAACGCTTCAATATTCAATGTTTTTTGCATGAGCGGTTAACTATTGCATGACTCGAAGTGGCTGTTCTTCTCTGCAAAAAACACATATAGGGTACAACGCTCATTTCAAATCGTAAAATCATTTATATTGTCGGTATGATACATTAATTTATATCATGAGGAACATTAAGTAGTAAAGATACATCATAAAACATACTCAATTCATCAAAAAAAAAAAATTGCTGTAGAGTTTGTTTAATTTAATTGCAAAAAAAGTCAATTGAAGAAGCTTTAAAATTTGTACAACTGATATTATTAACAGGCGGAATGTTCATTGGTCTTGTTTGGTGCTTGAAGTCACATTAAGATGGCACTAGCATATGTGGTACTCAACAATACATATAAAAATGGCTGATTTTATAAATTCGTATCAGTTTTAATATTAATTTGTATATTTTGGATAAACAAGACGCAGAATAGTTTCGATTATTATTAAGAGCTCTACTTTAATGAAATTCAAAGTTAATTAAAATGAAAATATTATAATTAATTCAGTTTATTGGAAGATATGCTCTGAAAGATGTTTAGGGTTAGGTTGTATTTCTTCTTATGTATGACTAGTATACGATGCGCGCGCAAGCGCGCGTCTGAATGTTAGTATGAAATTACATATATTTTCATATTTTCATGCTTATGATATATTTGACCAATCACGTTACGAGCAATTTGCTTACATGATATATTTTCATATTTTTCATATAAATTATAAGAGTGGACTAGAATTTAATTTGCGCGCGCTTGAATATAGACTTTATATATATTTTCATTAGGGTGTGCCAAATTTAATCTTCAGTGATGGACCTCTTATTTTATACCTCTATATTTTAAAATTATTGTTTTTATACATTAAGTTTCAAGTTTAATATGATTTTCTTTTTTACCTTGTTTATATATAAATAAATTGAATTAATTATAGTGCAATATTATATTATATTATATTATATTATATTATGTACTCACAGAAATTGCTTTCTTGTAAAAACTGTATTTACTATGTAATTGAAATTGCCATTTGGCCTGTGCCTTGGCATTAAATAAACAAAATCTAAATCTAAATCTAAATCTTAAAATTGAAATTTTGAGTTCCGCTTTTAAATTAACAGGAGGTGTTTGGGCATTTCCTGAGATATTTTAAGCGTAAGGGATTTATTTGATTATCATAGAATTTTTTAACAGGAGTTTTGTTTAGGCATTTTTCCTGAAATTAAAAAATTTCAAAATTTGACCAAACAAAACTCCTGTTAAAAAATTATATAAAAATAGAATAAATTCCTTACGCTCAAAATATCTCAGGAAATGCCCAAACACAACTTCTGTTAAAAGCGAAACTCAAAATTCCAATTATAAGAGGTCCATCGCTGAAGTTTAAATTTGGCACACCTTAATTTTCATTTTTATGATATATTCGACCAATAATATCACGAATAAATTGGCTTCCCATGTATTTCATATCAATTTTATGTTAAGATTGTGAAAATTTGAACAATAAATTCGGAAAAAATTCTGAGCCAGACAGGTGAAAAAAAAAAAAAACGTGACTTTTAAGAAAAAAAAATTATTTATTTTATAACAAACATTTTTTATATAAAATACAATGATCATTAACGTCGATCAGACACATTAATATATCTTATCAATTATTAATCAATCTTCTATACAAACTACATGAAGAATAATTCTAATTAATTAATTAGAAAAATTATGTAATTATCGTCGTTTTTTATAAAGTTTTTAAAGGCACCAAGAGTATTCCCTCATCACAAAACTCTCAATCAACTTGGCATTCAATCCCTTGCGACGGTATTTGGTTGAGTTATTTCAATAATATTGTCATTGAACAATTAATATTAATATATTTATTTATAATTTACGACGACTATCTGGCAAGATAAGCTCGTATATCTTTAACTATTCCAAGCATTTTTCCTCAATAAAAATTATATTTTTTCAGATAATAATTTAATATTTAATTTTCTTTGTTCAAATTATCTCCAATTATTTGTTTTTAAGTTACTTAAAGCTCACAGCCGTCAGCGAATTAGTGACCGAATAAAAAAGGAAAAATTACACAAGAAATTTACATAAGTTTAAAATTTCTTTGACTTAGTTAGTAAATAAATAATTACAATAGATAATTTTACACGTTGAAGAGCTTCAGGCAATATTTTTACAAAAAAAAAAAAAGAAAAAAAAACAGTCACTAAAATTCGGTATTTTTTTTTAATATTGTACGAAGCGTTCATTATTAATTTTTAAAAAATTATTCTTATCGAGCAGCCTTAAGTTTCCAACGCAAAAACAAGTAGGCCGCGATTCTTAGTACCAGGAATATCAAAATAAGAGCAAGGATGTCGAGTGTGAAGTCTGCATCGAGCATATCCAGTTCTTCTAGCGTCGTCGTTGGTTCTTTGAAGTGACAATATGGCTGGAAAAAAAATTTAGTTTTATAAAATAATGGTTTAAAACTTAAATTCTTCATGAAAGATAATTATTTACCTGGAAGCATTTGAGCTTGGAACGTGCGAATCCATAAGTAGCAAGCGCAGTTCCTTCGAACCCGTATCTGATGTAACTCAAGTACGTGATCCACCTAAGATATACAGGAATGGCGTCGAAGCTGACGAAGAATCCGGAGAACAGCAGGAACGGAACTGACATCACTGGTGCCAGGAACACGCCGTTCTGGACATTCATCGCAGCGCCCACTACTAGTCCTACTGATTGTGCGACGTATGAAATCAGCAAACAAGCGCCTACGAACATGCTGAACCTCATCGCGTCCACTGGTTGACTCGTTAGGAAGTAGACGATACATAGGTACATCACGCAGAAAATTGTCTGAAATAATAAAGGATTTTTAGTAATTATAAATATGTTTTTAATATTATTTTTTGAAATATACTTGTAAGTCCTCTTAGACTAATAGTATTTTTCTTATCTAGGGCAGGAAAATAAGAAATGTCTCAGATTACATGTAATTGTTGACAAACATGTGATCTGAGGCTTTCTTATTTCCTGCCCGTGGTGAGAATACTATTTTTCTCCTCAACGGAGACGGAAAGCGGCATTTTCGTTTAGCGCAGTGGGCGGAAAATTGACGCTTTCCGCACGGAGGGGAGAAAAAAATTTTTGTTTTTCAAGATTTGAAAAGGGTCGTGAAATTTCTTTTTTTAACTTAATTGTTTTAATGAATTTTGGAGAATAAAAATTCTTATTTCTCTAAATAAAAAAAGGAATATATATTTATTTATCATGGTAAAAATTTCTTTTCAAAATTTTATTAAAGTAATTTGATTAGTTTCAAAATACTTCGACTAAGGTAAGAGCCCCCCATTATTGACACTATAAGAAGGACGGCGAATATTTGAATTTTTTAACCGTATTCAAATTAATCTGACTAATTTTTTTTTGTATTAGACAATTTTTTTGATTCATCAACTTGTGTACTTTAATTTTTATACTTAAATAGTCGCTAATTAAATGACAAATATATTAATTTGAAATCTGCAACTTAAGTGTAGGTATTATTGACAGGGTGAAATGGTATCGGAGCCAACTATTGACACCCATAGACCCTATTATTGACAGGTGTCAACCCTATTATTCAGGTTTAATTGAAATTTAAACTTCGAATATAATTTATTATTTACTAGTAAACAACAATATTTTGCTCAGACAATTCTTATTTTATTATAAAATTACGCGAGACAACATGTAAACAAATCCGCTATGTATGTTAAAGAGGTTAAGTTTCTTAAAATTGTAGGCTGTCGCTAGTTAAACACATGTTAATTTTTATGTACCTACTATTGACACCCGCTATTTTTAAATCACTAGAATTGAATTTTGCGCGCGCCTAACTATAGAGTTTGCATATATTTTCATGATAGAATTTTCATGATAGAAAAAAAAAAAAAAACCGTAGATACCATCATATTGAGGGCTAGGTTTAGGTCAAAATTTTGAAAATTATTTATAAAAAAATGAACAACGAACAAACAATAAAATTAATCGAACAATCACAAACAAACGACGAACAAACGATTTGGCAATAAAAAAGTTAAAAAAATTGATTTCCCCCCGCCAACTTAAGAGAGCCCTTATGATATATTCAACCAATCACGTTACGAATAGTTTGATGCTACATACATTTCATCTCTATTTTATATTAGGACTAGAATTTAATTTTCGCGCGCAAGCGCGCGCCTCATATTTATTGTCATGATATATTTATGTGTCGTTTATGTATAGTATATTCACTTTCAACCTATCAGAATGAGAATATTTATTTTCGACCAATCACGTTACGAATAGTTTGATGCCACATACATTTCATCTCAATTTTATTATGAGATAATTAAAATTTATCAGCTTAAAACAATAAATCTAAGATTATTTAGAGTTTAAATAACTTCAAATAATTTTAGATGATAGGCTTTCATCAGAATTATATAGAAAATTTCGCTATTTAAAATACGCTCTCTCTTAGCGAAATTGTTAAGGAATTTTAAATAAACTAGCTGTAGTGGTCTACTTGGAAAACTAAAATTTTTTTGCAGTTAATAATTAATACCCAGGCATAAAATTTTACTTTTTTCTTACTAAAAAATTTCTAAAAATTGATAAAAAGCAATGTTTATTGTGATTTAATCATAAAATTGATTAAATAATCAATAAAATAAAACAACATATCAATAATAGGGGCCCTGTCAATAGTAGGGGCTTTTACCTCATCTGTAAATTGTATTGAAAGATTGTTTACTTAAGTAAAAAAATAGAATATCAAAAATATAAATTATTAAAAGTACATTTTTTTTTGTTGAATTGTAAGTAAATTTATTGTTTTAAATTCATACTAGGGCAGATATTATTTTTGGTCGAACGTGACGTTGAAACAAAAATATGAAATTGGAGATTTGATACTAAAATAATAAATTGTCTTCTGATGTTAGTATAAACTTTGAGGCCGTTTAAGTTCTTTGGCTAAATTTATGTAACAAATTTTGTAAAAAAAATATGAAAAAAAAAAATTACCTGGAATGGAAGATCCGAAATAGTAATAGCTAAGTAATAAGACTTAAGCGAGTACCACCGGTTAAAGTTCTCTTTCATCAGAACCGGCATCTCCAGTGGAAACGACAGTATCGTGATAGTCATCGAAGTATACATCAGGAACAACATGTTGAAGAACAGGAACCCTAAATTACTGAGGACTTTACCACCATCGTTTCCGATATCATAGTAAAGTGCACCGATGAGAAGTCCCACCAGGATGTGAGCGAAGAGACGGAGGTACATGAGCGTCCAGTCCCGACGACTGAACAGCAGTGTGCGTTTTAGAACAACCCAAAACTGCGTCAGCTCTGAGGTAGGGTATCTTTCTGGAGTGAGGACCATTGATTCGTCCAACAAAGACGTATTTACATCAATGTTGTCTTTCTTGTCGTCGACGGTGATCACCAGGTTGTCACCGTGTTTGGCAATCTCATTTGTCACGTACTTAGGGATTACTGTGCTGTTGGTGTGATTGTCGTTTAAGTGGAGGTTATCCTTGCTATCCGCAAACTTGTCTTTGATGTTGCTGGCGTCGTTTTTGTCGATCATGGGAATCATCTCGTGCACTCCCAAGGCTGATTTCTCGTCCTTGAGGCCGTTTTGAAGCGCATTGTTAAGGTTGTCGGATTTTGAGTCGGGGAAAGGATATCCGTCGCGGATGTCATTCTTGCCGTTTCTTATCGCGTTGACCATTGTTGAAATATTGTCTCCATATTCACCGCAGGATACTTCGATTACTAAAAGTTTAAAGATTTTGGTTAGTTTAGATTTATCATGAAAATAATTAACTATACTGGGAGAAAAAATTTTTTTTGAAGAAAATAAGCAATTAATTTGTTGAAAATTTTGAACAATTTCATTTCTTAGCTGAAAAAATAAAAATTTTCTGGATACTACGGTTCTTATAAATGGAGCTACAATTTGAAGACGGATTTGTACGGATCTCAACTAAATAAGATGAGCAGTAAGAATAAAATTTTTTGATATTTATATTTGCTTAGTTTCCAAGATATCGATACTCAAAAATCTATTAAATTCCAGAATTAAATTTTTTTTTTTCAGATTTTTATTATTTAAAAATCTATCGAATTCAGTCGATCAAAATGATCTTGAAATCAGCAGATATTTGAAAATTTTTTTTATATTTTTCATTAAAAACGAATCCCATTTTTTTCTCTACTCGCATTTATCTAAAGAAACCGTACTATCATTATCGTACTCGTAACAACAAAGCTATTGCAAACTAATTTAATGAATTTTTCTATAAGCAAATGAAAATTTTGTCAAAAAAAATGTTCTTCTGATTCAGAAAGATGATTTGAAATGATTACTTTTATGTTAATTGTAATGATACTAAATTTAAAAAACATCTACTAACTTTTTAGATTTTCATAACAATTGAAATGTAATGAAAATAATTTAACAAAAAAATTCAACATGTAGAAATTTTGAAAAATGAAAAGTGTGAATTTTTTAATAGTACATTAAGATACGAGTTGCTTAAATGAGAGATTATAACACGCCGAGAATGATCGCTCATTTAAGCCACGAGTATCTTACACTATTTTGTAGCACCAGTGTCCTAAATTCGTCTTCAGGTTTATTCAAATTTAAATATAAAAATGAATTAAGGAAAATTTTTTTATTACAAATGCGGCGATATATGTGGGCTTAAAATCGGGGTCCAGAGGCGAAGCCCCAGTCCCAAAAAACAAATAAAAAGTTAAAAAAAAGAAACAAATATAAATCAAATAATAAGTCCAAAGTGATTAGTATGAATTAACAAAAAATAAATTCACACATTGAAACAATCAATATATAAAATTAAATAACATTAAATTTAGCTGTCACTTTATAATTTTTTAATTTTCTTTAACAACCAAATTTATTTCAAAAAATTATTCATAAAAAATTGCATTAAAGCTATATTCTTCCCCTTTTTTTTATCTCGTCAGGAACAAAATCATTATAATCATCGTCTCAATCATTATCACTGTCCATATTTATTACGGAGTAAGATTTTTGTTAAATTAAATAACGTTCAGAAAATATTTCACACCAGAATAATGTTTACGACTGAGCGAAATCGTTAATAAAAAACATTTGAGAATCATTAATTGAGGTTTTAGCATACTTCAGATTGAATCATAACCGACAAAAAGATGTAATTTTAATTATTAATTATTTATTATTTTCTATTTTTTCGGGGCTTTGAATGTTTTTAAATATATTTTTTTATTTTTTTTTTGCTGTGAAAGTCAAATTTTTAGAGCAGAAATCTATGGATTGATCATAAAGATGAGCCCGTAGCCTAAAAAATTCCTCTCTACTCGTTTCATAATTGTTTATTTATGTCAACAGTTGCGAGCGGGTCCTAAATACAAACAAATTTAGGACACGCAGTGCTATAAAATATTTTTTTATAATAATTGGTTTGTTATAAAAGTTCCAAAAATTATCAGATATCCGCTAATTTCAGTATCATTAATTGTACTTCTATATAAAATTAAATCAGATGCTTTTAAATTATTTCAAATTAGATTTCTTAATCAGGGCTGCTATAAAATACATAATTCAATAATCTATTGAATATACTAGAGAGTTTTTTCTATAATTTTTCTTTACTTAAGAGATATTCATAAAGCTGCAATAGCTGGACCTATTATTTATGATAATTATTGAAATTTTCTAAATTTGGAATTTTTTTTAATTTTTTTAATAAGAAAAATCCTAAAAATTATCAGATGTTTGCTAATTTCATTTTCATCAAAAAAATTAAAAAATTAGAATCTCCAAAATTTTTCTTACAATAACTTTCTTGTTAAAAAAAAATTAGTGTGAGAAAAATCTTGATTTCTTCAGCTAAGAAATAAAATTGTTGAAAACTTTCAACAAATTAATTTTTTGTTTCAACATTGCTTATTTGTAAAAAAACAAATTTATTCCAGTGTAATTTATTAATTAATCAAATAAATTGCATTGAAGTTTATAAATATCAAAAGATTTGCTAATCTATTATGAATTTTTTTATCAGAATTTTTTGAAGCTATAATCCACTCTTATAATTTAGATGAAAAATATGAAAATATACATTGATGAAGACATTTTATTCGTAACGTGATTGGTCAAACATATCATAAGCATGAAAATATAGATAATTCCATGCCAACATTCACACGCGCGCTTGCGCGCGCAACATATACTAGTATAGAATAATTATAGAAAATTTTATGGCTCTCTGTGTGAGAATGTAGCTACATTGCCATCTACTGGGTTGTTTTGAACTAAAACCAATTACAAGTTGCTACTTTACCGGCTTGTAGCTCTAATGAGTCTCAAAAACGAAATTAACATAAAAAAACAAGTAAAACCTACTGAAGGACGCCGGATTGTGGTAGCTCGGGCAATTGAGTCCCTGATAGCGCAAAAATGGCACCAACTGCGTCGTAGAACCTTGATAAACACATTTGCCGTCTGCTAGAGTATACAACGCGTCAAACATTTCAAATAATCTGGCACTTGGCTGATGAATTGTGCATATTATCGTCCTTCCACCTCGAGCGAGTGTTTTCAGCAATGAAATACATTGGAAACACGAGGATGAATCTAATCCACTGAAAAAAATTCAATCAATAAATTAATTGCTTAATTATAATTATTAATATGAATAAATAAATGCGTGGATTATTTAAATACGTATATTTTTCAACGTGAAAGTAAAGATAAGATAGAGAATCAGCACACATGAATTACCACTTTCTCTCAAAGCATCACAATAGTAAATACTTTTACTTTTAAATATTATTCTCTTTGTTTCGAACAATCTTCCTGACTCATGACCTCAAATATCAACGAGATTTATTCAAATATAGACTTTAATTATTAATATTTGAAGACTATTCTTAGAAAGCCAAGGGACTAATTTTTTTTATTAAAGATAATTCAAAAAGAAGAGTGTAGATGCTAATTACCTTGTTGGCTCATCGAAAAACATTACCGGGGGGTTGTTTACCAGCTCCAATGCTATGGACAATCGTTTCTTCTGACCTCCACTCAAGTTCGAGGTCATTGTGCGACGGTGCTCCGCCAATCCCAGTGTTTCAAGGATTTCTTGGATCTGAGGAATAAGTAAGTATTATATTCATTTTTTTTAATAAATTTGAGGAATTAATAAAATTTTCAGATTATAGAATTTTTGTTTCGGAATACTGAATTTCGAATAGAAGTCATTAGGCCAAAATTTTGAAGATTATCAAAGATTTGCATCAAACTGCTTCATCTAGCTAGGATTTATTGTAAGGTTCTTTTAGTAGATTTCATAAAAATCTAACTATCGTATTTGTCCTCATGACGAAACTTTTCAAAAATTTTGCTATATTTCGCCTTAACTCGACGAGCTGAGTCAGGAAATACATATGATTCAAAAGTTTATAATATATATATATGGGGTATTTCATGCCAAATCGACCACTTGTGAACCCGACCCCTTTAGATTTAGCTGAAACTTTTCTATTTTTTACTACCCTTTGAAAGACATTTTAGAGAATTTTTTCAAATTTTTTTATCCAACCCAAAAAAAGTTATGAATTTTTCAAAAAAGTGGCTTTTTTATTTTCAAATAGCCATAACTTTTTTAGACATTGACTTGGGTACCTTTTTTTTTTAAAAAATTTTTGTTTTTGAATGAACTTTTCGAAAAAATACCCAAAAAAAAATTAAATATGATCAATTCTATAAAATAATCGATTTTTTTGAGCAAAATCGTAATTTTTTTGAAGTTGGTCAATTTTTTTTTTTATTTTTTTTTTCAAAAAGAAACTTCAATCAATTTGACAACTCTTCCCGCTCATCCCGGACTTTTTTTTAATTAATTGAAAAAAAAATTGTCAAATCTTATAAAATAAAAACAATTATTTTCGGTCAATTAGTTTAGAAATTACAGCATTTTTTAATTTTGAAAATTTTATACTCTCACTACTTTTTCAAATAACTTATGGTCGCGGCGAGATATTCAATTTCTGTAAAATGCATCTGAAAACTGAGAAATTAAGCTTCAATTTACATTTTTACATGTTTTTCTAAATCAAAAAATATCCGTATTAGGATCATAATTGAGAAATTTTACGTTTGCAGTTTTCGTTCACAGAAATGAAATAAAATGAAATCTACTTCTATTCCGCATGCCGAATTGCCTTTTTCTTTAAGTTAGTACACTTAAATTTTAGCGTGTGTACCAACTTCATCTTAATTTTCCACTCTAGTGAGATAAACATCAATTGTTAAACATAAAAATTACTTACGACTTCTTCTTTTTCAGCTTTGTCGACTTTGTTGCTCAATTTCAAACTAGCGGCGACTTTCATCGCTTCTTCAACGGTAAGATTACCATGTAATTGATTATCTTGCATGATATACGCGGATAATTTTCTGAAACTACTCAAATTTCTCTCATGGCCGTTCATCGTTATACTGCCTTCCATTCCTGATGATCTACAAAAAAATACAACCACATTAATAATTAATAAATAATTGATAAGAAGAATGGAAAATTATTCAGGGTCCAGTGGAAAATAAAGATCCGTAATTGAGAGAAAAAACCGGTTTCAAAAATTAAAAAAAAAAAATCTTGAAGGTAAAGTCAATGACCCTTGCTCTTGAAATTTATTTTTTTTTATTTATATTATTGATTTCAATGACAAAGTGTGATATTTTTGTCCAGAAACCGGTTGTTTAAACTTTCACTGCGCTTATCAATCTTTTTATTATTTTTTGGTTGGGGATTTTATTTAAAAAGCAAGATTTTATCCTTGAACGGTCATCTAATATAACGTAGATATTTTTATTCAATATATGTTTGAGGAAAAAGCCGTGACATTCGGCGGGCATGTATTTAGTATGTATTACATTTGACAGTAAACATAAATGTATTGCCTTGACACCGTGTAGTTGACCTATAGATTTACGTGCATGTAAATTAAACTAGGAAGCCCTTCTTGTTGAATACTAATTGTTTTTTTATTTATTATCTTATTGTAGATTTTTTTTTCTATTGATAATTCCATCAGTTTTTTTTATGATCATAATTGCTGTCATTATTTAATTAATGACTAATTTTTTTAGATAAAAAATTGAATAGATGTTTCCTTTTTAACAATTAGGTATTTATAGTCACTATTATTATTTTTTAATAGTTCAAAAAATAATTTTTTTTAAGCGTTAGTTTTCGAATTTTTTTGGCTAAAAATAATAAAGGAGTTTTTTACAACTAATAAAATTTTAAACGATACTGAAGAAATTAAACATGTTTTTTTTTTCGGTAATTATTTACAAGTGGGGTCAAACCCATTTTAAGCCATAACTATACATGAAAAATTAACATGTAAAAATTTTTTTTTTGATTCTGCTTTTTTTTCTACAGCGAATTTATGATAAAAAATGTGAAAGAAAAAAATAAAGATTTCGATAACTTTTTTGCTTTCAAAAGTTGGAAAAAATTTTGGCTCTCATGTTTTTGGATAAAATTTCTATTTCGTTAAAAAAATAAAAATTAAAATGGTTGACCCCACTTGTAAATATTTACTTTTTTTTTTTCTAATTAATTACAAAACTCCACTTAAATAATTAAAAAAATAGCTAACTTAATTTTTATAGATAATTATTACTGAGTAATGACTAATGTAATTGTTAAACGTAACAAACTGACGTAATACTAATTGTAAAATAAAATAGAAAACGTGATTATTGCAATATAACTTGTATATTATCATATTTGAAGTATACACTTTTCCTTATTTTTTCAAACATAAAAAAACAGTACAAATACGGTAAAATCTCTGTTTTAAATTATCGATTGAAAGTGAAGTTTCTCAACTTTCAAAAATACAAAATTTCATTTCACTTAATATTGAGAATAAGTTTACTTTTAACTTTATTTATTTTATTAAAACAAATATTATATATTATTTGGAATATATGTCAGTAACTTTAGTATATTGTTTTTATCGCGTATCATTTCCCGTTTACTATATAACCGGAAATCGCGACTTGTCATCCGTTATTGACGTAATTGTTGCTTTTTATTACTTGTTTTAATTCATAATAATAATATTATAAAGTGGGTTGCAGATCTTTGTGTTTCAATTTTTAGTTGTCGAAAATTTCCAAACTATCTTATTTTAATTTATTATGAAAATAATTAATCGAATAAATTTAAAATTTGATGCGCCAGAGCGCTTTCGCGAAAATTTAATAAATTCAATATTCAGATGAATAATTACCTACAATACTGCTTAGATATCAAGAAATAAAGATAATTTTTTATCATTAAATACATCAAATTTAAACATTGCATACTCTCGTGCAATTTAGATGTTAATTTTTGAACCGTGATTTATCATTTTGTTGTTATAAATTGTTCATGTGATAAAATTTCATGTGATGAGTATTTAGTTTATTAAATTATTACACGTAAGATTTATGTCTATATATTTATCAGTATCTATAATTTAAATATTTATTCACATGGACTTTGTATGGAACGATATCCATATCCCAAATTCTAAATGCCAACGAAAATCATTTTTATCAGTTATCAATTTATATTCAATGTTATCGTAAATCGCTTACTTTTTATCTATACGCTGGCAATAACCCGGTGTAAAGATACGAGTCTTTATTTTTTAAAAAATCTCTAATAATTTTTTTATCTACAGAACAGTAAAAAAATTAGTGCTTAATATTTTGTATAAAAATTTCTAACACAATGACAGAATTTTTTTTGTGCAGTGCAAATACAATGTTTAGTTTTTGCATAAAAATTTAATTGAAAACTAGCAACCCGCAATCAATAATATGACAAAACTATGTAAATACAATATAAATAGTTTAGTTTTTTAATAAATTTTTAGAATTATATTGCTATCACAGAATTGATTACCAATAATTAAATGGAAATATTTCAAGGAAAAAAATTATAGATCCAACAAACTACTCAAAACTTTAATAAAAAAAAACGGCAAATATTGATTATTAATAAAAAATATATAAAATTGTAAATAGGCACAAATTCACATCAAGACTTTTCTAATGATAGTAAAACTAAGTATAAAAATTCTTTTTAGAATAAAAATATATCAGATATAAAATTTTGTTTATTCTCTTAATTATTTAGGTGATATATTTACTATCGCTGGAAAAAACATCAAACCGTAAAAAAAGAACAAATTAACATCCTTTCTGATAATATCACAGAGAAAAAAAAATTTATTTGAATTAAGTAAATAATTTTAAAAAACATTTTTTTGGCTCAAAAATTTTTGTTTTGATTGAAATTTTTTTTTCAGTGCAATTTAAATTATAAAATAACATTTTACAATTAAAATATGTTCATTACAAAATTTTCCTTATTCTCTCAATTATATGGATTAATATTTGACACACTAACAGAAGGATTTATTAGCATTTAAGGTAGTTTGGGCTCCAAATGACTTCAACTTGACCCCATATTTTTTTATATTCATTCGAAAGATTATGATTTAATACATCTATAGAAAAAAAATCAGATTTTTTTACCACACCGTTTAAAAGATATAATTAATTAAAGTTTTGCAAAAATACACGGTCTCTTATGAGTGTCCTTGTTCAATAACTCCGGAAATGGAGGATTTATAAAAAATCGGCCAACTTGACCCAATAAAAAAAACTTTTCAATAGATAGAACAATGTTTCATACATATTCTATCAAAATTTGATAACGATTTACCACATAGTTTTAATTTAATTAATTTTTTAATATCAAAAATTGGTTTCTATCTTTGTTGTTTGTCGGAGACATTACTCCCCCATCTTTATTAGGGAAAAAATGGCGATTTCTCGGTGCGCGGCAAATTTGAAATTGAAATATAATCATAAAGTTTTTTTGCATTAAAATAAATTATTATTAAACATACATTAAGAGTTGACGTAAATTATAACAGATTTAATATATTGAAGTGATATTTGCAAATTTAAACAATAAATGAACACCGTGAGCAACTGTTTTAAGTATCGACCTTACATAACCTATAACAGTTGTCATTGTTTTGTGACAGCCCAGTACTTGTCAGTTGATATTTTAATAGTTATATTATTATAATTATTTGACCATAATTATCAATTGAATTTAATCAATTAAATTCTGATTAGAAATAATTTTATATTTTATACTATTTTTCGAGTGATCTCTTGCAAAAAAGAAAAAAAAAATATCTATTAATTTGACTTCGGAATGCGGAGATCAAACTACCTTAAGAAGATTTCTTTGTATTTAAGAAATCATTTCTTAAACATCATTTCTTCGTATTTAAAAAATATTTCTTAGTATTTATAATATTTCTTAGTATTTAAGAAATATTTCTTAAACACTAAGAAATATTTTTTAAATACTAAAAAATGATGTTTAAGAAATAATTTTTTAAAAACAAAGAAATCTTTTTAAATACTAATAAATCCTTCTATCAGTGCATATAATAACATTCAAGTAAAAAATTTTACTTAGTGCGAATTTCGAATCTATTTAGAACTACTATAAAAACTTATAATAAATTAACCATCGCTGAAAAATATTTCAAACCTTGAAAAATCACAAATTCAGGTCATGACCTTTCCAATCTTTTATTAAAAAGTTGATATGACGTTTTCATTGTTGTCGCTTTTCATTGCTAATATGGTAACCACTTTGGCAACGGTTACCATAGCAACGGTTAAATATTAATGAGTTAAATTTGTAAAAATATTGATTAATTAAATTGTCAATAATAAACATTTTAACAGCAGCGCGTTCGATTTTCTAGTGATACTAAATTTAACTAAAAAAAAAAAAATGATTTAATTATATAAAAACGCTAGATAAAAAAATTTTATATTTTTTAAATTATATAGATCAATTGAGAAGTTCAAAATCGCCAAATTCTTGATTGGAACTGAATAAATGAAATTTTCTTCTTTACAATAAGTGAATACTTCAATGTCGATTTCATGGGAAAAATATGAATTCATCCTATGAAAAATGATTAAGAAAAACAATAACTTACTTGTATCCGGTAAGAATGTTAAGTAAAGTAGATTTTCCAGCGCCAGACGGTCCCATAATTGCCGTAAGTTCGCCGGATCTCAATCTTCCACTTACAGATTTGAGAATAGTCTTCTCATCTTAAATAAAAAAAAAAAACAAAAAACAAAAATTAATTTTACAAATTAAAATACATTTATTGTTAGTATTACACCTCTCTATTAATATTTTATTCAAAGAGCCATAAGTTGGCATTAAATCTTTTTGATGACTCACAAGATCTAGCAACATTTAAGACTGAAAAAAACTGACCGCAATTTAGCAATAAATTTTTTTTAAATTCAAGACATCTCCATTATTTATCACTCATAGTTAGCATTTGCTCGTATCTTGTTAAACGCAAATAAAAAAAAATTCTGTATGATGGAAAACTAAGTTTAAGGTCTAATTATTGCAATAATTCGTCCAAAGTTACTAAAATAAATCACGATTATGAATCATGGGTAATATAATATAAGTATTGCAGTTGAACTGGAATGTAGGAAAGTTCTGGATGGAGATTATCGTAATCCAGCGAACCGCGAATGTAATTCCGGTCTTATGCCAGACAGATATCTTGCTCTTTTTCTACTGGTACGCAATTTATTTACATGTGTAAATCTGTGTGTATGCATAAATATTTAATGGAAGTTTATTAAAATCTAGAATATGAAGTAGGGAAAGAAAGTGAATTTATTCCGACGATAATCAGCCCTCGGGCGATTGCCAAATCACGTTTAATGACTATTGTAAACAATATGTGAGCCCTGACCGCATTTGCTATCGATTCGAGGTCTTGTGATCAATCTTTTATTGCATTTATTTATTTATAATTCATAAATTAAGTTATTATTTCTAATAGTTCTTGTTTATTTAATCAAAGAACGGAAATTAGCGTTTTCTAAATGATATAAATAGAAGTTATACATAATCAATGGAAATTTTATTTGGTATAATTTCGATTGTTGGGAAAATTTTTTAGGATTAATAATTTCGAAGATAGTCAAATTATTATTTTTATAAAAAATAATTTTAAATTGTTATAGTTTTTAAATGTTTTTTAACGACTACTCAAATATAGTTAAACTTAATATTTGACTAGCAGGGTCAATATAAGCACATTAAAATTACAATAAAAAACTTTGAAGGAAAAACGATACCTTTAGTTTAATTTTTTTCTTCAAAATTTTAGTCTTGTTTCAAAATATGTACATCTCTTAATTAAAGAAAATTATTACTCGGTAATTATTTACACGTGGGATCAAACTCATTTTGGGCTAGAACTAGGTGAAAAATTAAAATTTTTTAATTCTGATTATTCTAACGGCTCATTTATGATAAAAAATGTCGTGAAAGAAAAAAATAAAGATTTCGACAGCTTTTTTGCCTTCAAAAGTTGGAAAAAATTTTGGCCCTCATGTTTCTGGATAAAATGACTATTTTATCTTTTTTTGATGTTTTTGATATATATTTTTTTGAAAAGTACATTAAAAAAACGAACAATTTAAAAAAAAAGTTAAATATCACAATTTTCTAAAAAATTTCTAAATTTTTTTGAAAATTTGTTAAGATTGTGATAATCAATTTTTTTTTTTTAATCATTTTTTTTTATGTATTTAAAAAAAAAAAATACATTAATACAATCAAATATAAATTACGTTCAAAAAAACAAAAATTTAAATGGTTAACTCCACTTGTAAATATTTACTATAAGCTCTATTAAAAAGTCAAATCCTTAATCGGATAATTTATGATTTTCAAGCGAGGTAAATACATTTTTTTACCCAAGTATTTATATCTCTTGGTTTGAAACCGGTAAAATTGATTCAAGATAATATCAACTATATATCAACATATTTTTTAATTGTTAACTCGTGCATTCCTACACTGATGTGAAATTCTTATAAAATTAAAGACATATTTTTATTTATAACAATTTTTGCAATTATTAAAAATTACATATAGTACAATTATACACAAGATTATTTTTCTTACAAAAACATAATTTTTTTATGATGTCAGTATCATTTTATTTAATAAATAATTTTTCAATTATATAAAACTAGTAATTGTTTAATATCTTGAATATTTTATGACTAAATCATCAATAACAGACACTTTTAGGTAATCTAGCGAATAAAAATCTTCAATTACATTACATACGTTGGATAAATCTTTACACCCATTAATTATCAATTATATTGAATTTTTTTTATAATGAAAATTGCATTTATTTAAACATCATAACAATAACTTGCGAAGAAGGCTTTCTAATGTAAAATCGAATTTATTATATATACATTTTAAATACCGGTCTGAATGCGAGAAGATCTAAACTCTAGGCCATCTAACGAGAAATTTCGGAACTAAATTTTTTTTTCTTTCAGTGTGTCAAGTTTTTTAATTTTTCATTAAAATTAGAAAGTTATCTGTAATTTTTACAATAAAACTAATAAATTTTGAATTTTATTGATTAAAATTTAAGCTAAGGATAAAAATGATTAATTATCACTTAAAAAAAATAAATCTTCAATTAACATGTAAAAATTTCTGGTCGTATCATTTGATGATGATGAATAACTAAAAACCTTAAAAAACTCCCGAATATTTTGCGAAATAGCCAATAAAAAAGCTATAAAACTCTAAAAATTTTTAATTTCCATGCCGTTAGGCCGAGACGCTAAAAAGCGATAAAAAATATCAGGTCAGTGGCAAAAATTATGGCCGTAATATAATTGAATTTTAGCGATTTTTTGTCGAAATAAATAATAAAAATTCTAAAGACTAAAGAAGATACATTTAATGATTTTCGCGATGACGACAACACTGAGTAATTCTTCTGGCATGAAAGCCGACATTTAATATCTTAAAATATTACTCTTGTAATCTTACTTGCACAATTAGTTAATTAGTGAATAAAAAGTTATAAATAATAACTGAAAATTTACTCTAACAATATTCGCATTGAATATTACTTAAATTGCAAAAAACAGCTTGTAATATTTTTCATAGCAAAGAGCGATAATGAAAAAAAAAAAAAAATTACTGTTATTAACATTTATAAGACTGTCATGTTGCAACAATCGTGTGTCCAATCTATCACGCTAGATTAGTAGTAGTCGATATTTTTTCTTTCAGTTTTTACTTTTAATATTCAAACCGTCATATCACTAATAAATAATATTTACATTTTGTAATTTTTGTTTCGTTTATCTTTCATGTTTTTATACGCCTGCTCTTAGCCAATTAATTTCGCGGTTTTAAAAATAAATAAAAACGCTACTGACAAAACCTGTTCTTGGTTTGTTCGTTCATTTTTTATTCACTTTTGTTTTAATTATTTGTAATAAAGTACGTCTAATTTTAAATTGTAAGACGCCATTCTTATAAAAGGCAAAAAATTTTTTTTTTTAATTTATTTAAAGATTTATTAATTTCATCACAGATAATAAAACGAATTTTTTTTCTATAGAAATCGGTATTATTTTTTAGTCATAAAATTTTTTTCTTTTAATAATGATTTAAGTCTAGTCACAGGAAAAAAAAATTGTTCAACAAAAACATTTAATGACCTTAATTTACGCTTATGAGTAAGAATGATTAATAGAAAAAAAGAATTGCTCATCCGATACAAAAAAATTGAAGACTACACTGATAGAAAGTATTAACATCTATAAAATGATTTAATAATATTTAATAAATCATTTATTAATATTTACACACTGGATTATTAATATTTAAAAAATTCCTCAAAAACGTGTTTTAATGTTTTATTTTAATTATAAAAATTACAGAGAATTAGATATTTAATGAAGTTCAGGCATTTATTTATTTATTTTTCGATTTTCAATTGGTCGAGAAGTCCATCTACAGATAACACACTACCGGATTCTGAAGATGTGATCTGACATGCTTGCTATATTATTTTTTAAATATTATAAAAGCTACCATTCAAATAAAAATCTCCATTTATATAAGCTTTTGAAACCTGCAATTATACGTGCATTTGTGAAAGGCCCACGCAATTCTTCAGATATTTTTTATCTTGACCATTACACATGTTTATTCATATATTTTTACTTCTAATTATCTTGTAAGTTATTCTTGTACACGGAAAAAAAAAATTGACAAGAGAAAAATTTTTAAACTTGCACTGATAGAAGGATTTTTTATCCTTCTACCAACATCGACCACCAACAAAATATTTGTTAACTATTAACAAATCTTATTTGGTGGAAATAAATACTTTTTTCAATACATTAAAGCTTCTTAATAGTTACAAAAATGTTGTTCTCATAAAAAATAGATTTAGTTAATATTAACGAATATTGTTAATAGTAAAAAAATATTTTTTCCAACCAAAAAAATATCTGAAAAAGATTTTAATAAATTGATTTATTAAATACAAACAAATCCTTCTATCAGTGTAGAAAATTATAATTTTTAACATTAACATACAAAAAAGTTTTTTTTTTTCCGTTAATTACATAATTAAAAAAGTCTAGAAGTTAAGTTTCATCTATCAACTTCATTAAATTAAAATTTTAATAACTTTATTTAGTGAGTACGTATTTTGAAACAGACTTTTTAAGGAATTAACTTGCGAAATAATGACGAAAAAAATGTGTAAATATGAAAGTGAAATTGACTTGTTAAAAAATATTACAAATAGACGCTTAAATATTTGTTTATACTACAATAGCTGTATAGATACTTTAACAATGTTAACTATGTAAACTAAGTTTTATTTATATAGAATACGATTATCCAAAGTAAAGAATTGTAGTGCTACTAGTGTTTAGCAAGTAAAACTTGGATATTAAATATTAATATGTAAAATGTAAATTTAAATATTTGAGTGCAAGAAACAAGAGAGTATCCGTGACATAACTTAAACTAGAAATTGTCAAGTAGATGGGGGCGTATATAATTCCGTCATTCGCGAATCTACTTATCGCGAAAAAAAAGTTAATTTTAATAAAATTTGCAAGTATTTCTTAACAAATGTGACTACTTTTTAAGTAAGCTGCGTTAATAATAGAGAATATTGAGAATAATTGTACGCTCTAGTAATGTAATAGAACACTTTCACTGTGGTCAATGTCACATCAGAAAACCTGTTTTTAAATGGAATTATTTAAAAGAGTAACGAGTTGCGTGAGATCTAGATAAAAAATTGTATCGGCTTGTGAGATTTTTTTTTATTTTAATAATATTTTATTTGAAGGTTGAAATATCGATTAATTATTTTTTTTTAATCATTCGGAAGATTGCTAATTATAAATTCAGATGAGGATTCTTTCGCCGAAAAAAAACGCCTTCAGAAGGATTTTCCTTGTAGGAAATTTTTTTCTCGACAACGGGCTTAATGTTGTAGAAGAATTTTGTTTAATTGTCGGAGTGAGTTTTTAATGATTTTTAGAAAGTATTTTTAGGCTTCAACTGGTTTTTCAAGAATTACTGAGACGAGCTGTTTTGTAGACGAAGTATTTTATAATATTACTATATTTTGTCAAAATTGAGTTATTTTTAATTTTGATTTTACTATTTTTAGACAACTTTCAACGTTACGACACGGAAAAAATTTTATTTTTAATTTCTTAAAGTTGGATTTTAAATTTCCCGCCTTTTTTACTTGCAAATGCCAATTTCTACGATTTTGCAATGTAGAAGTGACGTCATTAAAAGTGGCGCCATCTCTTGGTATCAAAGTCAAGCTTTTTTTTAATGGTTCCAATATTTATCAAGTATTCAGTCATTTTTTATAAAAACCTTAAAATGAAATGGCAGTAAAAATTTCTTGACGATTTTTAATTAAAAAGTTTTTTATAATAAATCTCTCTGTAGAGATAATTTTTAAGATAAAATTAAAAAATCTAAGTTAAAAAAATAATAATTACGTAGTACGTATAAACTGACTTTATTAATACTGATATAGACTTTGAGATCAAAGGTCGCGATATTCTATCATATACATAGTAATTATTATATACGCAGCTACTTTTTTTATCTACACTCGCATCGATGAAAATTCTAGAAGAGGTTTTTAATTAAAAAAAAACGATTAATGATTATATTATAAATCTATCAATGGAATAAGGTTTTAATTTTATGATTGAATTATTAAACCTGAATGAAATAATGCAAGTTAGGTAAGAAGATTTAGTCTCTAACTGCAAATTACATGTCCATTCATATTTATGTTGAGAAAATAAATGTACGACCGACAACTAACTGTACTAGATTATCGGTCATTAAAAAAATATTCATTCTCTTCTAAATAAACTTTTTTTTTTATGAATGAAAATTATTTACTTTAACGGTTTTCAATTTTCTATAATTGAATTCAAATTTTTAGTGATAGAAATTAATTTTCTAATGAAAAATTTTTCCAATAAGAAAATTAATTATTTTCTTATTTTATTTCAACGGAATCCCGCAACATCAGTAGAAATTTACAAAACTTTGAAATGCCCGGGATTCGAACCTTGATCTTTCGCGCATGAGTTTTGACCTCTTTCCGTCAAGCCAATGCAACCTTTGGATGCTAACTCATCGACTTGTAATACATATTTTTATGTATATTATGTTTTATCATTGACTTTGCTTATCTATTTTACGAAAGCTAATTATTTTTTTTGTAATTATTAACTATGCAGAACGCAATATGCTTTTATTGATCAAAACCTTCAAGCTTACAAATATATAAAATCCATTTTCATTTTTGATAAATTATATTTTTAGAATATTTAACTACTGTTTAAACAAGAAAACTTCTAAATGCGGTTTTAAAATTAAGAAACTTAGGTCATTGAATTTTAAATAACGGTTCTAAGTTTACTATCAGGTCTTTCAACTTTAATAATAATAATGATAATGAATGCATGAAACAGAACCGTAAAAAAAAATGAAAAGTTGGTACTTACTTCCTTTACGTCCTTCCCGAACTTTGTAAGTTAAATCCGTAAATGCTAAGTCAACAGGTGGCCTTTTTGGCAAATGTGTGATTGTTTTTGGTTGAATCGGCACAATTTGAACCCTTACAACCGAGCCCTTTCTCGGTTGCATCAAAATTCCATTGGCGTCATCGTCCCTCGAACTATTTCCCTCTAACTTCATTTTTAGATTTATTTATTAAGAAATTACTTAACAAAAAATTCTTTGTAAAAATCTTCTATTTATCTTCAGAAGTAATTTTTCTTTGATTCGCTATCACTGTCGTACTCGAATCATTAAAAAACTCAGCCACCTGAAAAAAAAAAAAATTGTTCATATCATTATTTAATAATTTTAAAATTTAATAATAATAATAATAATAATAATAATAATAATAATAATAATAATAATAATAAGTTTAGATTATTTGTGCAATTGTGATAATTTGTGCAATTAAGATTTACTTTTTCATTTGACTATTTTTTCTTTTCAATATTAATTGACGTTGAGAGACCTTAAATATTATTAATTATGTTAAATTTATTTTACATTTTGTTAGATTGTTAGATTTCATATGTTACAACGTACTCTGTACATATCCTTTGCATTATCTTTAGACCGTTAGAGGACCTTGTCCTACGGCCTTGTCAATAAATTACAAATTACAAAATTATTATTATTATTATTATTCTTATTCTTAATTTTAATTTTCTATAAAAGAAATGTCTTCACTAAATAATTAAATCTTACATTATATTTAATCACAAGCTGTAGTTAATTATGGTCACATAAAAAATAATTAACGATTTGAACATAATACTTTTATAAAACCGAAAAATAAAAATCACAATTCACATCTATGATAAAACAAATATGTGAAAATAAATTATAATCTTCGTTAATTAAACCAAAGTGACTCGTAAAAACAAAAATATAATAATCGTGATTAATAAGTGTATAACTGCAGAGCGAACGCACGGAGCGCTCGGTAACTGCGACGTTTAATGCACCGCGGCTGAAGACGGACTGAGTATTGAGGACTTTTATTATATTATGGAGGACTGAGAATGGAACAGAGGGATTAGATTTAACGGTGAGGTAGAGGAGTAGGTACTGTATCAGTATACAGTAAGCCTCTACATATAGAACACATACAAGACGGCCGTCACCGTTGACCGTCGATCTGACTCGTGAATTTGTGTTTTATGATCAATTAGTGGTTTTTGTGGATACAGATGCGTACATTACTTCATTAAATTTTTAATAATTTAAAAAATTATAAATTTTTTATAAAAATCAAGTGTTTAAATATTTCTTCGAATTTAGAACGGCTGTAACTTTTTAATCATCAGTCTTACCAAAATTTTCAATTTATTCGAATTTGTTGGCAATTAGATTTCCTTTAAAATAATTTCCAATACGTCTAATTATTTCAAAAAGTTTTTTATTTACGAACAAAATAGTAAAAACTTTTTTAAAACAGTCACGTTTAAATACTTGAGCATATTTTCCGTGAAAAATAGAAGCGATGCTGTGAATACTGATAAAAAAATTACTTAATAAATAAAAAATTCAATCAATGACTTCAATAGTTAATGAAAAAAATCAGAAGATTCATCGATTTGAAAAATCAATTGTATGTAAAATAATTTTTTACTGAAACTCTTGTGGGTACTCGACATAGACGAGTTAACTTTTAGACCTTGAGTTATCCGTTTCAACGTATTATTATTACATATACGTACTAGTAATTGTCTTCGTATACTTTGCATATGCATGACAGTTAATTCTTACTGTTTTATATTGCATGTTACAATTTTCACGCAAGATCCTCCGTCGCTTCTATTTCCAATTTAATTACCGCGGATATTAAACTGATTATAATTATAATTGATAATTGATTTTTTGCCTCAATATTTAGATTACTTATTAGTGTGCTATTTTTGATTATTAATTACTGAAATTGTAACTATAATAAATTATATTGATGGTGATATGATAAAATTATACAATCGTACATGTATCACGCGTCATACTTTGCGCGGTAAGAATCGATAATTGTTTATTTAAATAATGGTAATTTTAATAGTTATTCTTTATAAATTTGGATGAGAACATCAGGAAAAATATTTAGAATATTTAAGATATTAGAATATTTTGCTCATTGATTCTTATGAAAAAATTATAGCGCTTAAAGTATGATAATAGTAGAGACTATATTTTTTTTTTTTAATAAGAAAATTTTTTGTGTTCATTTCAAGTACGGAGGTATGTTTTATGTACTTCAGGCTTTGTTCATATTAAATTTTAATTTGATCCATTAGTTTAAAAGTTATTCATGGAAATCTCAAATTAGATTTACAATAAATTCTAACTGAACACATTAATAAATTATAAGCTTATACAATCAGTCTATAATTAGATTATAAATAATCAAAATTAGATTTTAAAAGTTTTTTATATTTTTTTAAGATTCCAATGTAGGGTAAATGCACCAGTTGTTGACCAGTTGTTGACCAGTTGTTGACCAGTTGTTGATGTATAAAAAAGTTAATTAATTAATATTTTACAAGGGTTTTTTTTCTTAAAGTATTAAAATAAAAAAATATGGCATTTAATCATC
>CAJNRD030001114.1:5633372-5687421 GCA_905319865.3 Cotesia congregata
TTCCCCTACTTCCCTTTTTTCCAGACTAGATCCCCAAATCAACTGCTATTAGGCGTCAGGTAGTCGGTAGCCGGCTTTTTAATTTGCAGAACATTGTAATGGTCATTAAAATTATCATTAGACATTAGTATTAAGAATTTATAGTACTTATATAGGGTAGGTATTACAAAGATGACTACAAACAATAACAAAAGGATAATCTATTTTTCTTAAACCTGGAGACTACCTGCACAATGAATACAATAGATTAATACAATTTAGGCGCTTACGTTAATAGTATTATAATAAGAAAAGTGATTTTCTATTTAAAACTTAATTTTAGTAATTTCATAAAATGTTTTTTCCGATTTTGGGAAAAATATTAATTAGCTACATATATATAGTATAGATATGTCTATCAATTCGTTAAATTTTATTACAATAATTTATAAAAAATATAAATATTATACTATAATTTATTATAAATTATTTTTTTCGATAGCTATATATATATGTATATATTTAAAATCGGCTAGGTAGCCGCATGTGATTGTAAGTTCTTAGTTGTTTCAAAAATATATTAGTCTAGTCGAGAAGTGAATATTCTGCGAAAAATAGTAACATTATATATAAATTTTTTTTTTTTTTTTTTTTTTTTTTTTTTTTTTTTTTATTAATCGACAGTATAGAAAATGCAAAATCAAATCCAAAAACTACCCCCATAGGCCCATTGGCAAAAAAAAAGTTAATAAAAAAATCGAAGAAGGGCGAATATCAGTCTGGAATTGATCTATGTCGATGGATATTTGTCGGATAGTAGATTCTGTTGTACAAACTACTAATACAATCGCTGGTAGTGGCTCTATTTGTTTTATATATTTGTAAGTTTTTAATAAATACTTGTCAACATCTATAGACTATCATTCCACGTAGCGATTAATCCTTCTATGAATGGCCAATACCAATCTACAACAACTTGATTAAAGTATGGCCATCTTCTTTTTTGTGTATAAACGAAAGCCCTATATTCTCGAAAGAAGTGTTGAAGCGCAACCATTTTATTATCAATCGTTATAAACTCTGCCACTGGTAACTTCTTTTCTGAAGTTGCATACAAAAAAGTGTAATCAAATACGTCGCTGATTTCACCGAATTGCGGAACTGCATAGCCAGCGATAGTCGCACTTAAATGCAAACATTATTAGTATATTTGCTTCGATTATTACCAATTGGTTTTTGTGATACAATGAAATCTTTAATGGTATTGAAATACTTTGTAATGGAGAGTCTCCTTTTGCACTTAAATCTATAAAAAATTTTGTTAGCTTTACGTACTCTGAGTTATCCAATTATTTGCTGTCTGCATTCTTGCCCTCGGATTTTATTTTATGAAGTGTATTAATTTTCTTTGAATTTTGGATGTTGCCTGCATTATAAGAATCTTCATCGCAATTTTCAATATCTTTATAATATAAATGACTTGCAGTGCTACCTCTCAACAATTCTTTCATTTTAATACGTTCATCGCCAGCAATTCGTTTATGCTTCTTATTGTTACTTGTCGAACAGTACGTTGACGATTTTATTGAACATGATCCATGAAATTCATAGATAAATGTTTGATTTATGAATACATGAATAACGTTAAATCTAAAACCAGCCTTATGATTTTCTGCAGTACATCTTCCATAAAATACCTACTGCCTTTTTTTTATTAGCTCCACACTGTCATATGTTTGCACTAGCTTCGCAATTCCACTCCCATTCAAACATGAGATCTTTAGCGACTTTCCTCATCATATTTTTGTTTAAAATATTATCTTTTTCTACGTTTTCTGCCTTTACATAAGATTTCCCAACTGCAATCGGATAATATTAAAAGATAATATCATCTTTTAATGCTTTATCTTCTACTTCTCCGATTTCATTATCATCTTATTTTTTTTTCCATTCGATCGTCATCTTCGTTTTCAGCATTTCCATGATCCCTTGTAGAGCCATTATCAATTTTTGCCCCATTTTCTGCCTTCACACTGGATTTTCCCACAGCAATTAGATAATTTTTATTTCCATCATCTACTAATGCTTTCTTTTCAACTTCTCTGATTTCATTATTATCTTCCTCTTCCATCCGCTCGTTATCTTCCTTTTCAGCGGTTCCATGGTATTTTGTAGGACCATCATCACTTTTTACTAAGTCTCTTGCCTTCACATTGGATTTTTCCACTGCAATTGGAGGACTTATGTCTTCATCAACTTCTAATCCTTTCTCTTCTACTTCTTTGATTATAGTACCATCTTCTTTTTCTTCCTCGATCCGATCATTTTCTTCTGCAGCAACTCCATGATCTTCTATGGGGTCATTATCACTTTTTTCGGCTTCAGCCGAAATATTTTCATGTGATGATCTTGAAATGTTCCCATTCGAAGCATCTAAATTTTCAGAACTTTCAATTTTTTCCCCGTCTGCGATTCGGAACTATACTAGACGGTAAAACTATCTTTTCAAGATTTTTAAACTTTTTCTTATCCCTTTCAGATTTTCTATTATCAAAAGATTGGGCATTCCTTTCATGAAATATGACTTTTCTTTTATAATTATCCGATTCTGAAATATCATTATAAGACCGATTTAAGTTTATTTATTTATTCATACGCCAATCGGCTTTATACATTAGATTTACATAAATTAAATTTGGTTATGGGTGAAAAAAGAAAATAAAAATAAAAATAGGTAAAAAGAGTATTAACATTTCAATAGAATTAAATTTAAATTAAATTGTATTAAATCAATTTCATTTACTTTATAAGTTTAAATTATTAATATTATACAAAAAATATCTCTAAGAGTAGTTATTTCAAGATGAAATGAAATTGCACTTTTTAAGAGGCTAGTGGTTATTGGTTAGAAGCAGTCTTTTAACCGATGATACAAACGATGTGATTAAATAATTCAAATAATTCAAGGTGCGAGCAGTTATCATTGATTAGATTAGCGATCCTATTCCTTGGGCTATTATATATATATAACTTTTGGTAGTTTTAATTGTCTCTATTAATCGATTTGCTCTTAAGTTTGACGTTGAACAGATGATTCCTACTTTCCCTAAAATCTCTGGAGAGTCGATGTGTCCATTAATAATTTTGAAAGCAAAAATTAAATCCGATATTTGTAAGGTTTAATGTTTTTATCACAATCGTTTTCACTATAAAGTTATAGACTTTATCATGTGTTGCCGAATACGTTTGTCCAAGTCCTTTTCCTTCTCCTTCGTCTTGAGTCTTTATCACATTATTTTCAGTAGCTAGATTATGTTTTGAGTTTGTATAATCATTTTCATTATCTTCTACTACTTTATGATCAGTTGCTTCTTTAGCGTCGAGTCCAATTTTTAGGGAATCATTGTTAATAGTTGCAGTTGGTAATTTATTATCATAATTTTCATTTATTTTTTTTTTTTGAACGTATTCCTTGACTTCGATTTTCAACCACAAGTAACAAATACGTGATTTTAATTTGTTAGTACGCTTTTCTTTCAGCTTCCGTGCTACCTAATATCATAATATTTTGGTTTGGATCATTTAAATAATTTATAATTAGATTATTGTTACATAAAAATGTTAAAAAATCACCCTCTAAAAAATAAGGAATTACCAATTACTAATTAGGCTGTCGATATGTTTGTCATTTTTCTATAAAGCATCATTAGTACTCAGCAAAAAATAATGAAATTTGACGAATTAGTTGAATTGACGTTTTTGACTTAATGAATTCACATATGGTATATACTTTAACAAGACATTATAAATCAAAAGAATTACCAAATTTTTCTATAGAAAAAATTAGTTATTTGATAAAAAAAAAAAAAAAAAAACATTTAAGAAAGGATAAAAAATTTTCAGCCAAATCGAAAACAGTCGAGATCAAAAGTGGTCGCTTAAAAAAAAATTCTAAATATAATTTTTATAGGATGAAGCATTGAAACATGTAAAACTAAAGAAAATACCTTTTTATTCTTCTTGAAAATTTTTCATGAAGAAAATGAACAATCAAAATATTTAGTTTTTGGTATATTTTGTTTTTATTTATCATTATTACACGTGTACATTATTAAAACGTTTACAACGTTCAGGATAATTTATTATTCCAATCGTTTTATTTCTGTCATAAAAAATTATATTACATGAAAAAGGTATCATTATTAATATTATTATTATTTTTGGTATTGTTTGTGATCGTATGATTAACTGACACTGTTTTTTGTTTTTAAAGATCAAGGTCGTATAACAATTTCATTAATTTAAAAATACAAAAAAGAAACAATTATCAAGCTTATAAAATTTGACTATTTAATAATTGTTATTCATCAAAACAATATAAAATTACCACCATATGTTTATGACATCCATAATAGCAATCAACATTAATTAATAGGATTCAATAAAAATAGCGTAAAAAATAAAATTCAAGCTTTTAACATTAAATTGAATTTTAAATACTGGGTTGCGCTATCACAAAATATGTCTACTAAACAATTAAATATAAGACGTAATTAATAATAATAATCTATATAGTTTATATTTGAAACATAAAAAAATATTCCGTGCACCATAATTCTTACTTAATTAGGCAAGAAATCTACAACTTAGTTTATATAATTATAAATTTAAGAGTTAATAAATAAAATGAGATTTTTTTTTAGTTAAAAGTCTACACTAATTGGTTACGTAATTGATAAAAATAAATGTGCTAATTATTACTAAAAAAATTAATGGTTTCGATGCCTAGTAAAAAAAATTTATTTCTAGATTCATTCGCACTTTTATGTATCATTAGTTTTTAATTGTTATTATTATTACGCAAGACCTCAATTATGTTTTTTATTTTTTTTTTTCAATCCTCTGGACGTTTTTGCATCTTTAAATTAAAAATCAAAATTTTGATTTTATTAAATTCAGGATTAAAAAAACATATTTATACTGTGGAAATTTCTTACAATTTAATTCTTTACCAAAATATTAAATTTAAATAAAAATAAATTTTTTTACCACCATCAGGATTCGAACACCGGTTCCGCGACTGCAAAAAATGACGTTACTAATCAAAGTCACAGCTTTAAAATTTTTCTTGCACAGTAAAAAATTTTGCGTCAATGGATCAAAAAATTTTTTAATGTGTGATTAATTAATTCGTCCAGAGGATCAATACCGTTATTTAATAATCAATAAAAACGTATATATATTAAATTAATTCGTTGATCTCACAGAAAATGCAACTTCTTAAGCGATAATTAACCAGGCAGCCAGTGATTGGTCAATTTAAAATGTGATACCGGTTTACCAGTACTCGAAACCTCCAAATACCCACGATATGATTTATATTGAGACTGCGAATAAATGATGAGTAGATTAACCGTAAAAATCCGCGATTAATATTATTATGATTTCCACCATATTATTTATTAATAGTTAATTAATTAACTATAGCGAGTATACAATCACGATTGCTTAGTAATTATTCTATTACCAAAAGCAATTTATTTATCTAATTTACGTCTATTAATTCAATTAGTTAATCGAGTATGCAACTCTCAATATTTTTCATTAAAAATCATAATTATAATAATTAATAATAATTAAATAGACTATTTATTTATATATAGATTAAATTAATATATCTAGGGACTCCAGATGTTGGTTAATCGATCCCTAATTTATCGATCGTGAGACCGTGGAGGGAAATAAAGTCTTATTAGGCTCTTAAGGCCTCTGGCGAGTTATTTTTTCGTCAAGTACACACTAATCTTTTCTTTTAATTAATTTTTTTTCTTTAATTTTTATTTTAATGATCTCAATTAATGAATAATTAATAATTACAATTCCGCGTTCGAGTACATTCGTCAAAAAGAAAAAAAATAATTAGGATGTGTCTTAACTTCTCTCTCCTCCAACGATTTCTTATTAATTGTTTATTATTATTATTTTATTTTATTTATTTATTTATTATTATTATTATTATTATTATTATATTTATTATTAATAATTTATCGCGTATTATTTTTAAAAATGTCTTCAGAACATTTAGAATTTCAGTCTTCGACAAATTCCTCTTGAAAACTTTTGGCGGGATTTAATATTTTTAAATTGATTGATTGATTGATTTTTATTTCGTTATTTTAATAATTGGTAATTGTTTATTGTTTATTGTCGAGTGAGTTTAAGAGAGATTAGCGGAGAGATCTAAGTTTTAGTCTTAGGACAAAGTAAGTTGAGATCCTGAGAAGCAAAAGAAATCCGATGAGAGCGACGACGTCGATCCAGTAAACCGCGTCCAGCATCGCCATTTCCTCGAGGAATTTCGTCGGAGATCTGAAGTGGCAGTATTCGATAGAGCACTTTAGACGGGGTCGGTTGTATCCGAAGACGGTGATCATCGCACCCTCAAATCCGTACCTGATGTAGGATACGTAGGACAACCAACTCAAGTAGTTCGGCATCGCGCTGAACTTTATGAAGAACCCGGAGAACAGGACTATTGGTACTGAAGATACTGGTCCGATAAACATTCCACTCTGAAAAATATTGGTTAATTAGTATTTAGTTTTACGGATAGAAAGAAGAAATAAATTCAGAAAATTGGGATATTTAAGTATTTTTTTTTTTTTCTTTTCAAATCTAGAAAACTTTTTTTCAAGAAAGTTACTGTGAGATAAATTTTTATTTCTTCAGCTAAGAAATAAAATTGTTAACAAATTAATTTCTTACTACAAGATTACTTTTTTTTTTTTTTCAAAAGAAATTTTTTCTCTCATTTTTTCTCTGAGGATTAAATCAAGATAGGTTTGTTAAAAGAATACACTAAAAAATAAAAATGCTCACAAGAACACTGTGAAACAATAAAAATTATGTCCAGATAAGGATTAAAATACTAACAAGGCTTCATATGAATTGGATAAAGTTATTTCAATCAATTGAACTAATTCTTCAAACAAAAAAAATTATTCTTGAGAAAAAGTACATTGTTGGAAATTCTAAAGAATTTTTTTCAGTCAAAAATATGATCTTTAAAATTTTACTCTTGTTTCGTGACATTCCATTCGAATCATTTGAGAATTAAGATAGTTCGGTCATAAATACAAAAATTTAAGAAGTTTTTGAAATTTGAAATATGGGTAATAGAATACACATTTCATATGCTGTTGAAACTTGAAATCAATTGACCATACCAGAAATGAGATAATTGTAATTAAAAATGACATTTTAGCACAGACAGTATGGGTGGAGAGTGAGAAAATCACAAATATTAATGGTTATTGCATTGAAAGTATTTTACGATCGATTCAAAAAACTGATACCTGTTAGAATAATATACTTAAAATAATAAAAAAAAAATTTTGAAAATTTTGATCATGTAGTTTTTTAATTGTTAATAAACTGGCTAGTTAAACAAAAATAACCATTAGTAAAAGCGAATAAGAGATAACTCGTGAGAAAGGCAGCACTAGCGAGTGAAAAGAGAAGAAATAGCACAATACAATATGTCCCGGGTGAACTACCTTCAGAGAAAAAAGTTAACATGAAGCACTTTGGTATTTTCAAACAAGATAGCCTATATTCTATGAAAAAGTTATAAAAATTTGGAATTTGAATTCTGAATCAAACACAGGAGATACGAAAAATTTATAAGAGATTTATTTTTTAGAAAATTTAATTTTCTACAATAAAAGTCTTTTTCAATCTTCTTATATTTCACTGAAAATGTTAACTCACAATTAACTCACTATTTTAATTTTAATTTTTCACAAATGATCTTTCCGTATAGCCGCTTTATACAGATCATTTATACTTCTTTGATGATTACAACTTGCGGAAACATTAATTTAAAATATCAGCTATTTTTTTTTAACCCGTCAGCACTCACGTTATGAGCATTTTGCTCACGCAACAACATCCGACTTATAGAGCGGCGCTGTAGTGCAAGTGAGACACTAAAATTCACGTGAGTTCTGACGGGTTAATACCAAAAATTCTTGGTTTTCTTTTGTTTTCTATGACATCAAAAATGAGTGTCTCAAGTACGTTTTAGAATGAGTTCAAGTTAAATATTTGTTTCTTCTTTTAAGCTTTTTTTTTATTTTGAATGACGAAATTTTTTGTTAAACCAAGAATATAAAATTTTTAAAGGAAGACAAAATTGTTAGTTTTTGAGAATGATGCTTCTCAATGTTGAATTTGACCTATACAATAAAGATAATGAACTCTTAGGCGCGCAGTAGCCTATCGGATCCGGCCCTTGCTTACCAAAGCATTGGACCGGGTTCGAGTCCGGCGTACACCAATTAATATTTTCAATATTTAAGTGTATTATTTTGCTCAGCCCAAGAAATAAAACGAGTTCCAATCTCAAAAGTTTACCCCCTACCGTAGTCGCTCATGACCTTAGTAGTTTATGCGACTTTAAACAAATTAAGAAAAAAAAAAAAATGAACTCTTAATTTTTAGATTTAGAATTTCTTAAGCTAAGAAAATAAATGTTGAGACGACAAATTCTTGAATGAAAAGGACCGGCTCTTTTCTTGAATTGAAAAGTTTTTCTTTTAAATTAAGTAAAATTTAATTTAAGGAAAATTTGACTTTTAAAGAGTTTTGAAGACTTATTAAGTATTTTCTTTACTTAGTTAAGGATGTGAAGACTTTCGAAAAGTCTTATTCAGAGTTGTAAAAACTTTTTCAAGAGTTTTTTCAGAGAATTATTTCCACAAAGGAAACAATAAAGTGCCTCGTTAAATTAAAACGATTGAGAGTTTCTTCCTTATTCTCAAATAATAATTTACTGACAAGAACAAAAGTGTAATTTTCTAAAATTCTAATAGATAATTGAAATATATGGGTAAATTACTGTTTGTAAGTTATAAAAATTCAAAATTACCTCTACACTCATTGCAGCACCAATTAGTAGACCAATAGACTGCGAAACGAAGGACGTGAGAATGCAAATATTGAGATACATTAAAAATCTGTAAGTCTCTAATGGCTGGGATGTCATGAAGTAGACAATCATTACGTAGACTATTGAAAATACCGTTTGGAACGGCAAATCGGAGACTGTTCTCGCGAGATAAAAGGCTTTCAGTGAGTACCAATAATTAAGATGTTCTCTTACAAACACTGCCATCTCTGTTGGAACTGAAATAACAAAAACCAAAGTTAAAAACTTTTTTAACAATTGTCTGTAAAAAAAAAAAAGGTGGTGCTTACAAGTAAGTATCGTAGGCATCATGGCAGTAAACATCAGAAACATAACAGTGAAAAATATACAACCGGCATTACTGTACGCTTCTCCACCCTCGTTACCGATGTCATAATAAAGCGCACCAATAAGTAGACCGACAATAATGTGCGATATAAGCCGCACTCTGGTTAATGTCTGTAAAAAGTATTTAATTAGTTAATTTCTTCTTTATTAAGAAAATGATGAGCAAAAAAGTGAAATTACCATATCACGCATCTGCGACAAAAATGTCCGCTTAAGAAGAATCCAGAACTGGGTCCAGCCATTGGTGGGAAACCCAACTTTCTGCTCTATACTCTCGGCGCTGTCTAACAAAGAAGTGGTGCAAGAAACCGGCATGTTAAGCGCCGTTGCACCTCCAGGGCCTTTTGGAATACCATTGGGAATAAGTGAGTTACCAGTAGCAGCTTCTTCAGCTTTTGTTTGTACAGTAGGTGGCGACTGCTTCGCAATGTCATTCGCCACCATCGTAGTAGTGAATGTCGACTGGTGGTGTTGGTAATTGTTGCATTTACCGTTGTTTACTGCAGTTACTAATTTTTCTACACATTCTCCGTGTTCACCGCAGGCTACTTCCATCACTGCAGAGAAGAAAAGTTTTATATTAATTAGCGATTAGTTTATAATATGCATTTGCTTTGTTTTGAGGTTATACAGCTTTTGGTAGCCTACCATAATCAGCGGGATTGTGGTAGCTGGGACATTCAAGGCCCATTGATGATAAAAATGGTACTAGTCCACCAACGTTTCCTTGGTATATACATTGTCCTTCGGCTAGTAAGTATAAGTTGTCGAACATTTCGAATAAACGCGCGCTAGGTTGATGTATCGTACAAATAATTGTTCTTCCTGAAACAGATAGTTTAAGATTAGGGATTGGAACAACTGTTTCTGTTTCAGTTGATAAAAATTATAGAACAGTTGATTATTTATGAGAAAATAATTGGAAGTAATTCTAAAGAAGTTTAGATTATTTATGGTTGAAATTAAAAGTATATAATCAATTTTAAATTAAAAGAAGAAATAATTTGAACTCCTTATTGTTTAGAATTATTCAACGACAACTTAAAACGCTACTAAATTGTAGTTTAAAAATTAAAAAATACGGCTCAATAGTAAATAAATATTAAAAGTAGCAAATAATTATTATTATGAGTTTTACTTGTATACCGTTTTCTGGTTTTTACAAGGCTGATTGTCTCCACGTCTCCGCTATACCGAGTCTTTTTCAACTCTTTATTATCAACATATGCTCCCCGCTTTTATATTATCAACACAATCTTTCAACTCTTTTATTATCAACATATTCTCCATATAAGTAGCAAATAATTTGAAATAAATTAACAATAAGAATAGAGCGATAAATCAAAATTCATTTATTATCCTGCTGATCCTAGTCAGGACTTTGTATGGTCGTTGGTTCGTGATACGTATGCAAATTTGCATAATTAATTTTCAAATTAATTAGATGTCTTAAAATCGGTAAAAATTACGTCGAAAGATTCTGTTACATAGTACAGACCAAGCTAACAAAATCGCGTTAATAAAAATAAAAAACAATTTTGTTTAAAAGAAAAAATTTTTTTTTAATTCTTATCTTCCGTGGTAACCAACCTTTCTCAACTAGAAATCAATTTTCAATTATTACAATTTACTTAAGGGTAGGCCGTAGTAAATGAATTTTTCGAAATTTTATATTCCTATTTACGTCTTGAATAAATTTTGAAATCAAATGAAATGAAGTTTTCGAAAAATAAAATGTGACTAGTTATTTCGGAAGCTTTATAATAGTTCATTAGAAAATTTTTTTGACAAAGTTATTAGAAAAACAAAATTTCAGAATATACATTTACTACGGCCTATACGGAAAAAAAATAAACTGTAATAAATAATTAAGAATTTAGACTTTGATATTTATTCATCATTTGTCATTTCGTACTTAAAAATGATCGCATGATATATAAAAAATATAAAATACAGTTACTAAATTTCTATACAAGCAACGTCCATATTTACAAAGTAAAATGGTAAATTTTAAACGTAACGCTAAAAATGAAACTATAATTATTGATTTGCTTGGACTGGTAAAATATACATTTCAAGAGTAGAATTTTTATTGTTTCGCTTGTTAAATTCTCCGAATGTGGGACTTTCTCCTTCTTCTCATTTGTAAAGTTAATGCTCTAGCAAAGCATTAGTACTATCTTTTTCGTCAATGCGATTGACCATATATTGAAACGGCAATTTTTACTGTTTGACACTATAATTTTTTAAGAGAGAGCGAGTCGTTATTTACTATAGTGACAGCTACTAATCACATTTTCGATATTAACCTGATTTCCGCTGTACTGTTTGAAGCTATGAAAATTAACCGGAATCCGAGTGAATTTTACTGTTTACTTTTTTCCGTATACCCTTAATGTCAAGTATACAACAGTTATTGCTGAATAACAGTTGTACATAAATTGATGAAAATCTATGGCCAAAATGTGAATGCAAGTTTTGACATTATACTTGTAGTTAACTTTTTGATCAAATTTACCCCAAGGACTGAAACGCAAGTCTTGATGTCAAGTTGCGAAGCAACTTACTGTTAACTTAACCAAAACTTTCGCTTTTTCAACTCTTTGTGTTAAGTTAGCTTCAAATTCCAGCCGTAGCTTTCGGGTACGTTTTAGTTAGGATGGCTATCAGGATTGTTTTCAGTTTTGGAGAAATTTTCTTTATTGATATTAGAAAATAAGTGACCAGAGTTATCGACCGAAGATGAAAATATTTTAAGCCAAGAAATTAAAGATCAAGATACAAAATTCTTGATTTCTATTTTCCAAATAACTTTTATGGATCAAGATAATTTTTCTATAAAGGTCTATAATAAGTAGATGATGAAAAATAAAAATGAAATAAAAGAACGCACCTCCTCTACTTAAAGACTTGAGCAAACTGAGGCACTGGAAGCAAGACGAGCTATCAAGACCAGACGTCGGCTCGTCAAAGAACATTACTGGTGGATTATTAACCAATTCCAATGCAATTGACAGACGTTTGCGTTGACCGCCACTCAGGCACTGGGTGTGCGTATTGCTGGCGTCGTTTAGGCCCAGGGTGTCAATTATTTCTTCGACTACGACTTTCTTCGCCGAGGCGTCCAGGTCCTTGCCCAACTTCAGATTTGCAGAGACCATCATCGCCTCGTGGACCGTCAGATGAGGCAACAATCGATCGTCCTGCATTATGTAACAGGACATCTTTCGAAAGCGCCTCAGATTACGGTCCTTGCCATTTATCAGTATCGACCCGTTCAAGTTCGACGTTCTATAAATATAATTGGTCATTCAGTCACTGGTTAGCAATAAATTGACCAATAATTGGTCGGTAATTCTAGAGAGTAGTAATAATTAAAGTAACCGCAAATCGGGTGAAGGAAGAAGATTAATTGACTTACTTGTATCCAGCTAACACGTTCATCAAAGTACTTTTTCCTGCTCCAGATGGACCCATTATCGCTGTTAATTCGCTCGACCGAAACTTTCCGTTGACACATTTCAGTATCGTTTTATAGCCTGTTAATCAATCAATCAATAGATTTGTAAGATACTTTTCTTATTCAATTTAATCAATAAAATATATTTATTTATTTATTTAATATACGCTAATCGGCAATATACACTGATAAAAAAATGACTTGATTCAAGAAAAACTTTTTCTTCAAAATGTCATTCTTGTTTTAAGTAGGGTAAATGCACCAATTATTGACCGATTAAGATTTTCTTTTTCTGTACTAAGCTATAAAAAATCTATTAACCTACTAAAAACAATTTGTAATGGATTTTATTAAAGTTAAATACTTAATTAATAATAATTAATAACTATTTATAATAAAAATTAACAAAATTATATTAATTTTGTTATTTGAATCTTGAAATACTAAAATCACCAATTATTGACCGAAGAAACCCAATAAATGACCGATCGTTCTCCAATTAATTGACCGTTGAAATAATTATAAGTAATTTTGTAAACTACATGTATGTAATTAAATTTATGCAGTACTTTTGAAGTATTAATGACATCTTTAACAAAACTAAACATACAATATAATTTTAAATCGTACTTTTTTATAAAATAATATAAATAATAGCAATAATTAACATAAAGTCACATTTCTTTAGGTCACAAATAATCACAAATTCATTTTGATGACGATAATTCTTCTGATTCACTTGAAATTTTTTTATTCTTCTCCTTCTTTTTTTCAATTAAAGCTTTTTTACTAGCTTGTAACTCTTTTTTATTTTTTTAATTGCTTAGCAATGTTTTCTTCTAATAATTCGTTCTTTGATATAACCATTCGCTAAAAAAATTAGAACAAAATAAAATTTAATAATCAAAAAAGATTTTAAGTATTATTTTAATTATAAATATACATTTTATAATGATTATCTTTATATTTACAAAATATTTAATGACTAAAGTACTTTAAACACTTGACAGATTTAATTTAGAGGTCAAGAAGTTAGTATTATAAATATACGGTCATTAATTGGATTGTGATAAAATCAGAGGGTCTAATAAATGACCGAATGAATTTTTTACTGGGTAAAGGGCTTCTGACGGATCCAATAGTTGACCGGTCTTAAAATAATATTAAAGCTTATAATTTAACTTTATTTTTTCAAAAAAGTTGGAATCTGATCTTTAATTAACATAATAAAACTAAAATATTTTATATTATGCCGATAAATATCACTAAATTAATGATGAAATGCACTCACTCTCCAATTGTACGCTAGTTATTTTTGACAGCTTTATGGCTGGTTGCGTTGTAAACAAACTCAGAATATTTTTTTAAAGCTATAATCACTGTGCAATTAATTGCGTAATTATTTAGTATGATAATTAAATGCCATATTTTTTTATTTTAATACTTTAAGAAAAAAAAACCCTTATAAAATATTAATTAATTAACTTTTTTATACATCGGTCAACTAATTGGTGACCGGTCAACAACTGGTGCATTTACCCTAATTCAATTTTTTTAACTTAAGAAATAGATTCTCGAGTCAAAAAACTTGGTTGTTTTAAAATAAGATATATACAACTTCGCCCAAGAATTTCTTTCTCTTGGATTAAGATAGAAGGTAACATTGGTGCAAGATTTTTTACTTCAAAGTTTTTTTCTGACTTAAACTTGTAACATTATAAATAAAAAAATTTGTTCTTGAATCAACAATCAATAATTTTTTAAATGAAATAAAATTACTCTTTATTAAAGAGAATCGTTTTTGAATGAAGAATTCACTTGTATCGATCGAAGATAATATAATCTTGAACCAAGTAAAAATGTTTTCGATCGGAGTGATTAGATCTCTCACTCCAAGAAACATGAAATCAAGACAAGAATTTCTTGAAATAAGACAACTAGTTCTCTTTAAAATAATTTTCTTGCAGCCAGAATATTTTTCTTGAATGAAGATATTTTTTTTATCAGTGTATATACAATAAAGATAATTAATGAGAAAAAAATTACTATTTTGTGGTATAAGGATGGTGGAAAAATTTTTATCGAAATTCATTGATTTTTGCTAAATTCGCTTATGAGCATACTAAGGAAAAAACTTTTTATTACATTTAATTATTTCTTAGTATGCTCATGGTCAGATTAAAGAAAAATGCACCAGTAGTAGTAGTTGTTCACTCAAGAGTTTTTCATCATTCAAGTTATCGTAAGTTTATTATTATAAACTTTAAAAAGATTATTTAAAGTTTTATATCATCTATTTATATTCCAGATTCTGAATTATGATGAAATATATTTTAATTATAAATTAAATTAATAGTTTTATTCAAGTTTTACCATCGTATTTTTTATACAAAATAATCTTACTAAACTACATGTATTTAATTAGATAATTAAATTTTTTTTATTTCATATCAATATAATTGTAAGTAATAAATGGTATATGTGATAAATTAAACTTTATTTAGTTAACGATCGGAATTAAATGTCAGAAAAATAAATAACAATTAGTATTTAAATTCAAGAAAATCTGTGTGAATTTTTAAAATAGTTAGAAATTTATTCAAATGCCACACTCAACAATTAAATTATAAAAATTATGATATTTAAATTTTTAGATATTTTTCCATTAATACATTTATTTAGTCCACAGAAAAAAAAAATTTACTTGATTCAAGTAAATAAATTTGAAGAATTGATCTTCTTGATTTGAATAAAAAAATTCTTGAACTAAGAAATTATTTTTGATTTTAGTTAATTTCACTTGATTCAAAAATTTTTCCCTTGATTCAAATCAATTTTTTTTCCAGTGTATACGATATATAACTACTAATGGCTTATGGAATTTTCAAAGAGAAAAAAAAATTTTGAACCAAGAAAAATGTATTTAAATCAAAAATAATTTCTTATTTCAAGAAATTTTTTTTTTGACCCTAGAAAATCATTTTCTTCAAAATATGATTCTTAGTTTAAGATTTTTTCTCTTGATTCAAGTTATTTTTTTTATGAGTGTGCATATACCTTATTAAGCAAAATCTAGGAAATTTTGAAAAATTCTTTTTAATTTATCTAAAAAAAATACCTCTTTGTCTTCCTTCAGAAACACTGTAGGCCAAATTTTTGAACTCGATGTCAACAGCAGGTCGCTTGGGTAGGTGGGTGAGTGAAACGGCAGGTCGCTTGTTTACCTGCCCCGGGCTCACCCCCGTGTGGTTCTGAATTTTCCTAGCTAGGCCGCCACTCGTGCACCCCGTTCCCGCGTTTCCGTTCACGGGGGCTTGGTTCGTGCCATTGCAACTGCAGTGTAAATTATTTTGAGAGCCTCTGCAAAAATAATCATAGTATTAAATTAATTAATTATTTCATTTATTCACATAACGGATTACTTAAGCCTAATGTTATATTGTAGTCGAGAGATTAAACTCGAATTACTGAATTTTGGCAGCCGTACAAAATTCCTGATGAAAAAATCCAGTTAAATAAATAAAATATATTATTCTATAAAAGTTATTCACGTGTTGCCAAAATGTCTAGCTCAACTTGGCTCTCACTAACAATTCAAATAAAATAGTACTTCATGTAATTTTTTATTTATTTTAAAAATTATCAAATTTAAAATTGAAAATTCTCTTTAATTTTTCCAATTTTATTTTTTAATTGTTATTTATTTTTCATATTTGAGAATTAATTACGGAAAAAATCTTTAAATAATTTTAATTATGCCAGAAGGTAAGAAATAATTAATAAAATTTAAGTTTCAATTTTTTTTGTATCTACATTTTATTTATTCTATAAAAATTTGCAAGTCACCGTTAAAAAATTCTAAAACATAAAACTAAATTAATTTATTCACATAAATTAAAATTCTTTTCTAAAAAATTTGATATTCACTCGAGATTCTTCAAGGTCGTACTAACGAGCAAATAATTTTATTTTCAAAATTCTCATTAAGATATTTGGAAAAATTTAATTATTGTAATTATAAAATAAAAAAAATAAAAGATCAATAAAACCATTAATTATTTGAATGATAGATAGAAGCCGATAGTACAAGAAACCCGTCGAGGTCAACTATTATATAAATTTATTCTCAGAGACTCGTTTGCTCGCTTGAATATTAACATAAAAACTTGTGTTGGATTATTATGATTATTTTTTTTATTCTCAATAAAAAAGTGGATGATTTGATGTTCTGAAGTAAATTTTACAAAAAAATGTATTAATTTATTATATAAGGATTTACTAAAAAAATTATTATATTTTTTTGTAATTGCACGCCTCATAGCGCGAAGCGCGTGAGGTTGTGCTTTACACTCGACTCGTTAATGTCAAGCAATTTTGCGATCTTTAAATGCCTGTATCACAACCATATTACACTTATACAATAATTAAAGTATATTTACACCGAGAAAACACTTAAATTAAGCCATATTTCACTTTTTAAAATCATTTCATGTTGTTATTTTGAAAAAAAAAAGTTTCAAAAAAAATTTTACGTAGACGTCCGGATGTCACCCCATTTTGTACCAACGATTACTCCCGAACGAATTGATATTTCGAGACGGGGTTTTGATTATTAGTTCAAGATTGCGATGAACTGGGTCCGTATTTCATATCAGTAGCCTAGCTTACGTATTTTTTCTTTAAATTGACTTTTATTGAAATTCACTATGACATACACGTACAGAAAGAAAAATGAACTTTTTCTTTTTTCTTTATTTTCCTCATGTGAAAACGATGGCGCCACTTAATCCAGTTAAAATGAAGTAAAGCAGTTCATTTTTTTTTTTTTTTTTGGTACTTCTGTGCATAACGAGTATATACGAAATTTAATAAAATAATAATAATAAAATGAAAAAAAAAAAAGAAATAAATTTAATAAATAATTATTCAAGTTAAAGAATATTTTATCCAATACGTGCCTTTACAATGCAATATAAACTTTTGAAAATTTACAGTAGGTTGTAGGTTGAAAATTATTGTCATTTGAAAGTAGATTCTATTGTAAAATATAGCTGGCTTAAACAGCTAATTATAATTATTATATATTTTATAACAACAATTAAATTATATGTAGCGACCATCATTATCTAACTCATCAAGCATGTGTGTAAAATATTTTTATCTCCTCCACGGCATTTAAAACGGATAATAAAAGGTTACAACTATTGCTATTACAGTGAAAAGTTCAGTCGTTAAATCGTCAGTTTCAACAATGACATTTGAACTTGGTGTGACTTTTTAGATAACGGTCTATTTGTCGTGTACAATTATTCCAAGTGTAAACTATCATTTTTTTATGATTATTCCTGGTAGAAAAAATTAATTTTTAAAAAAAATTTTCTGCATTTGCATAGAACAATAAATAAAATTAATGTAAATTTTGTGTGCAATTATCTTGAACAATATAAATTGTTTGCGCAAGCATACTCATACCATCTAATATCGCCCACAATGTATGCGGAACTGTATATATACATCCCTTACATTACATTCTTCACCCCAGCAATGTACCGCTATTTAATTGCATATTTCCACGATAATAGCCACACTAAAACAACTGATAGCTAGACAACACAAATAGCACTTAAATATAGCTGATAAATAAAACAGAAAAATTATTAATATTTATAAAATAGAATAGAAACTAGTGGAATAAAAAGTCGATTGAATAAAAATAGCGCGTCTGAGAATCAAGTGGATACATCCATAATTAATCAGACATACTTTTTCACTTCCACTCGAAAAAATAAAAATAAAATTCCAATGATTTAATGTCATTTCCAAGACTTAACATTACATTTTTTTTTTAGTAAGTGCAAGTCAATAAATAAACAATAATAACAGTTTTATTTTCTTTTAATTATTTCTGAAGATATATTTTTCTTTCACACCAATTGCGATATAGTACTCGATTGTACTTTCTATTTCTGAAATTCATTCGAAACTAGAAAATTTCTGAAAGTTATTTCTCAATAAATAATCTCAAGTCATTTTAGGGTAAATGCACCAGTTGTTGACCGGTCATCAATTAGTTGACCGATGTACAAAAAAGTTAATTATTTAATATTTTACAAGGGTTTTTTTTTTTTTTAAAGTATTAAAATAAAAAAATATGATATTTAATCATCATAATAAAAAATTATGCAATTAATTGCGCTGTGATTATAGCTTTAAAAAAATATTTTGAGTTTGTTTACAACGCAACCAGCCTTAAAGTGGTGCGGTCAAAAATAACTAGCGTACAATTGGAGAGTGAGTGCATTTCATCATTAATTTAGTGATATTTATCGGCATAATATAAAATATTTTAGTTTTATTATGTTAATTAAAGATCAGATTCCAACTTTTTTGAAAAAATATAGTTAAATTATAAGTTTTAATATTATTTTAAGACCGGTCAACTATTGGATCCGTCAGAAGCTCTTTACCCAGTAAAAAATTCATTCGGTCATTTATTAGACCCTCTGATTTTATCACAATCCAATTAATGACCGTATATTTATAATACTAACTTCTTACCCTCAAAATTAAATCTGTCAAGTGTTTAAAGTACTTTAGTCATTCAATATTTTGTAAATATAAAAATAATCATTATAAAATGTATATTTATAATTAAAATAATACTTAAAATCTTTTTTGATTATTAAATTTTATTTTGTTCTAATTTTTTTAGTGAACGGTTATATCAAAGAACGAATTATTAGAAGAAAAAATTGCTAAGCAATTAAAAAAAATAAAAAAGATTTACAAGCTAGTAAAAAAGCTTTAATTGAAAAAAAGAAGGAGAAGAATTCTATAAAATTTCAAGTGAATCAGAAGAATTATCGTCATCAAAATGAATTTGTGATTATTTGTGACCTAAAGAAATGTGACTTTATGTTAATTATTGCTATTATTTATATTATTTTATAAAAAAGTACGATTCAAAATTATATTGTATGTTTAGTTTTGTTAAAGATGTCGTTAATACTTCAAAAGTACTGCATAAATTTAATTACATACATGTATCTTACAAAATTACTTATAATTATTTCAGCGGTCAATTAATTGGAGAACGGTCGGTCATTTATTGGGTTTCTTCGGTCAATAATTGGTGATTTTAGTATTTCAAGATTCAAATAACAAAATTAATATAATTTTGTTAATTTTTATTATAAATAGTTATTAATTATTATTAATTAAGTATTTAACTTTAATAAAATCCATTACAAATTGTTTTTAGTAGGTTAATAGATTTTTTATGGCTTAGTACAGAAAAAGAAAACCTTAATCGGTCAATAATTGGTGCATTTACCCTATTACAAAAGTAATATTTGTAAATTTTATTTTATTAAACAAAATTTGTGCAAATTATATTTTTTAGTTGTACGCTTTTATATTTAATTTTTTCATTGCTTAAAGCTCACGATAAATTGAAATTAAGATCTATTTCAAAAGCTAATATTTCAAAAATTACTAAAATTTTCGAAAAATCTTAAGAATACCAATTCGTAATTGTCCGTAAAATTTTCTATCATATTTCATGCTAAAAATACAATTTTTTCCAATTTATATCAAATGTAATAACATAAATAAAAAATAAATTATTTATTTGTTTTCTTCTTTCCAACAAATGAACTTACTCAACAATTTACAAGTAAATATTTATTGACATTCCAGGAAGAAAAAAAAATAAAAAATAGTCAACAAAAAGATATTTCCGCTATGACGCATGTGTCAGTATTTGACCTTTCTTGTACGCTATATTCTAACAATTTAATCCTTAAGCGCGATAAAAATGTCTAGATTCCAAAAGCGGCTCATCGGGACAATGAAAGACCTTACGCGAAGCTAAAAAAGGTACGCTTATTACTATCACTTCTAGATCCGTTGACTCTGTATGTAATTATTTGCAATTCATAAGCTAGTCATCTGACTCACAATATAAAAATAATAATAGAAATTCAAACAAGAGAAAATAATTTCAATCATCGATTATCTATGAAGGTCAAGGTTTATTGTCTTGCATCCATTTTTTTTTACTATTAATTCTAGTTTGTAAACTCTTGTATTGATTAATTAGAAGCTAAGAGTAGTTTTAACGTAAATAATTAATTTTAATAAATTAAAACTAGCAACCTGCGATCGCTATGCGACTGTCGACATTTACGGATTATGATTAAGAAACTTTGCTATGACAGGATCAATTACAAATAATTTAAGGAGGTCCAAGTACCCTCCTAGTGTAAAGAATGTCTATAAAAAAATAATACGTAGAAATACTTTTGTTATGCATCTTAAAATTAATTAACAACATTTTTGAGAAAATTTCAGTTTTTAAAAATGTGTCCCAAAACTTTTTAGGAAATAAGAAAGCGAAAACTGCAGGACGTTAGTAGAAGAATTGGTGACAAATTACAAAAATTTAGGTTGCTTAATGAACCTCAAACTACACTTTATGGATCCTCACGTCGACCACTTTCCTGAAAATCTTGGAGACTACAGCGAAGAATAAGGAAAACGATTTCATCAAGACATAAGTAAAATGAAGGGTAGGTATCAAGTAAATTAGAATATCAACATAATGTCAAATTTTTGCTGGAAGCTATCAAGAGAAATACCAGAAGAAAACAGAAAACGTAATAGGAACCCACTGCGTAGGTCATTTGAAGATAAAAAAATACGATACAAACGAACTACAGTCTGAAATTCGAAAATATGGTTTCGTATTTTCTCTTTTTACATGCTATTTTTTAAAGATTTCAAAATTTTGTCAATTTTTCAATTCTAAGACTATATTCCATCTATGAAAATGCACCCAAGTCATTAAAAGTTGTGTTTAATAGATTTTTTCTCATATTTATAACTGCAATTTTCCCGATTTTTTTGGTTTTTTGAGATTTAATTTTAAAACGTTAATGGGACAAGATTTCAGATTCAAATTCAATGGAACAAAATACAAAAATCAAATAAAAAATTTTTTTCAATCTCGATAATTTCGATTTTTCATGATTAATTGCAATTTTTTTAGATTTTTCGTTATTTTTTTTAATTTTGACGGTTAAACGGCCTAATTAACATTCAGATTTAGATTCAGTCAATTGAAATACATAATAAAAAGGGCATTCGGCAGCCGAAATGGAAGTAGATTTCTCAAATAGAAAAAAATTTGTTTTTTATAAAATAAAATTAATAATAATATGTAATATAATTCATTAATTGAAGAAAAATTAAATAATTTATTTAAAACTATTAATTAATTTTGTTCGAAATAAACATTTGCTGGTTTTATTACATTAGTGTGAATTCAGTAAGTAGAATTCTAATATCAACTTATTGAAAATGTTTCTATTTAATATTAGATTACAATATTAAATATAATATTAAATTACAACCATCAAACCAAACAAAACGACTGCAAAAGTAAAATTTCATTGAATGGACCCAGAATAGATATTTTTTGGTCTAGAAATATATGTAAACATGTAAACTAAAGCTTATTTTTTTCTGAGCTTAGATGCATTTTACAGAATTCAAATATCTCGACGCGTTCAAAAGTTATTTGAAGGAAAAGCGGTAAAAATATGGAATTTTCGAATTTTTAAAACTTTAAAATGCTGTAACTTCTAAACTAATTGACTGATTTGGCTCAAATTTGAACTCGACCTTCGTAATCGTTCATAGAATAAGTATGTTGAGTTTCATTGAAATCCCTAAAGAATTGTAGACGCTATCGTGCTGACAAGCCCCGCGTTATATCGATATATATATATATATATATATATATATATATCTTTTTCTATAAAAATCAAATAAATCCTTTACGCCCAAAATTTGTCAGGAAATGCCCAAACACAACTCCTGTTAAAGCGGAACTCAAAATTCCAATTTTAAAAGGTCCATCAAGGAAGATACATTTTGGCACACTCTAATATACATATATACATAAATATATAAACCTTTGAACCATATGTATTTTCTGACTCACCTCGTCGAGTAAAGTCGGAATATAGCAAAATTTTTCAAAATTTGCGTCATGAGGACAAATACAATAATTAGATTTTTATGAAATCTACTAAAAATCATACTTGATCCGGGTCCACAAAAATTTTTTTATCGCTGTGGCTGCAGTTTTTCGCAATTTTTTGCCTTTTTTGGGGTTTTTTGCATTTTACTCAAAACTGGTGGGTGACCGGGCCAAACGGACTTCAAATTCGGATTCAGCGGGTCAAAATACATGTTCGTAGGTGGGTCCGTTCCAAAGTACAGACAACTTTTTTTTGTTTATTAGGCTACGTCAATTGAATTTACAAATTTTCAGGAAGTTATAAAAATTTGACTACTCCGCGGGGATCTTCTGAATGGACAAATGTGACGGAACAAATATATAAAACCAACAAACTATTCAAAATTCCTGCAAAAATTTAACATAAAAAATTGAGTATCATTATAAAATATATAAAACACTGAAAAAGCACAAATTTAGTTCAAGACCTTTTTAATGATACTAAATTTAAATTAAAAAATTCATTTTATCTTATAAATACGCCGGAGATAAAATTTTTCCTATTATCTTAATTACATAGATGAAGGTAAGGAATTTCTTCTTTTCTTTAAAAAGCATTATTTGTTTAAAAAATGAATAATTACCCTAAGACAGCATTGTTGAGATTCTCAAGATGCAATGAAGGTGGAGGCGATCTAATTGTCACCTGGTTACTTCCCTCCGCAATGAATTGCACTTGCTCATCTCCATTGTATCTTGGTACGCTTCCAATTGTTAAATTTTTAATGTCATCCATTATTTTTTAAATACTAATTATCACCTTGTGTTTTCCTGGAAAGAAAAAATTTTGATTATTTAATTGTTCCACTAATAAAAAATTTGTTACTGCGCTTTACTCATTAATTAGAATTAAAAAAATTAAATTATAATCAATAATTATTAATCGTCCACGTGAGTTCAAACATGAGCATGCATAAAATAAATTAACGTATAAATCGTGAAAAAATGTTTGTAAGATAATATTTTTTTTTGTGACGTAAATAACAAAAATAATAAAATGATAAATTCTGGATGTGTTTTTTGTTTAGAAACTGACATTACGGATGGATAAATTGCGTACTTGCTTTTACACTTGTGTTGATATAAATATAGCGTCTTATTTGCCTGCAAACTGCCATTTAATTGAGATTGAGATTGAGGAAGTTCCCGAGTCCGATGAAGGATAATTTTATGTTTTACGCTAACGGGAATTTTAAATAGATCCTGTTTTTATAGAATCTCTTCTAGTAAGTAAAAAGTATGGAATTTTTTCGAACATATCTTCGAGGAAAAGAGATTGAAATTTTTAGACTTTCAATATTTTAGTACCGTTTTATTATTAAGTTTTGGGGTGTAGGACTTAATATCCTGTTTAACAATATTTTCAGTCATAAATTGAAATGAAACACATTTCATTTAAAAAAATACAATTAAATGCATAAAAATAATTACACAAAAAAAAAACAAATAAAATTTGTTTATAAACAAATTTACCAAATTCATCATAAGATATTTTTGGACAGTATATTTAATCCTTGAGGTATTCTAATCCACATTGAAAGAAAAAGTTTCTTTTGAAAAAAATGATAAATGATGTAATAAGAAATTAATTTGTTGAAAATTTTAAATACACAGAAAGAAAAATTTCTTGACTGGAGAACAAAATTCTTGGCTCAAGAAAATTTTTGGGTGCCTGAAGGAAGACCGAAATTGTGTTGGTCGAAGTAAAAATTTTACTTGAAATTCTATTCTTGGTCTTAGTAATTTTTTCTTAATTCAAATTATCATTAATACTTGATACAATTAATTTTTAAATTTGATCAAGATTTTTAGATACTTTAGGGAAGCAGCACCACCTACTTAAGCTGAGAAAATAGTATATTACGATCCAAGGCCAGAAAGTTGGATTTCCTGGCGTATGATGGCCGAGGCGTAGCCGAGATATTTAATTTTTTGAAGCAAAAGAGAAATTTTCTCAAGACAAGAAAATTTACTTCTATCAAAAACCAAATTTTTTGGAGCAAGAGACTAAATTTTTTTAAAACAAGAAGATTTTCTTGACTTAAATAAATTTTCTTGGATCAAGAAACGTATTTTTTAAAGCAAGAGCATTAATTTTGTTGGAATGAGTGAAATTTCTTGTGTCAAAAAAAATTTTTTTTTCGCTCAAGAAAATAATTAGGAAGAAAAATATTTTCTTGGTTCAAGTGAACCTTTTTTTTCTGTGTAATTTAATTTCCTAGCTGAAGAAATCAAAATATTTTCCTCATTAACTTTCCTGATGAAAAAAAGTTTTCTAGATTTAATGAAAAAAACACTTTTGTGTGAAAATTTGCAAGTTGTCTATCTAAAATTGATTTTTTCCAAAGTCGATTTTAAGCCTATTTTTTCCTCACTTTTCAGGATTTTTTAATAATACTAAAAGAAAATTTTGACTTTTCTGGTAAGGAATATAGAGAGATATATAGAAAAGGTTCATGCAAAATTTTGAGTAAATTGGTTCATTAAGAAATGATATATCAAGTCAATTGTGTTGAAAAAGTTTTTCTAAAGTCTAAATTGAAGAAATATTAGTTTAAAAATCAATCATCCAAAATTTTTATTATTGAACTACTTCCATATTCTGCTTAACAATCAGGGTAAAATTAATGTCATTATAAGCATATGTGATATTATATCTCTAGTGTGTTATCAAAAAATTGCCAGTCAATAGATCACAAACTCGCAGAATATTCTTAAGTAATGATCAAAATTCAATTTTAATTTTTTAACCTCATTATTCACAAGTTTATGAATTTATCAATTCATAACTCGTTCTGTATAATTTTTAAAATTGAATTACAAATTCAAGATATTAATTCATATTCATTAATTCATATAATTATTATTAATTCATATTCAAAATTGTTAAAATAAAAAAATTGAAGATTTTTTAAAAATAAATTCAATTGAACCGAATAAATTATTTGTGAAAAATTACTATCGAGACTCTGGGTGAACGATTAGAGAAATCGATAAAGACTTTTCTGTAGAAGATTAAAAAAAATTTGGAAAATCCAAAAGTGCACGACTCATGATGCTCATTTAATTATGAAATATTAATAGAATAAAGTATGTGAAAAAAATATATAAAACAGCTAAAATAGCACGATAATGCATATACGCCTCTAGTGGGATAAATGTACATAAGTTATGTAAAAACTATTTCGGAAAATGTGAGAAAAATTTATTACCTTTCCGACGGTGCACCTCAACAGTTTAAAAATATCAAAAATTTTGTCAACTTGTATTGTCACGAAGAGGATTTTGAAATTTTAGCTGAATGGCACTTTTTTGCTACTGCGCACGGAAAAGGGCCATGTGATGGAATTGGTGGAACATTTAAGAGAATGGCCGCACGTGCCAGTCTCCAATTGCCTGTGGATCGCCAAATAACAACTCCATTTGAACTTTTCACATGGGCAACTCAGCCAAATAACTTGCCAAATATTACGATTAAATTTTCACCCTCAGATGATTATACTGTTGCAAATGAAAATTTGGCGACTCGATTTGCAAAAACAAAATCCATCGTAGGAACTCAAAAAGTTCATTGTGTTATACCTGACAATAATGGTTGTCTCTTAGTTAAAGATTATTCAAGCTCTACAGAATCTAAACTGTGTAAAATATTAAAACGTTCAAGAAAATAAATTTCTTTATGAGTTTAAAAATTATTGCATTTGAGACATTATAATCATATATTAATTAATGTTTATTTCAATGCCTACCATTTATTAAGCAATAAATAAAAAAACAATTATTTTTCAATTTTCCTTGTTTTTAAAAAAAATTATTTTTCTCGATGATTAACATGTTCAACTTTTGGTTCTATACTTTTTTCTTGTTTTTTAAGGATTCCCGTAAATTTTTTGACCGGTGTTATGAAAAATACGACAAAAGAAAAAAATTTTTTTTTTTTAATTGAAAAGAACAAATAGAAATCGGAAAAACACCTTTCTGGAAATTTCATGATATCTATAAAAAGTGTCAAAGTTTAGAATGAGAAAAAGAAAAAAGAAGCTAAAAATGGTATTCATCAAAAAATTCGGAGTTTTTTCTGAAAATTTTAAAAATAACGATGAAGATAGTTTTAAAGAATTTTTTTATATTTTTTTCCATAAAGAACATTTAATAACAAAAATTTTGAAAAAAAAAACGTCCCGATAAGCCAATTTTTGAAAAAGTTATGGCAATTTAAAAATAAAAAAGCGGTTTTTTTGAAAAATTCGGAACTTTTTTTTGGTTGGGTAAAAAAATTTGAAAAAATTATGAGAGACGTTTTTGATAGGGTAGAAAAGGATGGTAAACTTTCAGCCAAATCAAAAGGGGTCAGGGTCAAAAGTGGTCGATTTGGCGTGGAATGCCCCATATAGATATACAGTCTTCTGGTTTTTGTTTTATTTTATTAATTGTACAGAAACGACACTGAATTACCTAGCCATTCGTATTCGGTGACCTACAATTCTTCCAAAGAATTAAAAAAAAAAAATTTAACTCAATCGATGCATTTTTTCGCAAGTTACTGTGTTTCCGGAGTTTCGTACATGATGAACAGGAAAATTAGTTGACCTATTTTGATGTTTTTTTCTGTTTTTATTGCACTAAATCAATTTTTGAAAAGTGTCAAATTAATCTCCATTAAATTATATTGACAATAGTATGTAGAATATCTTGATTCCGTGAACTAACAAGAATATAATAATAAAAATAGTTGCCGAAATGAGGCGAAATAGATATTTATGTCATAAGGCCGTGAAGTGGCGGTTTTCTGACAGCGACGATATTTCGATATGAGCTTTAGGTTTGTGGCGGGAAGGTTCAAAACGGGCGTAATTTTAATGTCCGAGGCGTAGCCGCAATATAATGACATATTTAAATTTTAGGAAGTTTCACAAGGCCAAAAAAAATTAATTTTATATTAATTATCTTTTTATTAATTTTAAAATCTTGCTAACGTCCAGAAAATGTAAATAACTTTTTATTAGTATTTATTTATGGCGTTGTTGTTATTTTATTAACATTAGGTCCGCTTCGTAATAAACTGCCAGCAGAGAAATAATTAGCGCCACTCAATAGTAACTAAGACTAAAAATTATCGGTCGGTACGCTAGAATGTGACTTTTTTTTTTACAATCTCTCTCAATTTCGTCTGGGTGTACATGAAAAGTTCGTAAAAAAAAGGAGAGGGTAAAACTTCACGGCCTAGGCCGTGAAAAAAAGACGGTATGGTAGTCTCTAGAAAAGAGTCCCTTTACGGACGCCACCCAGCGCTCAGAAGTTGAATTTCTGGAGCGAGTATAACAAAAAAAATTTTTCGATCATAAAGCTCTCTCTGATGCTTGGCATCATGAGTCGTGCAAAATAGTTTTTGGGTATCCTATATTTTAGTTAGAATTTGAATTTTAAATTGTTATAACGATTTCTCTTGAAATTATTGGGTTAATTAAATTTGTAAAATTGTCGAATGGCGGACTTTGTCTGTTTATCTTCGAGTTTTATTTTCTTAATTCGCAATGGAATTTTTTTAATTAATTCGAACCGAATATCTCGAAGAAGAGTGAAATTTAAAAAGTTCTTTTTTTTATCTTTTTTTCAGTGTTTTAAGTAATAAATAAGAGGATGATGCACTTCTTAATTAACATAAGTGTTTTCTTTACAATGTAATAAATCTTTGTAATTTATATTCTCTTCAAGCAGTATCACAGTAAATTCCTAACAGAAAATTGGATTATCTTCCAAAATGTGATTCACATCTTTAACATATCATTGGATTATCATTCAGAACGTGACGCACTACATTCCGTAAAGATTTATCTTTGTAAATTTTAGTAATTCATTTAATTTTTTCATTTTTTACTAAACATAAATCATTGCAATATTTTTATACCGTCAAAATGGATCCAAGTAATCATATTGGGAGCATTATAAAAAATTAACTAGACCATTGTAAATTCCAGCCTGACATAAATCAGAAAATCAAAAAATTATGGAGTCAATTAAAGCACTATGTAACGGCTGACTTACATAAGCCCAAGCTCAATAAACAACCCTAAATATTTAATCACGGTCGATGCAAATTACTCTCTACTTCAAAACAAAAGCTAAAAAGTTTAATCGACAAGTAATGACACCGACGTTGCTCTATTAAAATTAAGTATTCATAAAACGTAAGAAAGTTTTTTTGAACGCTAAGAATTTAAGTTAAAAATAGTTTTGCTCAAAGTAAAAATTTCATTGCGTTAAAAAATTTTTTTTGAATTTCAAAAACTTATTTTTATTTTCATTAAGAATGACAGGTAATAAAACCATTTTTTTTAATGATTAATTTTTTTATCTCTTAATACTTTTTTAAGTATTAAAACAAACATAAATACAATATAATATCACCATGTGAATTATTATCAGGAAACAAGAGTAGCGTGACAATTATGTAACTGGAATTTAATTCTTAATATTACAATTATACGGACATGAAAAGACAAATTTATTTCTTTTTATAATTTATAAGCCGAAGATATTGATTGCAATCAATATTTTTTTTTTATAAAATTACTTGATATATTGACCTTACACTTGATCCTGTTTGAATCCTCGGTCATCTGGTTAGCATATAGGTATGCGGTGTTCTATTACCGTGCGACTCAATGATTCAATTCAAGTTCTCTGACCTCTTAAAATTTTTTTAACGTGCCAAAATTTATTATTTTTAATTTGCTTACTTAAAAATAGCGGTTTTTTTATTATTATAAATTATAACATAAGTGAATTTTGTATTATGTTGGTATGTACCGAGAAATCGCGTGTCGAGTCTAATAAAAAAAAATTACCAATATAAGTTCTTTACTCATGCTGCTCGAAATAATCTATTGCATCGACGAGTTTCTCTATACACAATATATAAATTGCGCAAGCGTATTTTGATAAAATAATGTGAATTGAAAAATGATATGATAAAAATAAATGAATATGTTAACTAACTCAACAAAGAAATGTTTACTTATTGTATGCATAATATGCAATAACTGATAATATTAATGACAATGATAAAATATTATGACCATTTTTTGAAAAATTCGCAACATTAATAGCGTTAAAAAACCTGTTATTACAATGAAATTCGTGAGAATTATTATTATTATTATTATTATTATCATTCTTTGTATAAGCTAATAGCCAAATTAGGGAAACACTTTCGAATTTTAATAATAATTATTATTATGTTTTATGGTTACTAAAAACTAACTTTAAGAACTATATTACTTTTTGAAAAAGTATTTTCAGAAGTATGTGAAACAAAAAGATAATGTAAATTAATTTATAGTACAGTACAGTTAAAACTGAAAAAATTTAAAGCCATTGTAATTATATTACCTCGGTAAATGCCGCAATTTCAAAAATCAGATTAATATACTAGATATTAATCTGATATTAATAGTTAACCATGGGCTTGAATTTAGGAATTTTTCAATTCCCGATAGCCCTTTAATCTAGCAAATTTTTTAATAATTGTTCTTTGCCAATATGGCACTGATTGAACTTCAACCAGTGCCCTCAAAGAGTCGTTGACAGAGTCCGAGCAAGATTTTTGCTGGACTTTTCTGTCCACACGACTGTTAGCTTGTTCAAGCATTGTTAATAATTTCTGAGGAATAAAATTTACTTTCAGAATGATACCAAATGGGCTTTTGAACAGAATATAAATTTTAAAAATGAGTATCTTCAAGCGAACAACAAAAATTACCATGCGCTGCCCTACGGAACTTTGGGTACTTAACTTGCAGTTTATTCTCTCTTGATCCTTTTAGTATAATAAAAAATTATTCTTGTATTTTCAAAATTACTTCCTAATTATTTTCTTATAATCTATTGATATGAACCTATAAAATATTACTTTCATAAGTGGTTAATATTAATTTAATTATCAATAATAATTCTTCGTGATTTGTGATTTGTTAGGTCAACTTACTTTCAACGCTCCAGACAATATTATAAGGATCCTTCTCCGAAAAATAAGTCAATGTGGTTTTATTTGTCAATTCATTGGATTAGTTTAATCCATTAACAATAATAATAATTTCATAATCATACACAGAAAAACAAGTTAAAAAAAAATTCTTGAACCAAGAAAATTATTTTGAAGAGTGTGTCATTATCTTGAATGACAAGTACAATTTTACTGAAACCAAGGAAATTTCTCATTTCAAAAATCTTCATAAACCAGTGAAGTTAGCCGAGTGGTCAAAGACACAGGGCCTATAGGGCATTCGAACTAACTCACCGGCCAGGCGTGGGTTCGAATCCCAAGCTGGTCTTAAAAACCAGCTTGGTTGAGATTTGACCCTTGCCGCGTAGGTTAAGATTCTCTCAACCAAAAAAGACCCCATCGTACCTCTCCCAATACTCAAAATCGGCGATATAACCACAGTAGTTAAAATCGACTCTAAATAAAAATTAAGGTAGTTCCAGCATGAAATCACTTTTCGACAGATTCGGCTGAAATTTTTTTTACGGGTTCAGAATAGCTTTATTTATAAATTCCTAAAATTTCATAATTTTTGACCGTTTAGATCGCGAGATATTTAAAGTAAAAGTTGGCAATTTTGAGGGTCATGTTCCATTTAAAGTATGTAAAATGTCCGGTCTCTCCAACTATTTGATATTATATTAAAAAATTCTCTCGACAGAATTGAAAAAAAAATTAGGAGAGTGTTGAAAAATGTTTTTAGAATAAGTTAAAAAAATAAAAGTAGCACCTCGACGTTTCGTTATCGAGATATAATAATTGAAAAAAATAATTTTCGATCCATTTTTAACCTGCTCATTGAACAATTTATAGTGATCCGGAAACGCCGTACGCAACGCTCCCTGTAATAGTGTAGCATAAAAAGCGGGAAATTCAAATCTTTCACGGTTTTCAAGAGCAACGTTGCCAGATCACTAGAACTAACAATATGTAATTGTATATGTGAACGTCTGTGTGCCGAGGCTTTTAAATTTTTGTCTATAGTAAATGCTCTGACTATACTATACCACGCTGGAACTACGTTAAAAAAAAAAACAATAAAACAACTAAATAAATAAAAAATAACAATCTGTAATACTAATTATTGTCCCTGTTCTCGAAAAATAAGGTCACCCCTTAACTATCTCTGGAGCAATAAAAACTCCAATAACAATATCATAGAAATTGATACTACGAACTAAATAACCCACGTAATTCATCTACCTTGCATCTCTACCAATCGAAAATCCCGAAAAAAAAAATCTTCATACTTAAATCAAGAGTAATTCCTTGGTTCATGAATTTTTCTCTTGAATCAGATTAATTTTTTTTTGGCGTACCTACCAATTTTGTTTTGAATATTCATCATTGTTATTGAAATTTGAAGCAACATAATAATAACAATGAGTAACAATATTGAGAATAAATTTTGATGATTAATCATTGTCGTTAACGACAATGACGTTGATGTAAGGTCTTCATATTATTATAATTATCATTTGATATTATTAGATAGATAAGTAATCTAAATCTGCTTTGATTGTATTGGTCAGTAATTAGCCGTCTAATTAATCTAATAAGTGGTAATTGCATTGTTGATTATATGCCTACGATTACAATTAGGTGCGTGAATAATAGTAAATCGAATAAAATAAAATTGAAAAAAACGGACTTCCCTTTGTGTATGTGAGTATATGTATAAAAATACAAAGGTCGAACATAAGCATGACGGCGAGTAACGGAGAAAGAAAGATAGGGTGGGAGAACGAGCAGAACAAAGAGATGAGTAACAAAGAAATTAGTAGGCAAGTAGTCATGCATCTGTATCACCGAGGATCTCGCTAGATAGGTCAAGGATACCGTCTAAAGTTTGTTATTTTTATATCGTAATATATTATATATAATAAATAATAATAATATTGATATTAATTTTGGTTTCTTTTTGTAAAACCGGAACAAAAAATTTTTGTTATTTTTTCTGAGCTTGAAATATTTTATTGTAGTATGATAAAATTTTTTATTGACAATTATTATGCTCCTTAAATTTTTTATCATGATTTTAAGTCATGTGTATATGTAATAAAATTTTATTATCTTATTCATAAAACATAACTTCGTTTAGAAAAATCTTTTATTAAAAAATAAAGATCTAATCGAATTGTTTTAAGTTATTACAAAATTTTTACTTAAATTGGGTAATAAATTCTTTATTACCAATTTAACTTTTTTTTTATTTATTGCGCCGTTAAAAATATTTTACTTAAATTTCAAGTACAAAAATATTGTTCCGTTTTATCATCAATGACATTTCAAGCATTATCTCAAAAAATGTTGTTTTAATTTATTTTTCAAAGATAATATTAATCTAGATTCAAATTTCGGTTAGTCATTAGCGCGCCGAAAATAATTTGTCAATTAAAAATTTCAACATACACTATTTTTATTGCGGGTTATTATTATTTTTTTTGTAATAACATTCTGAATATAATTCCAATCCCTCAAACTAATGAATTATTTAATAAGGAAATAAATCAATAAATCACAATGGCAAAAAATAGTGTGACACTTTATTTGAGGGAAGCGAATACCAAATTATTTTATTCTATTTTTATTTCAACCTTATTTGATTACCGTCCATCCAAAATATCGATACTTGAGTGAGAACTTTTGTTATTTTCTTTTCTATATTTAAATGATTCGATCAAATAGGGAGAAATAGAAAAAATAAAGTTATTATTCTATCAAATCTATAAACATTTTTATACATTTGTTTTTATTTTTCTTTACCTAAAAACTTCTGCTTAACTAAATTTCACTTGCTCATAATTATTCTTTTGTAGTTCCAAAAATTTTGCTTTAATGATTTTGTAGCTCTTAACATATTGAAATTACAAAATAAAAAAAAAATTTTAATGTAAAATAAAGTTTATTTAACAAAATTTTTTTTTTCAAGAAAAAAAAATTAATTCAAAAATTCTTTTAAAAATAAATGTTTACTTGTCATAATTTATTTATTTAAATCTTAAAAAAATTAAATAAGTTTCTTTTTTTAAACTATTAAATTAAAAAACAAAGGAAAGTTAAACCAAAAGTAAATTGCATATCAAATATTCTTCTTTACAATTCTACAGAAAATAATGTTTCATTTTTGTAATAAATTTTTTGAATTTTTGATCATAAAAAAAAAATTTTTAGTGCCAAAGGTTTAAAATTTTTATAGAAAATTAAATAAATTAATATAATTATCAACAAAAATTTTGCTTCAAAAAAAAGGTGCTTGTTAGTTTTGAATAATTAATATTTCACGAAATGAATTTTTTATTTTTTAACAACTCCGTATAAGAGCTTGAACACTTTTAGCTATCAGCAAACATGCATTATCACACAAAAACGTTTTTTTTATGTATGATACACGCTCTTACAGACAGAGATCAATTTTCAACCCAAAGATAGTCTTCCAAACATTAAAACTGTCTGCTCTCAGTTTACATTAAAATTATCATAAAATTTATCATCTCTTTAATTCTCATTTAAATTTATAAAATTCAAATCAGCAGTCATCTACTTACTATTTTTCAATTTTGTGTAAAAAAATAAAATAGCACAAAAAAACTATTCATAAAAAATCTTCATCGGTTTTTACAATTTTTATGTAGAATTTTTGTCTTATCCCTAAAAAATTGTTTTTTTCACAATGAATTTGATCTTTGAATTAATATCTTGATACAATTATAATTTTATAAGAAATTTATCATAAAAGTATTTCAATTTTGTCATAAAAATGTATATATAGTTTAACTTCATGGATTTTTTTCTACAGTCGGAACAAAAAGATATTTTTAGATAATAATTATTGTGAAGAATCTAATCCATAATAAGTTTGCTCTAAAATAATGAAAAATTAATTTCAAACTAATTATAAAATAAATATGAAAATGACCTAGTAGCAAATATTTATTCTGAATGAAGTTTATATTATTTCTGCAAAAAAAAATTTATGAAAATTAAGTTAGCCGACATTTAAAAATTTTTAGAACTTTTTCTTATTAAAAAAATTTTCATTTGTAAAAAACTTGATAAACTGTAATTGCAATTTTTTAAAAATATTTTTTTGTTCCAATTAATAACCAAAAAAAAATCAAAAAATTGAAAACGTCGGCTAACTTATAATAATACAGTTAGCCGACATTTTCAATTTTTAATTTTTTTTTTCATTATTAAATTAAAGCCAAAAAGTATTTTTTAAAAAATACATTTATTGTTTTTCAAGCTTTTAACACATGCAATTTTTAAAAAAAATTCTTTTGTAATAATTTATTCAATAAAAAAAAATTCTAAACATTTTTAGATGTCGGCTAACTTAATTTTCATGGCTAACTAGTGTTATAAAAAATTTTATTCATTTTTGCAAGAAAATAAAATTAAATTTTCATAATATGAATAAAAAAATAAATTTTTTTCTTTAAAAACAATAAAAATGACTTTATCTTCCAAAAGTCTGTTTTATCCAAAAATTTTATGAAAATAAAGTTAGCCGACATTTCAAAATTTTTAGAAATTTTTTATTAAAAAAATTTCAATTAAACAATTAAAAAAAAAATTTTCACATGTAAAAAACTTGAAAAACTATAAGTGCAATTTGTTAGAAATATTTTTTTAGTTATAATTTAATTAATAAAAAAAATCGAAAATTTTTAGACATCTGCTAACTTCAGTGTCATAAAAATTTTCCCCCCTTTAAATGAATCAATAGGAAAAAACTTACAACACATCTGAATAAATCCATAAAATCTTCATAACCTACTCCAACTTCCCTGCGCACACTAATTAACAGTAAAATAATACAGATAATAAATCAATTGAGTATAAACCAAAACAATCAACTGAGTAAATATCTTAAATGATTTCTTCTTTGAGTTATTTACTCCTTATCGCACAATATCTGTATATTATGTCATATATTTATGATGTATATAGATGTATTAAAGAGTATTGTCCTAGTGCTTGACACAAAGCATCCGTCACTACCGACACCACTGACACCACTGACACTACTGACACTATGGAGGTAGAACCACCACTGAATAAACTAAAACTGATCGGGAGTGTTATATGAGTAGAATGCCCGCTGCTTATACCGCGTGACAACAGAATCCGTTCTTGTTCCTTTTACTTCTTACTTATCTTTTCTTCTCCCCAATACATAATATTTCAACTAACATTCATTTCTTCACTCCCAACAAACTCCAAAAAATAAATAAAAAACATTTCAAATTAGATTATTTAATTTATCCACAAAAATCTAAATAACTCTCAATAAAAATAATGACACCGTCAAAATCAGCTGCTCGAGTCTCGAAATATTGTTCTACATGTGGATTATTCTGAGGATGTGCACCCACGTGACAATTACTCCTAAAACCCGAGACTTGGAGTGCAAATTAGTCTTCGCTAAAAATTAAAGAAGAAATCACAAAAAATTCTTGAGGAATTTTCTAAAGAAGAAAGGAAAGAATTTTTAGCTATATAAAAAACTTGGGAAGAAATAATTGATATTTTAAAAAAATTATGGAAAGTTATAAAAAAATTACGGCACTGGATTATGCGCGGAACAAAGAAAATAATAATAAGAACGCGAATCGTTTGGACGCTCAAGGGGATTCGACCGAAGTGACTCAGGCTCAGAGTTAGAAGTGGGAGTTTAAGAGAGAGAGAATGAGAGAGACAGAGAGAGTTAATGTGGTTTGAAATAGAAGGTAAGGGCTACGGCCTGGGTCGATACTCGAGCACTAAGCGACCGCGGGTGCACGTGCACTCGCGAGTTCGCGTGCACTCGCGAATACATAGTTGAAGTTTTGCGATGAATAGAAGTGAGAGGCGCCTTTCTCTTTGCTGTTGATGGTATATACATGTTTATATGACTCTGTAAGTTTGAAGTACATAGATTCGACTCCCTCTTCTTTGAAGGGGAAGTTGCTTCCCTGCTATAAAGAAGAAACAAAGAAGAGAGAGAGAAAAATATTTGTTGTCCTTTTTTGCATTAATCTTTGATTTTTATGGAGATTCTAGTGGAGGGAAGATCCTGGAAAATCTTTGTTTGATTCTGGAACAGTTTAGCCGTCAGGAAAATATTAGGCTTGAATGTTTGGTTCAAGAAAAAAATCAAATTATTTTGATGATTTTTATTTAAAATATATTAATCATACCAAAAAATAGAGCGAGAGATTTGTTTTCTTTAAAAGATAGTTGGGTCATTCCATGTCAAATCGACCAATAGTTGGAATCGACCCCTTTCGATTTGGACAAATTTTGGTCAGAAGTTTTCTTTTATCATATAACGAAGTTCTGCCAAAGGAAAACAAATAAAAAAATTTTTTTCAAAAGATATGCAAATTGTAAATTTTGGGATTTTTTCAGTTTTTTAATTTTGTTTTTGTAATAACTCGAACGCTAGTATAGATACAGGAATGGTCTTTCGTTTGTTTGAAAGGGGACACTTGGAGCTATTTCAAAAAAAATATTTTGGGACAAAAATTTTGAAAAATGCCAAATTTGTCAAATTTAAAATTTTTAAAAATCGTTAAAAATGACGGTTGACAATAAATTTTTTGTATACTATCTTGTACCAATCTTAAAAGATCCTGAAATTTTTGGTACTGTATTTTTTGTTTTTTCAAAAATATGAATTTTTAAAATTTGTTATCAAATTTTTTTTTTATTTTTATCTTAATTGAGTTTGGCAAATCGCGTAATTTTGATATTTTGAACAGTTAGGGTACCCTAACGCGTAGTTAAAAATAATTTTTGAAAACGAATTTTGGATTTTTACTTTAAACTACGCGCCATTTTGTCAAATATTTTTTTTTTTTTTTCATTCTAGTATACACGATAACTATACTTATACTAATTAAAAATCAGTCATATTTTTTAATTTCAGATCAGAGGGAGAGATCAATCTACTTCCACCAATCAGGTCCATTTTTTTTTAAGAGGGGGACTTCAGCGCCATTTTTCTAATTAAAAAAAAATTTTTTTTTGTTTTGATTTTAATTTTTGTGTAGTTGATAAGTAATAGAATAAGTGTAAAAAAATTTAAAAGCATTAGTCATTCCCTTCATATAGAAATAAAATTGTTAAAATAGCTTAAATTTTAGGCTGCTTGACCACCGGGTCCCCTTAAAATTTCATTTAGTGGCATAATGATGAGAAAAAAACCATTTTTTTTTTATTAAAATATATTGTAAACTACAAAAAAATTAGTCAAGATATGTTGAGTATGAATTAAAGAAAAGAAAATTTTGAATAAAATGAAATTCACCCCAAAAAAATTTTCTTTCATAAAAATTAATTATTGAAATTATTATTATTGTTATTTTTTGTTTCAATAAAAACTGCAAGAGTAGAGTGCTCAGCGTAAAAAAAAATATCAACATCTAACGAGGAAATCGATGAATTAAAAATCTTTTTTTTTTCAATAAAAGCTTTGACTGTCTTTTGTTAACAAAAAATTCTGCTAAAATTAAAAAGAATTTTTTTTTCGAATTTTCATTGAATGAAAAATTTCAGATTTTTTATCCTAAGTAATGGACGTAAATTTAATTTGGGTTGCTTGGTATGTATCTATTCTATTCTATCGTATAAAGGGTATTGGGTGAGGGGGAGGGGAGAAGACGATGGAAGAGCAATTGAGTTTATAATTCATGATTTATGGTTTATGATTTACGATGATGCGGTTTGATTGAGGTGGAAAGGAAAGGAAGTAACTGTTGATACACATGATTGATGTATGATGACAAGATGATAAGGGTGTAAGAAAATTGAAGAATAAAGATGTTTTTTGGGGTTTTCGATTGCTAGGGATGGAAGGTAGATGAATTACGTGGGTTATTTAGTTCGTAGTATCAATTTCTATGATGTTAATGGAGTTTTTATTGCTCCAGAGATAATCAAGGGGTGACCTTATTTTTCGAGAACAGGGACAATAATTGGTATTACGAATTATTATTTTTTATTTATTTTTTTTTTTTAATTAATTTTTATTTAAAGTCGGTTTTAACTACTGTGGTCATGTCGCCGACTTTAACCCAAATCTCAACCAAGCTGGTTTCTAAGACCAGCTTGGGATTCGAACCCACGCCTGGTCGGTGAGTTAGTTAGAGCGCTCTATAGGCCGTGCGCCTTTGATCACTCGGCTTAACGTCGCCGATTTATTTAGTTGTTTATGGGTGGTTTAATGATTTTAAGAAAGAAATTTTTCGAAAATTTTTTAATCACAATGAATAAATATTATAAAATAAAAATTTATGTAGGATGGATTCCTAATAATAATAATAATAATTAATAAAGATAGATAGTTATTATTTTAAGCCTGTTACCCGATCCAATTATTGAAGAATGTTCAATTTTTTTTTAATACAATAATAATACAACATATACAATGAAAATAAAACTATTAAAATTTCATTTTCGACAAATTTTTGTTAGATAATGTGTAAAGATGTAATTTTTTTGCTCATTGTCACTTTTTTCGGCAACTGAAAAAATAATTCAGACAACCCAGACCAAGACTCGAACCTGGATCTTTTGGTTATGCACCAAATGCTCTATCAGTTAAGCTATCTGAGACATCGTCCGTAAATGATACTGAGTCAAAAAAATTACATCTTTACACATTATCTAACAAAAATTTATCGAAAATAAAATTTTAATTGTATTTTCACCGAAGATTTTTTCTGATAGTATGAGACCTCGCACCGAAAAATATTATGGTGAAAAAAAAATAATAAAATTAAACATTCTTCAAGAATTGGATCGGGTAACAGGCTTAAAATAATGACTATCTATCTTTATTGATTAAAAACACCGATTTTCAAGTCACACATCAAACATAATAATAATAATTATTATTATAATAATAATAATAATAATAATAATAATAATAATAAGTGAATGAATAAATGGAGATTTAACACAAGCTTGGTACAGCATAATTGTGAAATTATTATAATTAATAAGCTAATTTTAATTGATAAATACAACTACATTAACTCAGAGAAGAATTCTCTTATTAAATTCTCGACAGTATTGAAAATAAACTAATCTAAAAAATTCACAACGTGTTTAAGTAGCGAAACATATTATGTGGAGAATATTGACAATCTAATTGTTAACAACTTATAAAAGTAATATTTTATAGATTAATATCAATAGATTATAAGAAAATAATAAGGAAATAATTTTGATAATTCACGAATAATTTTTGCTAATACTAAAAAGATCAGGAGAGAATAAACTGCAAGTTAAGTACCGAAAGTTCCGTAGGGCGGCGTATAGTAATTTTTGTTGTTCGCTTGAAGATACTCATTTTTAAAATTTATATTCTGTTCAAAAGCCCATTTGGTATCATTCTGAAAGCAAATTTTATTCCTCAGAAATTATTAACAATGCTTGAACAAGCTAACAGTCGTGTGGACAGAAAAGTCCAGCAAAAATCTTGCTCGGGCTCTGTCAACGACTCTTTAAGGGCACTGGTTGAAGTTCAATCAGTGTCATATTGGCAAAGAACAATTATTAAAAAATTTGCTAGATTAAAGGGCTATCGGGAATTGAAAAATTCCTAGATCAAGCTCATGGTTAACTATTAATATCAGATTAATATCTAGTATATTAATCTGATTTTTGAAATTGCGGCATTTGCTGAGAGTTGCTCCGACATTGCAGTATCGTTGAGTGCAACTCAACTGATCTAATTGAAACAAAATTTTCTTTTAGCATTATAAATTTATTTTACAATGGCTTAAAATTTTTTCAGTCTTAACTGTACTGTACTATAAATTAATCTACATTATCTTTTTGTTTCACATACTTCTGAAAAAAGATTCAGTAAATTCTTTTCAAAAAGTAATATAATTTTCAAAGTTATTGCCATGCTGTCGTAGCTGTTGTAATTGTTAGGTCGCTGATTTTGTCACCCACAAAAAAAATAATAATAATGATAATAAAACTTTGCAAATTATGATAATTATTCAACAAAAAGAATATTATACAAGTCAATTAAATGTATTTATCACATTGCGTCATGTATACTTAATTCTTGATTCCTTGCTGCAACATATTATAATACATTCATTCATGTATTATTATTATCATTATTATATTTCTGCAACTATTAACACAGAAATTAATAACCTTAATTAATTACATTCATAAACTGCTTAGCTTGACTCTATAATTAAATGTAATATATTATAACTAAAGATATAAATTAATGAACCCAATGAAAAAACTCAAACAATAACGTAACAATCTCTGTTATTTTTTTCCATTATTAAATCCTCTTATATTTTTATAGTATACTGTCCATAAAAATAAATCGTCAAGTACCTAGTTGCTCCATATATATATTATTTCTATAGAACAATAGTCATAATAGTAAATTAACTTCCAGGAAAATAATATGCCGAGTTCAATGAAATCTAATAGAGTGTTCGGTACACGCCTGCGTTCATTAAAAAAAATATTAGTACCATTTCTTTGTTTAAACTAAAATCGCTTACAGTTTGTTTAGAATAATAAATATAAGATAGAAACATTATCACATATTGCTCACATATATAATATATAGAATACGAAAAGGAAGAACAAAGATTTCGTATCAGCAGACTTTGGCATTTCTATCATGTTTGTTTTTGTTTTACTGTTTCATTTTCTAGGACAGTAAGCACTAGTCATCGTTTAACCGTTTCCTCGTGTTCTAGTACGCCTGCACTGACGACGCACTCACATTTTTTTATTAGTTTATAAGCATAGTAATGATAACAGACTAGATAATTAATTACTCAGCGGTCCGAAGTCCAAAATTATGTTAAATTAGTTTTTAATCCTTTTTTGCTTGTACGATCGATTTATATTTGATTTTTTTATTTATTTCAGAAAAATGATAAATTAAGAATATTATCCACAGATTCGGTAGAATCTGGCGCCAAGTTCCGTTCAAATCTTTTGTAAACGGAGCGCCAGACTACCGACTGTGTTTACTGTAAGCAGAACGGTATTTTGCTTATCAATTCATTTTTATCGGTAAATAATCCTCAATTTTGTTCTGTTTGTATGGTTGAAAAAAATTAAAATGAATTAAAAACTTTCAATTTTTTTTAATTCATTTCAATCGGTAAATGATCCCTATTTCTTTCCGTACCTGTAATAGAGAAAAATTAAAAGGAATTCATATTTTTTAATTCTTATCAATTCATTTTTATCGGTAAATAATCCTCAATTTTGTTCTGTTTGTATGGTTGAAAAAAATTAAAATGAATTAAAAACTTTCAATTTTTTTTAATTCATTTCAATCGGTAAATGATCCCTATTTCTTTCCGTACCTGTAATAGAGAAAAATTAAAAGGAATTCATATTTTTTAATTCTTATCAATTCATTTTTATCGGTAAATAATCCTCAATTTTGTTCTGTTTGTATGGTTGAAAAAAATTAAAATGAATTAAAAACTTTCAATTTTTTTTAATTCATTTCAATCGGTAAATGATCCCTATTTCTTTCCGTACCTGTAATAGAGAAAAATTAAAAGGAATTCATATTTTTTAATTCTTATCAATTCATTTTTATCGGTAAATAATCCTCAATTTTGTTCTGTTTGTATGGTTGAAAAAAATTAAAATGAATTAAAAACTTTCAATTTTTTTTAATTCATTTCAATCGGTAAATGATCCCTATTTCTGTCCGCAACTGAAATACAGGAAAATTGAAAGGAATTCACATTTTTTAATTCTTATCAATTTATTTCTATCGGTAAATACTTCATAATTCCTATCTTTGTTATTAATTGGAAGCAATAAAAGTGAATTAATAATTTTGAATTATTTTTAATTCATTTCTATCAGTAAACACTCCATAATTTCTATTTTTTTTATTGATTAAAATAAATAAAAGTGAATTCAAAATTTTCGATTTTTTTTAATTTATTCCAATCGGTAAATGAGCCGTATTTCTTTCCGTATACCTGTAATAGTGAAAAATTAAACGGAATTCATATTTTTTAATTCTTATCAATTTACTTCCATTGATAAATGGACTCGACAATACTCGACAATTGTTTTTTGTCTGAATGATTAAAAAAATTGAAATAAATTCAAAAATTTGAATTCTCTTCTATTTATTTTCATCGGTAAATAATTAACGATACTTAAGGGTATGTAATATACTAACCTAAGATAAGATTAAAAGAGAATAATGTCAATCAGTTTGTTAATTACAGTTTTTTATTATTGAACCTCAAATTCATTGGGTTGAATACATAAATAATTTCTATTAGGTTCATGACATAGCAGAGATTTAATCGAAATATAAACCAGTTTTGATTTAATGTCTGTTATTGGTAATCGCACTGTTTGATTCGCACAATTATCAACCGCCCAAAGATGCTCAAAGTCGTCAACAGAATGCACATCCAGTTTCCGAATTTCCATCACTGCTTCATTATTTATCAATAAAAATCGAATGATTTGTCCCATTTCGCCATTATTCATTCTAATAAATGAGTTGTTAGTTTTTCTTGCTTGTTGATATACTTGACCGTGATACATCTTTTTTTGAAATAAACAACGACTATAGAATATGCGGAGTTTTCCAACTGTCCTTCATTGACATGATCCATGAGTAACGCGCCATTATCAGACTCTACAGCTTTCGATACATTTGGTCGCTTTTTGTTCAAAATCCCTTCACTAAATTGTCGACATGTTTCATTAGATTCAGTAGCCAGCACTTTTTGAAAGTTGTTAGAGCGCAACGTACGAATTGCCATTTGGCCTAAAACACCATTTGGACCAGATACTTGTAATTTAAGATTATAAATATTATTTTCAAATGCGTATGTTGATGTCGCCCAAGAAGGACCGTTTTTTCGGACACTATCAACGATATGGAGCAATGAATGGACATTGAAGGTGATGAATGAAATACCATACAAGTTTTGGCAATCGTACACAAATTTCAGTAAATCCATTTCGCATTGCAACAATTCATTTTCTGTGAGGTTAACAGAAAGCAGCTTAAAAATACTTTTCACTAACAGTTTATAAGAATCTAAAAGATCTTGCCGCAAAATTCCACTTAAAACAGGCACACTATAAAATAAAAGCCAAGATCGCCATTCTGTCGCTTTCCAGGATTTTCTTTTTAACAGTATTTGTGGAGTTCGATGAATCTCGTTCGGTGGTTGTATAGCTGTTAATCTGGCATTTATCAATTTTCTTTGATCAACTGAAAGAAATTCTTTACTCCATTTGTTCCATAGCTGGCGAGTAACCCCTAATAAAACCCCATGCATATAATCATGAGGAAAACCCCACACACAATCAAAATCAGACAGAGATGACAGCACACTTGATCCTTTTATGCCAAAAACAGTGTATTTTTCATTTTTTTTAGTCTTCCGAAGTTTCTTTATATCGTTTTTATGTTTTTCCACATCTTTCACGTAGCTTTCATGGTCTCGTAGACGAGGAGTATCGGATGATAATGGATATTTCATACTTCTTGAGCTGGTTTGTCCGCGTTGATAACACCAACTGCAACCGTAAAATCCGTTGAATTGCAACCTATTCTGCAAGACCGGCCGTGCTACGGAATCGACGGGAAAAGAAAAGATTTTAACGAAGTACGTAATAACGCGACCATTTTCAACCAATACTTTCAAACCTGTCACTGTTAGTTTTTGAATTTGTGTAATAAATGACTTTAAATACAAATTCATGAACTCTGGTTTTGGTTCACATGAAGTATACCACAACCCAGCGAGTAACATAAAGTTATGTCTCATTATTTGTGGGATTTCGTTGATTATACACTGAATAGGCCAAAAACTGTTCTTACCACTCTTAAACAAAGGCGCTCCATCGAGATTCACATTTAATGTTAAAACCACATTATCAGAGTCATTCTTGGACTGAATAAATTCATCTGCCTTATAGCGGTCACTATCACATACATCGCTAATGCTATGCTCTGCGTTTGTATTACTGCGATTTTCAATTTTATCCTGGATTTGTTTTCGAACATATTCTGTTGAAAGATAATTTTGTAGCTGTGGTTCTAAATCAACTGTCACAAAAAAATTTCCTTCTTTTTTTGATGTTTCATACTTTTTTTTACATTTATCGCATGTTACTTCGGACTTTATATTCTTTGTTATCGGTAATGGATTAGTCAAAAGGTTGTTGCAAGTTGGACAATAAAATACATATTGTGCGGCATTGCTGACAGGGTTGAAAAACTTGTTGATTAAATACTTTGAGGTATCCAAACATTTAAACTGTGGTCCCGCAGCAAGTTTCATCAAACTGATAATAGCTTGTTGAATTTCATCGCTCAAATTAAAACGAACAACAATCGCCATAATCATAGTAAGTACTTGCCAAACCGAGAGATTCGAAGGTTCAAACATAATTGTATTTTTTAATTTGTATAAATCATCTTCTCTTAACGACTTATCACAGAGTCCGGAATTATTGGCTGCATCATTTTCTTTTTTTCCTTTCGTATAACTTCTGGATTCAGCTTCGCTTAGTCCAGAAAATGCTGACCGTTTAGATTCTTCCCCGATATCTGAAAATAATAATATATAATTTAATATATAATATATAATTTATATACAAATTTGAATTAAAATGAGAAAAATTTGAATTCATTTCAATACAACATGAAGAATAAAAAAGAATTGAAATGACTAAGGTTTGAATTGTTTTGAATTCTTTTTAATATGATAGTGAGAATTGGAATGAATTAAAATGAGAAAAGTTTGAATTTTTTTTAATTCATTTTAATGCTGCCCGAAAAATTAAAAAGAATTCAAATTACCGGTTTTTGAATTATTTTCTATTCTTTTTAATGCGACCATAGGAATTAAACAGAATTAAAAAGAATTGAAATAATTTCAATTCTTTTCAATTGATTTTTTTAATCAGGGAAGACTTATTCAGTTTTACAGAAAAAGAAAAAAAGTATTTCTTTTCAAAAAATTTACTAATCAAAATTGGAGAAAATTGAAAATAAAACTATAAAAAAGAATTATAATGCATGTTTTGTAAAAATTTTTAACTTCCCGCTAAGAAAAATTGAAAATTTTTCAAAATTCGGGAAGTTATTGATTTTATCCCGTTTTGATGGGACTGGCGATAATCGACGTGATTTTTCAAGGTTAGGAGTGGATTCGTTTTTGGAATTGATCGGCAGAGCCGTTTAGAAGTGATTAAAAAAAAACCATTTTTTAAAAATTTTATTTTTGAGATTTCTCAAAATCAACCAATTAACATCAAACCAAAAGGTAGCAATGGTGAAGAAACTCGTGGAAATTCTGGACCTCAACCAGCCGGTGATATTCCTCCTCTGCAGCGAGACGACGAACTGGCTACAATAGCTCAGGTTTAGGCCGATCGGTGTCAAAATGGTCATTCTGCTTGTGATAATACCAGTAAATAAGAAGATGTTTTCTAGATATTAAAATCTATAATCGATTGTTCTTTTGGGCAATTTACTTATCGTTGTCAAAAAATTCAGAAAAAGTGAATTTTTCAAATTTCTCTAAGATTTTGGGTACGATCAGTTTGTGTTTAAAAGTATATTATAGAATTGAAAAAACTGTGTGGAATACTGCCAACCGCGTGAAAATCAGTTCATTAAGAAATTATTGCAGTTTGAAAATTCAAAAAATACTGTTTTATTAAACTTCTATCAGACTTTTGAGCTCGAAATAACATACAAATTATATTTTTGAGCTCGAAGAGCTCAAAACCGTCATAAGTGCAATTTTAAGCGCTTAAATATGGAATTAGTGGGAAGTTGCAGGGATGGCCTTTAGGGTCAACCGTTTTCCAGATTTTTATTCATGTTCTTTCATTTTTGGTGATTTTTTTAATTTATGTCGTTTTTAAAAATTCAAAATCATTTTTCAAAAACATTAATTTCGGGTGTGTATCTACAAATAAATATCACAAATCTTAACGAATTCCATTTATTATTTTTTTTTCACATTAATTTCAAAATGAAGAATGGCACTTTTCTCTACAATCAATCCGGGAAAAATAATTCAAACTTATTCGTAAAATGAAGTTTTTTAATTAAATTCTTTTTACATCCAAAATGACAATAAAAAATTCTTATAAGACCAATAAAATTCCAAAATGGTCGATGATTTGAACTCTGAAAAATTAAACATTCTTTATCAAAATTATGTAGTTTGATAAACGGGCCAGCCAATGACATTTCCCTGAGGTCCATTCTCATTCATTAGCATCGCTGGAAACTTTTATTCTTAACAAAGGATTAATATTATCGATCAATGGATATGGTTTGATGAAAACTGCCAATGAATAATTCGAATTCTAATTAAAAAGTCTCGTAGATTTTCTCGCCGATCCAGTTTCCAGAGGGTCCGTAGTTGCAGACCAAGTATGTGGTAAACCAGTTGTTCTGGCTCAGGTACCTGATGGGTGGAATTATTCTAGCTGGTTGTGGTCCAGGGTTTCCCTGAGATTCTTTTCCGCTCAGCCTCAGGGTCTCAGGGTTACCCTGAGATTCTTTTCCGCTGGCTACCTTGATGCGCAATTTGTTGTGGTTATCCACGATTTCTCGTATATCGCCATTGCTTAGTTCCATTGACAGAACTTTTCCACATGCTGCTGCTGGTTTGGGGACTTGAATGATCATTTTCATCAGTATATATTTTAAATAAAAATTCTGGCCAAACGATGAGAGATAACGAAAAATTCTTAAAAACTTTTTTTTAGAAAATTAAATTTCTGACCAAAAAGGTATCTTATAATTTTTTAGTATCTTCAATATTTTAGCTAGAAATTCGAATTTGAATTTTCAAAAATAATACTGTTCGTTTGCTCCAAAAATTATAACTTTAAAATAACAATTTTGGCTACATAGTGAGAGATAGAGCAAAATTTATAAAGACCTTTTTTATAGAGAATTAATTTTCCTACTAAAAAGGTTTTGGCTATTTTTGTCGTTTCTCCAATATATAATCCAGAATTTTTAATTGAAATTTTTTTCAGGTTCAATTTAAAACTTTTGCTAATCAAAAATCTCAAAGATCAAGAACATAATTTTTAATACTTACACTATATTTACAAGTAGTATGTACTTCCCCATGGCACGTTTTTGGTTTACATTGATCAGCAGCAGCAACAGCAATAACAGCTGCCAAAATGGTGTAATAAACTTTAGCCATTTTAAACGCAATTAAATTAAAATTATTATACTTCTAGTATCTGAACACAAAACTCAGACTGTAATTTCCCAGAACAGCGATCTTGATATTTATACGCATAAAATATCTTTCTGAAAACAATAAATTTATTTATTGTCATATTTGTTCAATGACTGACAGTGCAAAATATTTTACAATAGTAACACATGTTATTTTTAACTTCCCGCTAAGAAAATTGAAATTTTTCAAAAATTGGGAAGTTATTGGTTTTACCCAGTTTTGCAAAAATCGAATTCTCATCAGATCTCGACGTTCTGAGGTCCTAGGAAGCTTCTCTGACTACTACCGCGGTTGGCGTCATTCAAAAGGGCTTGACCAAATTTAGATTTTAAATACAATTTATTTTGATAAATCTAAAAAAAATTACAAAAAAAATTTTTTTCAAATGTGGTTTTTTTGAAATAACTTTCAAACGGCTTTACCGATCAACTCAAAAAACTAATCAGCTCTTAACATAAAAAAAACCATGTCGATTGCCCTCAGCCCGGTAAAAATCGGTTGATTCGTTCGTGGGTTATCGTTGTCGAAAGAAAACCAAAAAAAGTGTTTTTTCGGAATTACTTTGAAATTCTTATTTTGATCAATTCAAACTTAAGAGTTCTTCATGAGGCTTCAAAAACTGCGTCGAATGCCAACAACCGGGTGAAAATCAGTTCATATAATATTCAAAAGTTATTGCGGTTTGAAAATTCAAAAAATAGTGTTCTATGAAACATCTATCAGACTATTAAGCTCGAAGAGCTCAAAAGCGTAGAATATAGCTATCTCTTTGAGCTCAGATAGCTCAAAAGAACACATGAATTGCATTTTTGAGCTTGAAGAGCTCAAAAACATCATAAGTGCAATTTTAAGCGCCTAGGTATGGAATTTGCGGGAATTAGGGTCAACTGTTTTCCTAATTTTTTTTAAATAACTGTTAACACTTAACGTCCAAACACTCTCTTCGATGTTACGTTACCAACTATTATTTATTATTCAACATCGAAATGGTTTGAATTCACTTCTAATTGCAAATATACATATATAACGAATTGATTTTTGTCGGTACATTACTTACATTAAAATAGACAAAATGAATTTACATTGGACTTAGATCATCCAGACACTCGATATTTGCACGTAAGATTCATAGATGACGTTTATTTTTATTAATGTAATTCAGGAAATTTATAGATTAGTTTTTTGTGAAATTCACTAACTATTTATCACGATCTTTAAATATGCCAAATTATTTATATTTGTCTTTTAATTAAAACTTTCTGTTTCAATCTCAGATTTACAAAAATTTAACTGAAGGATTAGAAAAGATTTCCGCTATTTACAACGAAAAAAATAAAATACAATTTTTTATAGTTACACTTTATTTTCCAAGGCTCAGCAATTACTGCGGACAATCGTATGTGCATAAGATACATTTATTATCAGCACAAATAGTTTTCAATAATAATTAACATGATAAATAAACTTTAACGTAGTTCTACGAACAATAATTATTATAATTTATTTTTCCTTTGTTTTATTATACCTGTAGTAAATACTTGATATGAAAAAAAAAAAATTGTAATGAGCATTGAAAATTTCAGTTAGAGAAATTGCATTTATAACTAATTATTTAAATTTATTGTTATAGCTGTGCACAATTGCTGCTGGATTAGTGATGAATAAAAAATTAACTTATGAACAAATTCGCAAAATTAAAAAAAAAAGACTACGAAATCCACGCCAGATCGAAAAAAAAGAATTGAAGACACATTGCACGCAGTAAACTTTGCTGCTAATCCTACTATCGAAGAGTTTGGTTTATCATTGGATATAGGCAACGTACAAAAGTAGACGCAAGGGTTTTTGATCCACCTAAATTGAGGTATTCAGACCCTGAAAATACACGGGTTAGGAAAGGTAGTTGTCAAGCTGGAAAATTTGGAAAATATGTCAGTGCTATACGTATCCCAAATCATCGGTGGACAGTATTATTCAATAATATGTTATAAATCTTTGAATATTTCAATAAAACGTTAAAAAGTTTTGGTGTGCCTATTGCCATATATTTTATTAGTTCAACTACTGCTCCCAGAGTGTTTAACTACTGCGGCATGTTAGAATTGATTGTTCAACTACTACTCCTTTCATAGTCTATCTTAAAAACGTTGTCTAATTATAAATATTCAATTATTTGCATTATTTTGCACTTCAATCAATTCAAAATTGTTTATATTTTCATAAAAATCACTAATTTGAACTAATAATTACACATTTATATATTAAAAGTAGGGTCAAATACGTTTTACTTTGAAACCTGTTCAACTACTGGGTACTTTACCTTATATAAGTCTATACGACCCGGAAATAAAACTGGCTCTCCAACAGTTCTCCAAATCAGAGGTTTAAAATATTCACAAGACTCTCGTTTGATGATTCATGGAAATCAATTCCGCAACGCATAAACAATTCATTTTTCGAAACTCAACCTAGGCAGCTATATTCCAAACCTATTCCTATAACTAATCAAAAATACAAAGTCTCTAAAATCATTACTTCCCAAAGATTATCACTCATTCTATGATAATTTAGCTTATACAGAGCAATAATAATGTGATATTCACTAATTATCTTTAAGTTAACTTTAAAAAAGTTAATTAAAATTATATATTAAAAGTATATAATTAAAAAAGTTTATTGAAAGTTAAAATATGTTATTTAATAATAAATAATGTAATACTAATTTCTTTGAAACTTCTTTATTTACCAAAACACGTAACTTGTATCCCATTGTAAATTTAGCGTGCAAAAACCTCGTATCTCATAAAATTAATTTAAAATAAAGGTTAAAATACTATGATTTCATTTATTTTACTTTTAATAAACTGAAAAGTACTTAATCTTTAATATTGAGATCAAAAAGTTATTAAAAATACATTTTTATTGTTAATAAAGAGTTTTTTGTTATTCTTGTGAAGTAGTGATTTCTGAGATACGAGGTTTTACCAAAGTACAGTCGATATGCAGTTCTCAATTCTCGATTGATAAATCATTCACTGCAAATATTTTTTGCTGTTTATTTTTTTTTTTTTTTGTAGCTTTGACTTTCTTCTGAGGGGTATTTTTTTCCGTTTCTTCGAGGCTTTCTGTTGATTTTATAATCTTTTTTCCTTCCATATGTCTAGTTTTTTATTTCTTAACTCTTTTTGCTTCACTCTCATCACTTACAATCTCGCTATTTGACATGAATCCATCTAAAGAACTCTCTGTAATTTTACGATACAGGTCATGATGAGAATCTTTCAATTTTTCACCCTTTTCACACTTGCTCAAAGCATTTTCTTTCACAAGATTTTCATTGTTCTTTTCCAACATCCGACATACTTCTCCAATTGGCCAATCTCTTTTATTTTTTAAAACATTATGTTTATATGTTTCCATATGGGATTCTGCGTCAACATTCGAAATCCGTGACATTTCTCGATCGAGTAAATCCATCATCATTGCAGTCCACAACGGACAATACGCCATGAAGGTAGTTAGTAAATAATGTAGAAACTGCGGAAAATATAAACCGTTCGTAATTTTCAAAGTAGTATCTAAACGCATCTGGTCTTTTTTCTTTTCAACAAGTAAATAATAACGTCTGTAGAATGGTGACTCTGCGCATTCACTTGGATTCTTCTCAAATAGATGTTCAAATTCTTCCCAACTCATTTCTGTTTCATCATTTTGTTCTAAATTTTCTAGTAATTTTGCCATTTTTGTATTTTCAACTTTTCTTTGCTTCAAAAAATTTTCGATGCATTCTTTACATTTACCCCAATCTTTCTCCAGAAACACATCGCAAATAAAAGCAAAGAGTGTGTCCATTTCTTCAAAATTTCGAGTCAATATCATTAATGCCATAATTTCCATCACTAATCCTTTATTGTGATTTAATTTTGGAAAATCACTATCTACTGTTCTTGAAACACGATGCATTACATGAGCGCAGCAACTCAATAACAAAGTCATCGGTGGCATACTAGTACCTTTCGTTAAGTATGAGTATGCATTGTCCAGGTAAGCATTTATATTGGTATTATTCCATACATCTAATATGCTGTGCATTGATGACCAGTTCCAATCTACAACAATCGCATCAAAATATGGCCACTTGTGCTCTATTGAAAATACAAATTCTCTGTATTGCCCGAGAAATTCGGATAGACTTATAATACCATGTTTTGACGTAATCATCTCACATAAAGGTACAGTTGAAATTGAAGCACGATACACTAAAGCATAATACAAAATGTATTTATCTTTTAAGCCCTCTATTGGTCTTATATTAGAATCAGTGGCATCAAGGTGTACAATATTTGGTGTACGTGTATTGTCCACTACTTTAAGCTGCTGTTTTGTGTACATCATGACTGTCAAAGGCAGACCAAAAGAACGTAAAAAACCATCTGGTTTTTTATATGATTCAGTCCACAAGTCCACAAGGTCGTTCACATCAATTAATTCTGTTTTTGATGTTGACGGATTTTCAAATTCTTCGGTATTTAAAATTTCATATCTATAATTTTGCATACTAACAGATTTCCCTATATTCTTCTGACATTCTGGATGGGCATTTATACTGCTATAACAGGCAAATGTGAAGACATTTGTATCTATTTCAGTAATATTTATCATAAATTTTGCGTTATGAGCTGAATTCAAACATCGTCCATACATAGTGCCATCATTCCTATAATTGCTCTGTCTGGTATTCAATTTGAAAGGACAATAACATTCCCACGTTATTAATAAATTTTCTATTATATTTTCTACCAAATTACCATTGATAATTTTATTTTCGTCGACTAAAGGTTCACTAATTAATTTTACCTTGCCTAGCTCCACATAATATTTTTTTTGATCCTTAATCTTTTGAGCTTCTTTACTGTAAGCCTTGGTTTCTGTTGATTTTTCACTATCCTCCGATTCAGATTGACTTTCTCCTTCATCTTCAGAACTGTCAGTATTAGATTCTTCAGAACTGTCAGTATTAGATTCTTTAGAACTGTCAGTATTAGATTCTTCAGTCACAGCAAGATCAACGTTATTTCTTTCTCCATTAGTACATTTTGATTCTTGTGGTGTAAGTTTCCCCGCTTCATCAGCTTTACTTGGTGTACTTAATGGAACTCTGTTCAATAATTCGTTATTTTGGAATGGCTGGATAGGTCCATCATCATTTGAATCGTTATTGAAATCACATACATCATTTTTTCGACTTTCCATTGTTGGAAGCCCTTCCAAAGCTGACGTTTTACTTAAATCTTCTTGTCCTAGCCTGTAAGTTATTGAAATGTTATGAGTTATGATACATAATATAAAAATTTACTTAATTGGAAAATATCCTAATATCTTGATTTTTGCGTACTTTGATGTTATCTCACGGATTTTCTATGAACGACTAATGGAATGCTTAAATGTATCCATGTAAAATATCAATAACGCTGATCAACAGAAAATTTAAAATCTTACTTAGTACGAATCAGAGCTATACCCGAGAAAAAATGTTTCTATATAATCATATATAATCATATATGATTATATATGGAATCACATATATAATTATATAGAATTATATATAATCATATATAATTATATATAATCATACATGATTATATATGGAATTGTGTATGAGGTTATATATAATTATATATGACTATATATGGAGCTATATACAACCATGCAGGATTATATATAGTTCCATATACAAATATATATAAGTATATATAATTATATATAATCATACATGATTATATATGCCATTCAGCCATTGCTTTGGCATTAAAATTGAATAAATAAAAAAAAAAAAAAAAAAAAAAAAAAGAAAATAAAAAAAAAAAAAATTTTTTTCCTTGAAATTTATCTTTAA
>CAJNRD030001114.1:5688431-5744417 GCA_905319865.3 Cotesia congregata
TTATATATAATTAGATATGATTATATTTGGCCATTTTTCATATATAATCATATATAACCAATTTATATATAAATATATATAATTATATATAAATATTTTTTCTCGGGTAGCCTTTATTATACAAAACAAATCGTGTTAGGAATGCTATAAGGACATATAATGGTTAACGGTTCCATTGTAAAGACATAAGGTCGAATAAAAAATTTGATATCAAATATCTCGCGTTCCAAATATCCAAAAATATTGTTATTTCAATATTTTCTGACAATATCTAAAAATCGAAAGTGCACCTAAAAATAAAAATTTTTGTTCCCAATCCGAGCTGCAATTGTTAATGTTTGCCTCAATCGATTTTGTTAATTTTTTAATTTAATTTAAACAATACGGAAAACATTTTTTTCATTTTCGAATTTCTATAACTTTACAACAGTGGGTCGTAAAAAAATTTGGACTTATGAATTTTAAAGAGAATTTTACGCTCTACAGAAAAAGTTTCCAACGTAGATTCTTAAAATTAAAGTTAAATTGATAAGTAAAAACATTGCTTGAGACATTACCACAAACAAAATTCAACGATATTGATATTTAATGGCTTAAAAAAATGAAATCATAACTTTGTTTCTTATAGAGACAATAACTGGGGCTTTGACCTTATAAAATAAATGACTTTTGGCATAATTTTTATAGTGAAAATTGTAATACATCAAGCGGTGCAATATGTTCTAAGATTATCGATAATTTGACTCTAATTTTTAAAGATATTTTCTTTCTGTGTAGCTATCAGCTTTTGAACATAATTTGAAATATTTTCTCAAGACCATGAAAATTATTAAATTATCGTCTTTATCATTATGATTATTATATACTTTTCAAAATAGCTTAAATATTCTCAACATTGAACAACGAAACTCTTTTATTACGCTAAATTCAATAAAGTATTCATGATAGGTCATTAATTGCTAGTGAGAACTTTTTTGTTTTTTCAAAATAACCAACGATTCTCTAGTCTGATCAATTTTTGAAACTGAATGACATTTTGTCACTTGAAAAACTAATTAGAATACCGCAAAGTGGATCAAAATTGATAGGTTCCTCCAAGTGATATTGGAGATAAGAAATAATATTAAAAGAACAATAAGAAAGCCGCAATTTCAAAACTAAGATTTTTATAATCAACAACAAATTTAAATCATTAATTATGAATCTTAATTTTGGAATTGCGGTACAACTCCAATAATTTTAACAAAATATTAAAAAAAAATTTAACTGTAGTAAATGCACTGATTGACCGGTTACTAATTAGTTGATCGATGTACATAAAAGTTAATAAATTTTTATTTTGCAAGGGTTTTTTTTTTTAAGTGTATTAAAAAAAAATTATGGCATTTAGTACATAAAAATCATGATAAAAAGGCACAACGCGGGAAAGAAACTTTTCAGTGATAATTTTTTTGCATGAAAAATTTTTGTCGCGAGAAATTATTACGGATTAAGGAAATCCTTTCGCTCCAGTTGAGTCAAAACAATTGTAGTAGTCAATATACGATAAATTAAAAAAAGAAACCCATAAAAATTTCTATAATTAAATTATAAATAGTATATGAGGCATTAATCGTTGAAATTTTGAAAATAAAAAAAAAAATTAGTTAAATACAAAAATTAATTTGACTTTTTCAAATCAGCTGCTAGTAACCTGTCCGTGATTTGGCAACGCTGTACTTCGGTTGTTTACATTTTCATTTGCACAATATAACCTTAACCACGTTTAAGTTTTTGCAGTCAGTGTAAATAAATAAATGAATTAGTTTGAATTTATTGAATGGTCTGAAGCTCGCGCGATACGCAACTTTGCCAAATGTTTTGACTCCATTTTAACGTAGTTTACTTGAGAATTTTTTGTGATTTTTAATTATTAATTTCTCAATAAATATCTCGGTAACTGATCTATTTTATTGCAAAAAAAGAAACCTGAATATTTTGAAAATCTAATTTTTAGTTTTTTTTTACTTCGTCTAATCCATGACTGATAGTATAATTTGAGAAATACTGCAAACGTCTGACTTTCTCGTAAGACTTTGAACAAATACTAACATTTAAAAATTTTATTTTTTCAAAAATTTGTCCGGTAAAGTATAATTTAAACCTCACTATTAGATAAATAAGGACCTTAACTATAAGAAAAAAATTGAATTTACTCATAATCTAATATTTTTTATTTTACATTGGCGGCGAAAGGACCTCCTTAATAAAGACAAGGAGTCCATTTACCCTATGCACAATGGCGTATTTGTAAAAAAAAGATGTTTGATACAATAATTTATAACGATATTACACCGCTTTTAATTATCCGGAAAATAATTAAGAAACAAAAATTAAAAAATATTTTTATTTATTTCAATCAGCTGAGCGGTAGAAAACTTTAGTCTGACGGATCAGATGCGCGCGTAACGCCGGGTACAGTGGTAGTCATTTTGTACGATTTAATAATGTTCTCTTTTTATTGACATTCGAATATTTATAATAGTATAGTAATTATAATAACAATTACTATAATTTTAGTAACTATAATTTAAAATAATTTAAATAATTAGATTTATTATTTCATAGAAATAAATTTGAATGTCAATATAAGGAATAAATTTTTTCAATTGTACACATTGACTATCACTGTTACCGGCGTTACCCGTTTACTTCATCTAATCCGACAGACTCAAGTACTCTACCGTTCAGTTGATTTAAATAAATAAAAATATAATTATTTTGTACTGGATATTATTCGTTCTGAAATTATAGAAAATAAAAAATCAAAAAAATTTTTTTCCGTGTTTTGTAAATCGAAAATGAAAGAACGGATTGAGGCAAACATTAATATTTATGTTCATCAGGTTAGAACCAAAATCATTATTTTTAGGTCTTCTTTCTGTTTTGGGACATCATCCAGAACGAAAAAAAAAATTTTTTTTCAATCACACTCGTGTTAACATATATAGTATACACATAGTGGTATTTTTGCTGTGATATATAAGAGCACTTACCAAACTTTAAAAAAAATAAGTCAAGATTTTTTTATTCAGAAATTGTTTTCTGGTTTCCGTTTTAATATTTAATGTTACTGTATATTTATTTTTACTATTCAAAAATTAATACACTTGTATAAGTTTTACTCTTGTCGAAATAAAACCAACACTTTGTAATGATAAGTATCAAGACATAAAAGTGTACTGTACGATCAATCCGTGCAAACATAAATGAGAGTATGGTTATATTGGTTATGAGACGAGATGCATAGATCAACATACATTGTCTATAGAGGTCTCTGCCTCCACAGTCGCGTTGCCGTGGTTATAGCTACATTGGATTATCACGACGCCATTATAACGTCATTTCTATAATGTTAAATTAAAAAATAAAAAATTAACATGAAAAAAAAAACTTTTTGCTTAGGTATAGAAAAATTAATTAAAAAGATAAAAAATTCCAATTTTGTAAAAAATTAAAATCAGAGTATTGCGGAAGTTAAAAAATTTTCAAAAAAAATCGAATTTCCGAAAATTATTATTTTTTTTTCAGATAATAAAAAAAATACAATCTTTAAGAAAGTTCAATTTTACAAAAAAAAAATTTCGTTTCTCAGTATAAAAATAAATTTTTTTTAATTATTTAAATTTTTCAATTATCCACAGGGCTTGGTAGTGCACCCATGGGTATATATCGCTCAGAAGTCTCCGATCGAGATTTGTATTAATTTAAATTTCAAATTTCTAAGTACACATTTTGTACTTCTTACATGAGTTACAACTATTTTTCTATTTTCATACAATAATTAAAATTAAGAATTCTATTAATAATTTTAATATTAGTTTGATTTTTTATCAATGTTTTTTATTTTTTTTCTAACTATTAATTATTGTTATACATAATAATAAACATTATTATATCTAATAGTCCAGTCGACGTGGAAAAAAAAAATAGGAAAACGGTCGACCCTAAAGGGTCTCGCAACTTCCGACTAATTCTTTACTTAAGCTCTTAAAATTGCACTTAGGGTAAGTGTGGGTATTACTGCGGTTTTTTTGGTAGGTCTTACTTCAAAAGCATTTTTATTAAATTTTTCGAAAATAACAAAAATTTTTTTTTTAAACCAAAGTTTGACTCATTATTGACTTAAAAAAAAAAATCAAGAGTGCGATAAACTAATATTTTCTTTAAATAATAAGTATTTAAAAAAAAGTTCATATGCATGTATTACTGCGGGCATAAAAGGAGCTTCTCTCTATTACTGCGTGCCAATTATTGCGTGTCTATTACTGCGGATGAAATTCAATGATAAACAACTTCGGGATCATATAAGAAATTGATAAAATACGTTTGAAAGATAATTATTTGTTTAATAAAATGACTTGATTAGAAAAACATATTCCTGAAATAATTTAAAAAATAAATTAAAAATCTTAATTAAACAGACAAAAAACAGAACTACAAAAGAACATTTGTAAAAGTTGTGACAAACATTCTCATATATCCTATTTACAACGGAAGTTATAATTTTTTTTAGTTTGTGGTCTTGCATTTTGGTCTTGGTCTTGCATTATCGGTCTTGTTCTTGTTCATTCGGTCTTGGTCTTGGTCTTGCAAAATCGCAAGACCAAGACCAAGGCAGATTTTGCTCATTACTAATTTGTCATTATCATCCATCTCACTACAGAGTATTATCTAAAGTGTCTATACAATAATAATTAAATGTTATTCAACATATTTTCAATAGAAATAAAATCCCAGTCTAACTTCAATTTTTCAGTAAATAAATTATTTATTGCTGACAAATTTTTCCATCAACTAAAAGAAGAAACTTTTGAATAAAAATTTTATTTATTTAACATTTGTATAACACTACCCGGAAATACTTTTCATCTTTTCATAGATGTCAATTACAATCGATTACTCTTATCTTCGTTCATTGAAGTTTGTAAATATTTATCGTCTTTATCTACACCAATTATTACTCATCATTATTACCATTATTCTACTATGTGATGTATGTTGTACTACTACCTATTGCGTTTTTTTTAGTAACATTAATGTTTCAGCGTAATTATGCCAATCGATTTACTTTCCGAAGTTTCCTTCTTACGATAACGAATTTTGCGAAATAAGCATAAACTTTATTAACTGTTTATGTTTTTATCACTTATTTTGATAGAATTGGAATAATGCAAATAAAATAAGAGGGGATAAAAAGTCCTGAGTTATATCTGGGGACTCCCAGCGCTGTTTATTCCACTCGCTTAAAAGCACCGCACTCATTAGCTTATCATTCATTCGCTGTTTCTATCGTGACTCGCTAATTACGTAACAATACGAAATGAAAATTTATTTTTTTATTCTTTTAATCAATTTTTATTTTATTTTTATAAATTCTCTGGTAATTGAAAAAAAAATCGAACATGGTAATTATTGAAATTTAAATTTAAGTCGTAAAAGATTTGTTTAATTATTTTCTAAAATTACAATTTTGCATTGTAATTTATTTAATTTTTTTTAATCGAAGTCAGTTTTTAATTATTATATTTTTGTTATGGCATTGAGAAATTTATGAAAAATTTACTGTACAGTTTAGTTTTTGAAAAATTTTTAATTTTCTTAGCGGGAATTTAAAAATAAAAATAACATCGGATTGAATGAATTTGTTTTTAAAAATTAATAATTAGAGTGTCCTAGGATAATAACGCGTCAAGAATGGAAGGCAAGAAACGTAACGGGGCATCAATTATTATGGACGCGGCCAGTTCCTTATGTAGTGATCCACCACGGCGGAATTCTCCATTATTGTTACGACATAAAAGAGTGTTCTGTAATCGTTAAATCTTATCAAGATCTGCACATTGATACCAATAAGTGGATTGACATTGGATACAATTTTGTCATCGGAGAAGATGGAAACATTTACGAAGGTCGCGGATGGGATTTTGTGGGCGCTCATGCTCCGGGATTCAATACTCAAAGCATCGGAATTTCGATTATTGGAGATTTTTCACGTGGGTAATTTTAATTATTAACTAGAAATTTTCAAAAGTAATTAAATACTTATTTTTATTCTATTACATAATAATTAAAAAGTGAGACATTTTATCAATTTTTTATGGTTTTTAATAAATTAATCACTAAACAATTTCTTAAAAAATTTATCAATCATATTTTAGAATTTCTGCTAATAGAATTTTTAAAAAATGATCTAAAATTACTTATTTATTAGTAAATTATAGCTTAAAAAGAAAAAAGCATATTTTGATAGCAAATCAAATTAGAAAGTGAATAATAATTTTTAATGATTCAAAATAAATTTAATTTAAGAACTAATAGAAAAAAAAATTAATTTTACTAAAAAATCAGCGTGGATCACTTGATAAAATTATAAATTTAGTTAATCATTGCAAATATTTTCCACACACTGAAAAAAAAATTAACTTGAATCAAGAAAAAAATTCTTGAACTAAGAAAATAATTTTGAAGAAGTTCATTGTCTTGAATCAAGCCGAAAAATTCTTGAATCAAATAAAATTTACTTAAAGTAATTTCTTAGTTTAAGAAATTTTTTACTCAAATCAAAAAGATGAAATTCTAGAAAATTATTTATGAAAATTAATTTAGCAGATATTTGATAATTAAAAAAAATTTTTTTTTCCAAATAAATTGTGGCAAAAATAATGAGAAAAAAAAATTGACATGTATAAATTTAAAAAAATTAAAAATACAATTTTTTAAAAATAATTTTTTTAACAAATTTGTTTGTTAAATAAAAATTAAAAAATTATGAAGTGGCGGCTAACTTTAATGTCATAAATTATTTACTTGAATCAACTAAATTTTTTTTCTGTGAAATATCGCAAAAAAATCTGTGATATAGTCCCAAAAAACAAATAAAAAGTTAAAAAAAAGAAACAAATATATATCAAATAATAAATCCAAAGTGATTAGTGTGAAATAACAAAAAATAAATTCACACATTGAAACAATCAATATATAAAATTAAATAACATTAAATTTAGCTGTCACTATAATTTTTTAATTTTCTTTAACAAACAAATTTATTCCAAAAAATTATTCATAAAAAATTGCATTAAAGCTATATTCTTCCCCTTTTTTTTATCTCGTCAGGAACAAAATCATTATAATCATCGTCTAAATCGTTATCACTGTCCATATTTATTACGGAGTAAGATTTTTGTTAAATTAATTAACGTTCAGAAAATATTTCACACCAAAATAATGTTTACGACTGAGCGAAATCGTTAATAAAAAAACAATCCAGAATCATTAATTGAGGTTTTAGCATACTTCAGATTGAATCATAACCGACAAAAAGATGTAATTTTAATTATTAATTATTTATTATTTTCTATTTTTTCGGGGCTTTGAATGTTTTTAAATATATTTTTTTATTTTTTTTTTGCTGTGAAAGTCAAATTTTAGAGCAGAAATCTATGGATTGATCGTAAATATGAGCCCGTATTGTTTATTTAAGTCAACAGTTGAGCGGGTCCTAAATACGAATTTAGGACACGCAGTGCTATAAAATATATTTTTTATTGATAAATATTTGTATTCATTCATTTCATCGCGATAATCTGCAAATATTATGTTGATTACGTTTGTTTCTGTATGAACTTAGTGAATACGACTATTGACACTCATGTGTTAGCGCACACGCTCTGCTCGTTGCGCCAACCTTCTTATATAGTCGAAAACTCCATCCGAACGATTAAAGAGTTTAATATTTTGTTAATTATTGGTCTTTTTTTTATATAGAAAGCCTTTTTTTTTTTTTTATTAACAAGGACATAATGCTAATTTTATTATTAAAAAAAATAAGTCGTATTATTAACTTTTAAAATAAAAGCGCTTTTATTAATTATTTGTATTATTTAGACAATTCAACAAATTAGCTTCAACTATTTAAATATTAATTAATTTTTTAATGCATTAAATTTGTTACAGATTTTAATCCAAATAAAAATGCACTGAGAGCGCTGACTGACATAATAAAGTGTGGAGTGTTGCTCAACAAAATAAGTATTAATTATCAAGTGATTGGGCACCGTCAAGCCCGAATCACTGCTTGTCCTGGTGAAGTTTTTTATAATTACGTTCAATCAATGCCAAGGTGGACATCTACTCCTGTACCTGTTTACGTTGATGCCAATCATTATAATTATAGTAATAAAAATAATAATGATTCTAGTCTGAATAATAAAATTGATGAAAAAAACTAGAAAACTTTTGCTGAACTTTATTTCTTCTTAGCAAACTCATAAAATTATATTATACATTATTATCTTATATTTATTGTTGTTCGTTGCTGACATTCTGGGGGTCTTCACGAATGTAGAGAGTGACCATACGGTTGACAGCAAAATCATAACTGTCACTTTCGCCGCGTACGCAAATATCTAGACTCGAGTGGCCTTCACCTTCTAGATCTGGGCTATAATCTCTTACCTAAAAAATTAATATTATCATAATTATGATCGTTGATCAATATTAATCATTAATGATTGATGATGATAAAAAATGATTGATTTTAATTTAAAATAAATTAATTACCTGAATGGGTATGTACTGCTTAAAATGTTGGTTCAATTCTGGGATGCAAACTTTTGTACCGTAAGGAATTTCCGAATTTGTGTCCATTGCTGCTGTTACGTATTCATCTCTGCCGTCTAAAAAATCCTTAAATAATTATTTTTTATTAGTCATTAATTAATAATTGAATATTTACGGATTATAAATAAGAAAACTTTGGCTTAATGATTTTTTGTTTTTTTTAATCGCACTGTACATAGTATGGGTACTTTTTAAATAAATTTTAAAAATAATCGTACTATTACAGGATTCATTATAAATAATTTAATGGACAAATGTGACAGAATAAATTAAACTATAAAAATTTCTAAATAAAGAAAAAAAAATGTATAGAATTTTAATTTGAATATTAAAAGTTCGCTCGAAAGAATCTGAAATAATGCATACTAATAAATTAACAAAAATTATGAGCGACCTTTCAAAATTTGAATTTTGAACTGAAACTTATTTTTTTTGTCTATAAAATTATACCGTAATGAGAAAAAAAATTAAAAAAAAAAAAATTCAATTCTTGACGATTTTTGAAATTTAAAAAAATTTGGAGCGACCTCTTAAAAATTTTTTTTTGAGCTGTCCTTTGGAGAGGACTCTTAAAACATTAAAAACTAACATTTTTTCACTCGAGACTAAAAAAAAAAAATTGTTAGTTTTTTTGGGCTACCCTATTATAAATATACTGGCAATAATAATTTTATCCTGGATAAAATTTTTTCTTGGATTGAAAAACTGGCCTTTAGTCTCTTGATTAAATAAATTAATTTTTTTATATATAACTAGATTCACATCTACAAAAAAAAAATAAAAAAATGAACAAATGACGTTTATCGCTAAATTCGAATCTATTTAGAACTACTTCGAAAACTTATAGTAGTAAATTAGCTATTGCTGAAAAGTATACAAAACATTGAAAAAGCACAAATCCAGGTCAAGACCTTTCCAAAGATACTAAATTTAATTTAAAAAACTCATTCTATCATAAATACGCCGGAGACAACATTTTACTTATTCTCTTTATTATATAGATTAATAAAGTGTTAGTAGATATATTCATACTTTGAAAAAAAAAGTGGAATAATAAAGATGCTATTTTTTATAAATGTAAAATTTTTCGAGAATTTTTAATATAAATAATACAACACATAGAAAAAAAATGATCTCGAATCAAGTTAATTTTTTTTTTTCCAGTGCATTTTTTAAATTATTTGACATTTTTTAAATTAAAGATAAAAAATTTACTAGATATTTATGACACTGAAGTTAGAAGGCGTCTAAAAATTTTTGATTTTTTTATTAATCAAATTACAACTAAAAAGTTATTTCTAAAAAATTGCACTTATAGTTTTTCGAGTTTTTTACATGTGAATTTTTTAATTGAAATTTTTTCAATAAAAAATTTCTAAAAACTTTGAAATGTCGGCTAACTTCATTTTCATAGATATTTAAAGAATAATAATTGAGTTTTTCAAAAAATATTCAAATTGCAAAATTTTACACATTATTTTTTTGCAAACAATAAATTAATAAGTGATTTAGTCATAAAATATTAAAATTTAAATTACCTGAAGAGTTTTCAACTTTTTTCCCCTCACATCCAAATAATCAGAAGGTTCATCGCTAGCAAAATCAGGGTAATACGCTGTCAATGATACATTGTAATATGGACAACCGATGCACTTTAAACTTGGGTTTAAACAAATTTCTAGAAGTGCAAAAAAAATGTGTTATGAGTTTATTAATTGATTAAAAAAGATAAATAAAAAAAAATTACCAGCACATTGAGTTAGAAAAAAGCTAATAGCAGACAGAATAATTATCTTAACACTTTCATTACTACTTAAACGAAACATTTTGTGATTATTTAAAAAAATATCGGTAATTTTTCAATAAGAGTTATTAACAGTATTGTTGTCAACAGTTAAATGATCATTACTACCTTGATTATAAATCATAATTATAAATTGAGTTGTGTAACTACATTGTTCTGAATTATGTGACATATTTTTAATTTAAAAATGCTTGAGTTGCATGTTTTTATTTCATCATTTGTTTCATAACAATATTTTTACTTTTATAACTTTATCACGATTATTTTATATCACAATGAAATGAAATCATTTTTTAAAATATTAATTAATAATTGTTTTTATTTTCGTTAAGAATTCAATTTTTGTAAGAGTTTTAAATCTAATTGAAAAATTTAATTTTGTACCTTCGTTATTTTACAATAAATTTTTTCAAAGAATAAATAATAATAAAATTAAGAATTTTTAATTTTGAATTTATGATTCTTTAAATTCTAAAGCTAAATTTTTGCAAACGAAGCATGAAAGGATTCCTAAGTAAAAAATTTAATTTCCTATAAAAAATTTTTCTCATAATTTTTGTCCCAGTTTATAATTTATGAACTCTAATTACGGTCGAGAAGTAAAGCTTATCATAAAATTGATGAATGATTCTTAAAGGAAATTCTATTTTCTACGAGAAAGATTTCTTATGACATAACTTTTTCATATTTTCCTCAAAAAATCAATTTTTAACTGTGCTATAATATTTTCAGCTACCCTGTGCAACTAATCAAATATTTAAAAATTTTTTTTTCCAACTTTGAGGTGTAAATTGCGATAAAAAAATAAAATGTATGAAAAAATTGATGAATCACTTTCAAAGGAAATTTCAGTTTCTACAAAAAAATCATTCTATGTTTTTTTTTTTTTCAAAGATATTTTTTTCAGTGACCGATTGTATATATAAATTAAATTCTTTTTCCGCCTAGTAGTCACAAGTGACTAGTGAATCTAATTCAAGCCAACAAATGGACATTCCATCTTCTCTAATGGTCGAGAGACATTCTCTCTTGTTCATAAGTTCGATGGAAATCCATCGAACTTGAATACTAGTAAAGCTGGAAGTTTGTGTTATCTGTTCGAGTTATAAAGATGATAGATAGATAGATAGATAGAATACTTTATTTATGCCAAGGTTTATACCAGATGGCAATTTTAACAATATACATACAAGAATTCTTAATGTATACAAATATAATTAAAAATAAGTTTAATATAATTAAATTAATAAAAATAAATTAATGAAATGAATAATAATATAATTAATAAATAACAAGATTATTAAAAAAAAAAAAAAAAAACAATTTTGATTTAGCGGATCTTAAGAGAAACGGAAAAGCGTAAAAAATTTTAAACTTAATTATAAATAAGACCGAGATTCATCGATTTAGATAATAAAAAACAAGAAACAGCAACTATAATTAAAAGTCCAGATTAAATAAATGATCATATATCTTATTTTTAAAGCTCTCTATACTAGTTGACTCATCAATTATATCTGCTGGCAATTCCTCCCACAATCGAATAACAGTTACAACAAATGACAATTCGTATTGTGTGGTCGAAAAATAGGGCATTACGAAGCTAATATTATTTCTTTTCGCTGCTAGTCTTTCAGATCTTCGCAGATTAGGATCCTCAATGAATAGTTCACGCAAATAACATGGTTTTCCTATATCTAACAATTTATAGAAATAGCATGATATATAGTAAATACGACGACTTTTTACAGAGAGCCAGCCCAGCTCACGTCTATAAGGTGTGATGTGTTTGTCGCGCTTTAGATTAAATATGAATCGGATAGCTGAATTTAAAGACCGTTGAAGTTTCTGGTCATTATCATAAATAGAATTTGATAATACTATAGAGCAATAATCAATTAAGGGCAATATTGTTGCTGAGACTAGTAAGATGTTAATTGAATGAAAGATAATGAAAGAAATTGAATAAGAGCAAAGACAAACCTTGAAAAAATATATGGGGTCGGTTACCGAGCCAGGAATCGAACCTGGATCTCCCTGATTACATGTCAGGAGCTCTGACATGTAATCAAGGCTCCTGATAGCTTGAACTAGATTCACTAGTCACTTGTGACCCACTAGGCGGAAAAAGAATTTAATTTATGATTTTTTTTATTTATTTATTTATCAAAATTTATGCCAAGGCTCCATAGGCCGAATGGCAAGCTAAAAAATACATAAACATATATTTTCCCTCGAAAATGAATTTTAAACATTATTCATTTTTTTTTAATGCCCTAAATATCTTAAAAAAAGAAGAAATGTTTATTTTACTGATGTAAAACCTACGAAAAATAGTTAAGTTAGCTTAATAGAACTTTAAAGCGTAAAGATCTGATGAAATTTCAATTTCTAAAATTTGAAGTGAAAGCAATATAACTTTTCAATTTAAATAACAATTTTCGCCCGAAATAATTTTTTTTTTACATTGAAAGCTTTAAAACTAATTAAAAAATTTATTTAAAAAATTTCCATGATAATTACTGCATATTCGCCGGAAAATAAAAAAAAATCTTAAATTCTCTATTTTTTATTCTAAAAAATAATTACTAAAGGTAATATTAATTAAAATAATTAATTAATTCACGTGTTTATCTAATTAATTAATTTAAATTACAACTAATTAAAATTTTTAAGCAAGTTTGAAAATAAATAAAGTTAATTGACGATTATAAGGGGTAATATACAATTAGTTATTACAAGAAGGTAACAAATTTACGAAAGACAGTCTTTAGAAGTTTAGAAGTAGTCTGATGAATATTTTATAGGAAAGTAAGGTTGTTATTCTAACTGTCCGGGTAATGAATTATTAAAGCGACTAGACTAGGCCACGTGGAGGACCTATCCACGAGCTTACAACCCCACAACTCACCACCACCGTGAGTTACATTCCATTATTTCATTATTATTGTCATGCGATGTTATATGTCAGACAGTTTTGTGCCGGACATTATCGAGTTGCATTCGTTATCGATATTCTCGCCCTTACCCTTTACAACAATATTTTTTTAAATAATTTTCAATAATAATACACATCAAACTTAAAATTATTAATTTGAAAAATTGTGATCTAATAAGTTCTTCATATCACAAGTGGATGTATCATGAAGAAAAAAAATGGCGGTAAATATTTACAGTTTTTTGTATTGAGTGCTGGATAAAATTTAAGAGAATAAATTTACACTGCTGTTAATACAATATACTATTATAATAATATTAACAGTTTTTATTATGAATTATGATGTGTGATAACAGTTATTAATGTGTCATTTTTCTGCGAACGACTGACAGCTCAGATATTATAGTAATTAAGTTTAATTGATTGTTATTACTGGTAACAATCGAATGAATTCATCATTTTGTTATTATTCGCAAACAAGGTAATCATTTTATTTTTACTTCCTTATTATTGTTACACAGAAAAAAAAACTTATTGCACAAAGAAAATGTTAAGGAAGACAAAAGTTATTTTGGAGCAAGAAGAAATTTTCTTGGCTTGCTTAATATTTTTTTGAGCCAAGAAAATTTACGCTCCAGTTAAGAATTTTTTTTTTTTCAATGTACAAATTATTCATTTTTATAGTTTGTCACGAGCTAAATGTTTTTCGCATGAAAAAGTAAATGTTTTTTTCTTTTTAGTTTTTAGTTATTAAATTGATATAAAAAATGTTCCAAGATTTTAAGCTAAAAACAATATACTAGTGATTTAATAATTAACCTACACCGAAAAAACTGCTTAATTCGAGAAAAATATTCTTTTTAAAATTTCACTCTTGCTTCAAAATTTTTATTTCGAATTTCCAGTTTTAATTTTAATTTTCCACAACTAATTTTTCCTCAAGTCGCTCTATAGAAATTATTTCGATCAGAATTTATATTAAAGAATTGTAATCAAAATTACAGCTGAAATATTGAAAATACAAAAAAATGATAAGAAACCTCTCTTGTGCAAAATTTAATTTTCTACAAAAAAGCCAAAGTCAATTTTTTGGTATTTCTAATAATTGACTCACAATCTTGATATTCATTCTTTCTCGAGGATTAAAATAGAAGGTAAAATTTATTCACGATATTATCGACTTATTTTTAGAATATCAAAGATTCCCTGATTTCTGTTATTTTTTATATAATCAAAAATAAGCATCTAATTCTTTTCAGAAAAAGGAACTTTTTCTTAAACTAAAAATATTAAAGATTAAGATAAAGAGAAATTGTTGTTAAATTTGAAGAATAGTATTTTTTTATGTCGAATTCGATTGTATCTCACGATTATAATATGCTCTTGATTTTAACATTTTTTTTGAATCTGTTTTTGCTTTAAAAATGATTTTTATGACCAGAATTTTATGAATAAAGAGAAGGTTCTCTTAAAAAAAATTTTTTTTTTGGATCACAAATATTTCTCTTGAATCGAGTATTTTTTTAGTGTACACTAATTTAAGAGTAAAAAAAAATAAAGTGAATGCAGACATAGTTTTACACTCATTTTTAAAAATTAATAAGATCTAAAGAATTAAAACTAAATTTTTCTTTGAAAAAGAAATGATTTATAATTTAAATTTAAATTTAATTTAAAATTTATAATTAATTAATTAAAAAATTTTTTCTGATGATTTTTTTAATTAAAATAAATTTCTTCTAAAATTAAATACCAAAAAAAAGTTAAATTATGAAGTTGTATAATTACTTTTTGAAGTTTGATTAATCCTAATGATTTTTTTTTTAAAGAAAAATTTATTTTAATTAGAAAACTTGTAATTATATTTTTATAATCATGTTTTCTTAAGTCAATACAATTTTTCAACTATTCGCTAATAAAATTGAAAATTTTGAAAAATTGAGTAGTTTTATTCTCAGCCCAACTTTTTTATCAAAATTATCGGAATATTGAATTAAAAAGCAAACTTGCTATATTAAAAGTTAAATTGCTATATTATAATAAGTGACCGTTACTGGCTTTGTGAGCTGTTGGGTCTGTTCAAAGAATATAATTAAATTAATTAAAATGGAATTTTTCATTTTCAAACCAGAAAAAATTAAAAATTCTAAAATAATCATTCTCTTGGTCTCAAGAAATTAATTTTATCTAGAAAATTCTTTTCTACACTAATAACAGACAAAACGATCTGAATAGTTTGACGGCGTCCCACGGTAGCGCTGGTGTAGGATTCCTCGGAACCAAAAGACTAATTTTCTTGAGTTTAATTTCTTCCTCCGAACCAAGAAGAATACTTACAAGTTTCAATCAACTTTTTAAATTAAAATTATAAAAAATATTATCAAAAGCTTCTATTAAATCTTTGAAATATTAAAAGTAAACAAATCAAATTTTCTATTTAAAATAACCCTTAATAAATTTTTAATGACCCTAGGGTGAATATTCATATTTCTACATTAACATTATTATTATTAATATATGTTTGAGGGTAATTAATAAATAAAGAAGATTCATGTAAACTTTGACATATTTGTTTAGTAATTTTCAATGAACCCGGGGCTTAGCTTTGAAGGAAAGTTCATGAAGGAATCGGCTAAATTTTTTATAAGGACATATACTCAATCAATACTCCAAACCATATACCTTTATATGTCTACAAAAGTGAACAAACATTAAATTCGTGTCAATGTCTGTCCTTAATTTTCAATGCCCAGCCGGCCTTAATAATAAAAAATAAGTCTTAAATAATAAATTAATATCTATCATGATAAACTTGCCTGAAATATTCCACTACATGCATCGTTTCGCTTATATACAGTTACAGATACAAGGTGATAATCTGATTCTGATAAATTTCTATTTATTAGAGTTTTATTACTTAGTTTTTATTTCTTCTTTAGATGTTAGATAAAATTATTGAATTTTTTAAATTATTTATTTATTGATAATTTCTTTTGCAGATTTGCAAATGAATCACACAACACTAAAAACGTGGTTAACACGCGGGGAACTTGAAAAACTTGAACATGTAGTTCTAGAAGGTCGTGGCGCCCGATTGCTGGGAGAATACTCGCCTGATGTAAAAGCAAGAGCTTTTTTACGATCACTTCCTAATTATTTGGTAAGTAACTTTAAAATATTAGTTATTACTATCGATTAGAGTAATGATTGACGATAAAGGACAGCAAATCTTTGAACTCAACAATTTTTTTCAGACTAAAATCAGCCAAGTACATGACGCAGTAGTCCGAGGATCGTTAGAAGACTTACAGAAATTCTTGACTGATGAACCAAAAAAAAAGTATGCCTTTGCCAAAGATCCTTCCGGGACACCATTGCTTACCAAAGCGGTCTACTTCGGAAAACAGAACATCGTAGAATGGTTGATTGCAAACTATCCGAATACTGTTGTTCAGAAAGACAGGGTAAGTATTTTTGTTTGCTTTTATGTTTGACGCTAGTTTGAAGATTTGAATTTTTGGCTTTTGATGGTATAAGTTTTACAACTAAATTTTTACAAGCAAAACATAAAATTATTCTTTAGTAGAAAATTTAATTTCTTGCACGAAAATTTTGTTTTTTTAGTTTCTGAATTCTAAACTCTAATTATGGTAGGGTAAATGCACCAATTATTGACCGATTAAGGTTTTCTTTTTCTGTACTAAGCTATAAAAAATCTATTAATCTACTAAAAACAATTTGTAATGGATTTTATTAAAGTTACATATTTAATTAATAATAATTAATAACTATTTATAATAAAAATTAACAAAATTATATTAATTTTGTTATTTGAATTTTGAAATACTAAAATCACTAATTATTGACCGAAGAAACCCAATAAATGACCGATCGTTCTCCAATTAATTGACCGCTCAAATAATTATAAGTAATTTTCTAAACTACATGTATGTAATTAAATTTATGCAGTACTTTTGAAGTATTAACGACATCTTTAACAAAACTAACCATACAATATAATTTTAAATCGTACTTTTTTATAAAATAATATAAATAATAGCAATAATTAACATAAAGTCACATTTCTTTAGGTCACAAATAATCACAAATTCATTTTAATGACGATAATTCTTCTGATTCACTTGAAATTTTTTTATTTTTCTCCTTCTTTTTTTCATTTAAAGCTTTTTTATTAGCTTGTAACTCTTTTTTATTTTTTTAATTGCTTAGCAATTTTTTCTTCTAATAATTCGTTCTTTGATATAACCGTTCACTAAAAAAATTAGAACAAAATAAAATTTAATAATCAAAAAAGATTTTAAGTATTATTTTAATTATAAATATACATTTTATAATAATTATTTTTATATTTACAAAATATTGAATGACTAAAGTACTTTAAACACTTGACAGATTTAATTTTGAGGTTGAGAAGTTTGTATTATAAACATACGGTCATTAATTGGATTGTGATAAAACCAGAGGGTCTAATAAATGAACGAATTAATTTTTTTACTGGGTAAAGGGCTTCTGACGAATCCAATAGTTGACCAGTCTTAAAATAATATTAAAACTTATAATTTAACTATATTTTTTCAAAAAAGTTGGAATCTTATCTTTAATTAACATAATAAAACTAAAATATTTTATATTATGCCGATAAATATCACTAAATTAATGATGAAATGCATTCACTCTCCAATTGTACGCTAGTTATTTTTGACCGCTTTATAGCTGGTTGCGTTGTAAACAAACTCAGAATATTTTTTTAAAGCTATAATCACTGCGCAATTAATTGCGTAATTTTTTATTATGATGATTACATGCCATATTTTTTTATTTTAATACTGTAAGAAAAAAAAACCCTTGTAAAATATTAATAAATTAACTTTTTTATACATCGGTCAACTAATTGGTGACCGGTTAACAACTGGTACATTTATCCTATAAAATTATGAATGAATATAAAAAATTGAATTTATAAAGAATTAACTAACAGATTTAAGAGTCATAGAGATACCCTAACGGTATTGATGACCCCGTGCTAACTCCGATTTCATTGGAGTTTTGTCGGTGTTTTCGGGACGTGTTTCTGATGAAATTTCATTCAAGTATTCGCGGAGTATACACGGAGAATTACCAGTATTCTATCGGAGTTTTCCTATAGTATTCTCAAAGAGTTTTTATTGAAAAAATGACTAATTTATTTTAATTCTTAGTTATATGTTATATGTAATAGATATTAATAAATAATTGATCAAACGTTGAGAAGAAAGTTTAAAAGCTATACTGACACGCATAAGCATTATACTTATAATTTATCTTGACATGCCGTAGAATATAAATTTCTAGTTTATAGTATTGCGATAGGACTTAATCATTTTTTCAGTGATTATGTCAACTTAATCTAAATAAAACGAACAAGCTCTAAACCCATACGTATTCGACTTGGATTAGTTAGTAACGTGCCGGACTTCCAGTTACAAAGTACTATGTTCGAATCCCATTGTGACCAGTGTTTTTTTTTATTAAATATATAATAATATAATTTCAGAGATGATTAAAAAACAATGTACATTAATTATTTCGTCATTACTTTTTATTCTCTTAATTACTCGTTGGAAAAAAATACCAACAATACTCCGTGGATACTCCGTAAAAACATCAGCAATACTTCGTAGATACTCCGTGAGAACTCCTGCAATACTCCGTAGATACCCTACGAAAACACCGAAGATACTCCGTGAGAAAACCAGCAGTACTCCGTGAAAACTCCGTTAAAACACGTGTAATACTCGATAAAAACTCCGATAAAATTCCATCGAAATTTCGTGTTGCAACTGCACACGAAACTCTGCGTTTCCGTCGCTACAACGCTGCTTAAACTCCATCGATACTCCGAGTATCAGCCGAGTTTACTTGGAGTTTTGACGGTGATGCTTAATCCGCTAGGGTAAAGATAAAAACAAATAAGAAAATTAGAATCATAAAGAAGCTATATCGTGTAAGTTCACAAGAATTTGAATAAATAACAATAAAAACAAGAGAGTTGACTAATAGTTTAGGATCATATATTAAATAAATAATCAAACATCTGATTTTTGAAAATTTCCAAGCTAGATGAGTTTATAATTTCTTCCGGTAATTATTCTCATAGTTGTATCACTGTAATAACGAAAGAAAATTCATATTGAGTTGTACTGAAGTTCGGTAATTTAAAGAGGATATTATTTTTCTTCGCTGCTAGTCGCTCAGAGCATCTTACATTAACAAGGTCTTCTTGGAATCGGTGGATGATTTTTGAAGAAAATTAAATTTTCTATAATAAAGACCTTTCATAATTTTTTCATATTTTCAATATTGTCCCTCAAAAATGAATTTTGAACATTAATAATTTTTAGGTCTATCAAACTAGCATAGACTCGTCCACCAGGTATTGACTCATTATTCAAGCAACAAAATTTATTTGTGGTGCTAAATTTGTTACTCTATTTAGAATATTGTTGCTTGTTTAGATTCCGAAAAATCAATAATAATATCCGTCCAAGATGGGTTTTTGCCGCTGCTAGCTTGATACCCCCATAATTTTTTGACTACCCTGAGCAACTAAAAAAAAAAGAAGAAATGTTTATTTTACTGATGGAAACTTGAAAAAAATTAATTTTTTACTATTAATTGTTATTATTCACTCTCTGATACAAAATAGTTCAATTTCTTCAGAACTTCAATTTCAAACGTATTTCTTCAGATCATTGATAGATAAATAATTTAATTTAATCTTGGAGTCTAAGCCCTTTCGCGACCATCAACAATACAATTAGTTTATCATTTATAAGCATACATTTAATAACTCACTTATTTTTTATTTTTAATTATGAATACTAAACAATAGTAATTATAACTTCATTGATTGTAAAAAAAAATTAAAATAAATGTTACGGAATTCTTCGAAATTATCAATCGCTGTGACTTTGGCTGGCAAGGAATTCTAGATATTTATGCCATAAATTAGAGATGATTTTTCATACATGGTGCAATAAGATCTTGGTAAACGTTAATATTCATGCCTAACATCATCTTCTCAACTTTTTTTTAGTTTTGATCCAAATAATTGCCGAAATTTTTTATAAAATAATTAATCAAATAGTAAACCTTCTTTTCCTTTTTTCTACAAAAAATTATGATTAGTTTAATTGTCAATAGATGCAGAAAAAAAATAAAAACAAAAATTAATATATCCGTCAAAATACAGTGATTTGATAAAAGTCATAAATAAACAGGAAATAACAATGAAACTTCCCCTGAATAAAATTTAGTATTGCGTGACTTGGATAATCATAAAGTGTAACCACCTGGTATGGCCCCAGTAGCTTCTGCTCGTTTTAACCCGACAATAAAACCATTTGATTTTCATGTAGGACGTACGAAAGCAATCTTATACCCCCACTCGTACTCAATATTACCCTCACTTAAGCTATTTTATTCCTCGGTATCAATTGCTCTAGCAATAGACATAGGTATGAACGTCTAAAGTCTTGAGGTACGTCTTCTATTCAGCAATGTCAGTTTAGTTATTCTTACTCCACTTTCAAAGTTTGCAGTTTGTATGTTTGACTTTTTATAACTTGCTCTACTCCATTTTATTAACACTTGTTCTAATAATAATGATAATTATTAATAATAAACAATTTTATCTTTCTTTTTCTTATTTTTCTAGGAAGGAAGAACCGCGCTTCATTACTGCGGAAACTGCAAGGACCCAGAAGCGATATGGGATTTGCTGGTTGAAGCTGGATGCGACACTAGTATCTGTGACAAAAGAGGCCGTCCTGCATCTTATTACCTCCGAAACCCCCAAGAAATCGAGCTCACCGAACCAGACAAGATGGACGACCACAAGTTTTCAAAAAGTGAAGGTATTGCTTCTTCTATTGGTTGATTAATCTAATTTTTTAATTCCCTATGTGAATGTGTGAAAAATTATTCTGGTAAATTACTTTTGCAATGACCTGGAAGTTCGCCCTTGAATACAAAGCTATTATTCATCATCAGAAATATATGAATGTGTATAAATGGCTATAGGAAGAATAAAAGCCTAGTAACATGTTCCCAATGACCCCGCGGAAATCGATAGTGTGAATTTTTTATATTCTTCAATCGATAATTTTTTTCTATTTATATGAAGGGCGATTTAAAAGGTGATTTTTATTAAGACTAGAATTCAAATTTTCGCGCGCAAGCGCGCGCCTTGACTACATAGAGTTTGCATATATTTTCACGCTTATGATATATTCGACCAATCACGTTACGAATAGTTTGATGCCACATACATTTCATCTCAATTTTATATTAGGACTTCACACCTACATTGAATCGATGAAGTTAATTCAATTTTTATTGAAGTTTAATGTTTAGATACATTGAAATTTTTTATCAATTATCAGTTAAATACTTTAAATATAATGAATTTCAAAACTTGAATATATTTTAAAGATCTGATATTTAAGTTTTTACAAATTGAATTTTGAATTTCCTGGTTTTTTTTAATTGCTTATGACGTCAGAAGCGCTGGCACCATCTGTTATCACTCATGACAACCCTGAACTCTGGGAAGAAAAAGTAACTTGTTTTCTTCGTTACAAAAATTAAAATTGATATATTGTCATTACGTAAATTAGAATATATGTTTTTAAAAATTTTAAATGAATGATTTGAATTTCAACAAAATTAATTTGGGTTCAATTTTCAAAACCGTTTCAATTTTATTTTGCAGTTCTAGATGTCAAACCATCGAACATCAGAATTTGGATCCACAATCGCGATATCAAAAAACTTCAGCAGGTTCTTTGGGAAGGACATGGCTCTAAATTGCAGTGTGAAATCAGCAATAATCCTCGTATCAAAAGATTTTTAGAAGCCGTACCTTACATAATGGTAAATTTGATTTTTCATCTTTTAAATTTAAATAATTAAAGCAAATTGGTGAAAACTGTTCAATTCTTCCAGGTGACGATAAAACAAATCCACCAGGCGGTGATTAACAATGACTTGAACACCCTGCAAGATAAAATCGCAGAACCAGTTTCTCCTGTAATTCTTTGCGCCAAAGATAGTAACGGACTCAATCCTTTGCACAAGGTATGGTGAAGAAATCTTTCTTTTGATGAATTAATGAAGAAATGATTGATAATTCATGTCTTTGAATGATTAAATAGGCTGCCGGTCTAGGTTACATAGACATTGCGACAGAAATTGTTGAAAAGTATTCTCAGGCAGCTCTAGCTGTAGATAATGAGGGTAAAACGCCTCTACATTACGCCGCGGCTTTGAGAGACGGGGGGAGTATGTATGATCTTCTGGTGGAATATGGAGCCGATGAAAGCAAACTTGACCATGTAAGAAAATCATTGCACTCTTTAAAAATTTCAAAATCTTGAAATTTGATGAATTTTTGGTTTATGTTGGAGAAATAGGAAAGAATTATTTAATTAGAGCAATTGTTTTTAAGCTATCTGACGGAGATTTACAGAAAAAATCACTAGAAGCTTTTCTAAAAACGCAATTTTAATATTTCAGAAACAAAAAGCGGCAGGCTTCTACAGAAACCGTCCAGGAGACATCGACGTCTCGAATTTAGTGGTAATTCCAGATGCGCCGCGAACATCAGGGACTGATTACCCCAAGAACTGGGACTGGAGAATCCTAGAATCCCAGGGTACAATGCGTTCAAAGAAACGAAGCAGCAGTGACAGCGCGATTGGAAGCGCAGAAAGCGCAACCAAAAGTGAAGAAAACTCGGAAATGATTGAGGTATGATCTTCTTTTTACTTCTTAGTTTACAAGATTTGTGTGGATTTTGTGTGGGTTTGAGTTTGATTGTAAAAAGAATGGAAATTAAGAAAAATTTACTAGAACAGGAGGGCGAGGAAGCTGATGAACCACCAACTGAAGATGATCCTGACGAAGCTGAAGCTGAACCTGAAGAACAAGAAGAAGAAGAAGAAGAAGAAGCAGAGCCAGAAGCTGAAGAAGAGGAAGAACCAGAACCTGAACCTGAACCTGAACCTGAAGAGGCGGAAGAAGAACCAGAACCAGAACCTGAACCAGAAGCTGAAGAAAACGAAGAAGAAAAAAATGAACCAAGCACTGGGGATTCAGGTGTTGAGGAAATACCCCCCGACGAAGATCAGGTGCGATGAAAATCCACCCGATTACGACCTAGCGTACTCATGATTACAAATAATTACAATACTACTTAAAAACAAATATGAAATTATTGACACAATTAATGAATAAATAAACATTTATCGCAACAGAACCAGTTTGTAGATAATTGATTGATTAACGAACTGGAGATCCACAACCTTTAGAACCACCTTATCAACATAATTCAAAATTCACAAGGCATATAATATTGCAACCCCTGTATTATGTGAAAATTCATACCGATCGATAGAACATAGAACATGAAACAAAAGTAGCATAGACATTCATGACACATACATGCATTCTAGACACTATATGTCATGTCACGTGTGTAGATCAAATCAAGATCGCGAAGACGATATATAGTTTATAGGCATACAGGTGTATGCTTTTACAAATAACACCTATCCCTATTACATATCGATTCCCGGTCACACATGCGCAAATAATGCTCACGCTTTAGTATCTTTTCTGGTTTGTGCTCCAGGTTATCGTTGGCGAGCATGAAGAACTGCCTGAAGTGGAGCTTAACGACGCGGGCATGCCCGAAGATCCAGAAGTTGAAGATCTCCTGGTGAACGGAAATATGGAGCAATTGGCGTCCTTGGTGCTCAATGGTGAGGGGAGTCGGCTTCTTGGCAGGCAATCGGGAAATCCGGATCTTCAGGCTTTTATTGACAATGTTCCTTCTTATATTGTATGTATTCTTCATATTTTGATTCTAATTTTTGAATTTTTACGATTGTTGTCTTTTGCAGGGAAAAATTCACGCGGTTCACATTGCAGCCAAAGAAGGCAATTTGAGAGATCTTCAAAATGCCTTGGATAGACGCAAATTTGCTATTGCGAGGGACAATGCTTCGCCTCATGGTGCTACCGCTCTTCATGTCGCGATTGTTTTTGGACACACTGCTATCATAAGGTATCTGTAATAAAAGTTTTTTGATGATTTTAAAATATTTGTAAGGTCACAAGTGTGGTTTTGATTTTTTGGATTAAATTTAAAGGATTTTTTGCTTTTTAAAAGAAGAAATGGTCAGTTTTGAGCTGTAAATATCAGTAGGAACTGTCATCATCATTCAAAAGCTTAATAAGATAAGAAATCACGAGTCGCTTTATGATTAATTCATTTTAATGCATATTTATAAACAGTTTAACCTTCTGTTAGGTAAAACTGACGATGGTATCTCTTCCATATCGATCGTCAGTTTCCGACGTATCTATCTCGTACATTATTTTAACCTTTTTTCCATAATACGGCGTATTTGTCATAAAAATTTTACTTAAATCAATTATTCATAAAAGATGAAATTCAAATTAATACTTTAACTAAACATTTTGGAAATTGCAATGAAAATGTCATCTTAACTAAGGTAAAGTCAACCCAGTAGTTGAACAGGTTTCAACGTAAAACGTATTTGACCCTACTTTTGATATATAAAGATGTAATTATTAGTTCAAATTGCCGATTTTCATGAAAATATAAACAATTTTGGATCAATTGACGCGCAAAATAATGGAGGTAATTGAATAGTTATATTTTGACAACATTTTTAAGATAGACTATGGAAGAAGTAGTAATTGAACAATCAATTCTGACAAGCCGTAGTAGTTGAACACTCCGGGAGCAGTAGTTGAATTAATAAAAAATGTCTGGCAATAGACACAGCAAAAATTTTAAATTTTTTACTGAAATATTCAAAGAATTATAACATTTTATTGAATAATATGAAAAATAATACTATGAATATTTAATATATTCATTTAAAAATGAGAAATATTTGTATTTAATTTTTTAATTACATTTTTTATGAATGACAAAGCAAATTTTAAACTATAAAACAAAAAAACTCAATTCAAAACATTTAATAATTTTTAACTACACTAATTTTTAGCTATAAAACTTATTAAATTTGCAGTAATTAATACAAATCACAATGCTGATCACTAGTCTATAAACCTATTAGAGATTAGAGTGCTGTTAAAATTATACGGCCCCAGCTTGTTCAAGTTCTGAGTATCGCTTTCAAAATTTCGAGGTATAGTTAGACGCTAAAATTTAATATAAAAATTATAGTTTATGTCTTTGCAAAAAATATGGATTCTTTAGAAAAGGCTATTTCATTGGGTGGTACAATTTTTAACTTCCCGCTAAAAATCTGAGATTTTCAAAAATCGGAAAGTTATTGTTTTCACCCCGTTTTGCAAAAATCGAGTTTTCATCAGATCTCGACGTTTTAAGGTCATAGGAAGCTTCCCTAACTACCCCCGCGGTGGTGTCTGTATGTATGTATGTGTGTGTGTGTGTGTGGATGTATGTAAACCTCTAATAACTTTTGAACGGCTTGACCGATTTGATCGAGGTTGGCGCCATTCAAAAGGGCTTGACCAAACTTAGACTTTGTATATACTTTGGAACGATTCAGACCGGTAGATTTTGAGAAATCGCAAAAAAACTACAAAAAATAATTTTTTTTAAAAGTGGTTTTTTTGGAATAACTTTTAAACGGCTTTACCGATCAATTTCAAAAACTAATCAGCTCTTAACATCAAAAAACCACGTCGATCGCCGCCAGTCCGGTCAAAATCGGTTAATTCGTTCGTGAGTTATCGTTGACGAAAGAAAACCGAAAAAATCGTTTTTTCGGAATTACTCCGAATTTTTCCACTCTGTCAATATAAACTTAAAGGTTTTTCATTAAGCTTAAGAAACTGCGTCGAATGCCACCAACCGCGTGAAAATCGGTTCATTCATTCAAAAGTTATTGCAATTTGAAAATTAAAAAAATAGTGTTTTATCAAATTTCTATCAAACTTTTGAGCTCGAAGAGCTCAAAAGCATACAAAAGCTATTTTTTTGAGCTCGGAGAGCTCAAAATAATACATAAATTTTATTTATGAGCTCGAAGAGCTCTAAAACGTCATAAGTGCAATTTCAAGCGTTTAGGTATAAAATTGGCGGGAAGTTGCAGGGATGGCCTTCAGGGTCAACCGAATTCCTACTTTTTTTTACTTAAAATGATGATACACCGTTTTTCTTACTGATTGTTCGGCTTACGGTTTAATACCTTTTTCATGAAAAGATAGGATCGATCGGCTATTCTCGACATGTCAACTTTTAAGTTAACAAAAGTATAATTGCTTTGATTTATAATTGAAAAAACTTACAGAAATCAATTACTGTATCATTGAATAATTATAACATGCGCATATTACTTATAATAAATATACGGATTTTGTATTACAACAATTCGAAAAGTCTGTTCAAGTACTGATCCCATTTTTATAAGTGTTCAAGTACTGGGTACTTTACCTTATCTAACATAGTAATGATTACCATTATAAATGAATCTCAATTTTTCAGATTTTGTCCCCAATATTAAAGCTTAATCTCAACATTTTTCATTGCCATTTCTTCTTAGATACCTAGCAGGAAGATTCCCAGAAACTGCTCACGCAGTAGATGTAGATGGACGAACTCCTTTGCATTACGCAGCGACTTTAGCAGATAATGGGCACTATTACAACCTACTCCTCCATTTGGGCGCCAATCCTCTCACCAGAGACAACGTAAGTATTATCCAACATACAAACCAAATCTAAAAAACCTTTCTCAAATCTATTTGCCCAAATTATTTCCCAGTTTGAGCAAAAGGCCGAATACTACCGGACCAACCAAGAAGACCTATCGCACAAACGGCTCTTACGGGACTTTGGCGCCCGCGAAGAACTTGCCGATGAGATGCTTTCCGACAAAGGTAAGATTCCATTGAATCAATTCTAAATAAATAATTGCAAAATTGTTCAGACACCCTCTACTCACACTAAAAATTCCAAAGCTCACTGAAATTCACAAAAATCCTTCACAAGCAGATCCTAAAAATCTAACACCGTAATCTGCCCCCTGATAGTTGCGGGCGGCGACGTATACTCCTCACGACGCGACATTAACGAAGCAGACACCCTGACAATGTTGGAGCGGTGCTTCCGTCTGCTAGTGAACAATCGGAGGAACTCGATCCCGAACACTCCGGCAGCAAATGCGGGTACAATGCTAGGCCGTTGTATGAAACGCCCAATATTTGACAAAATAAAGCACCGTGTGACTCGCATGGACCACAATCTGTTTGACGTAATATGGCCGTCTTTGCAGAAATACCAAACGCTTAATAACAGCAACTATAACCACTATTCCCAGAGCAGCCAAGCATCTAGCGCCCTTAGCAGCAGATCCATGGCGGACATCGACAGCGACTTGGACATGGTCGTCGTCGCTCCAGATTTCGAGAGCTACTACGTTTTTGCAGAGCTCCTGGACCCGCTGATCAGGAACCTCCACTGTGTAACGACTACAGGAGAGCTTCCTGATCAGCCTGACCCTAGTTTCTTCTCCGAGGATTCGGAGGTTGATGAGAACGCTAATATCAGCGAAAATATCTCGACTATCACTGGATTCGACATTGATCCTAGTGGGAAGTATATTTCTGCTGGAACTGTCGACGCCTGCAGGAATCTCGAAGCTTTCTCGCTCCCTTTGACGCTGACCATCAACCAGCTGGAAGAAACTGAGAAGCAGATCACTGGGGTGCTGATCAGCGCAGAAGTTTCCTTGGTGATGGCTGAAGGCAGCAGTGAGGATGAAGGAGGAATTTACTACACTTTAAACGAGGTCCTAGAGCGGCCTAGTGACATCAGAATGCGGCTGGCTGCTGCAGGACTTCTCGTTCCGATCAATGAAACTGAGGCCAGTGATGAAAAACGGATGCATGGACGACACTGGCCGTACGGTCGAGGTGTCTACGTTGCCAGCGCTGGAGACCTAGCTGTCTGGGTTAATGTTCAGGATCACATCAGGATTATCGCTTGCACTTCTGAGAACAAGCCGGGACAAATTGGCAAGGCCTATGTTAGAATTGCTAAAGTCTTGACGATTCTTGATAAGAAGCTCAGGTTCAAGAAGGACAAGAAATTGGGGTTCCTCAGCGCCAGACCTTCTGCGGTCGGCAATACGCTCAAGTTTAGTGTTATTATTAAATTGCAAGGCTTGTCGAGGAAAATGGATCACTTGAAGGAACTCTGCATTGTTCGTGGTCTCAAAGCTATGGAAACCATGCGCAGCGACACCTTCCGGATCAGCAACCAACAAAGTTTGAGTATCACTGAATTGCAGACCTTACAGGACTTTATTAATGCCGTTGTCAGTATTATTAGTTTGGAAAAGGAAATGATTTTTAATAATTCGATGAACATTGCGTCGCTTATTGTTAATATGTTCAGGAAGAAAAGCTCCGCGCGGAAATTTAGGAGTTAGTGCTTGAAGCAATAAATTTGTAATATATGAGTTTATGGAAATTATTTTGATTGGATATTTGTATTTATATTGATGTTAATTAATCTTTAATTAGGATAATTTATTTTTTTATGTTAAATTTTAATGTTAGGTATCTCACTTGAATAAATGGCTGTTATTTATATAATTATGGATATCTGTGATAATTTAGTAGCTCAATTTTAATTATATTTAAGTATTATTGTTAATTATCTTAAGGTGTGTTAATATAAGTTAGATTATAATTATGATAATAATAATAATAATATTGGAAAGATGCGAATATAATTGAAAAATTCAAGTATTTAGTTAAAATGGCGGCGATTGTCCACTGGATTTTATTTTGGGTTAGTAATTGTTGAAAATTTAATTTTCTTTTATTTTTTAACGCTATTTTTGAAAAATTGTAAAATTTTATTAAGAATTGTAAATTTTACTTAAAATAATTGGTTTTTTATTGAAAAAATATTGAACTTTGAGAAGCGGCATAATCTTAAAATTGTGTCGTCAAATAAATATTTGGGAAGAAATGTTTAAGGTACTACCGCAGATACTACAAGTGTCAAATATTCCATACAAAGCCATATTTGATTTACGTAGTTGATTTTTCTATGCAAAGCCGCATTAGAAAAAAAAGAGATCATTTTTGAAAGATTTTTATTAATTATTACTATTACATGCTCTGAATCTGTATTTTTAATTACGCAAAGTATTCTATATGTTTTTTTTTATCACCTAAATTTTTATCAAAATTTGAGCGTCACTTTTAAGAAAATAAAATAAAAAGCCATTTTTTATAAGAGTTAATGATTAATTCTAAAACTTTTAATGCTTAATATTTTTTTAAGCTTTTCAAAAATTTAGTGGGTGTATTATTTTACTACACATGTAGAAAAGTTAGCTTCATTCAAGAAAAATAATTTTATAAGGAAAATAAAAAAATTTCTTGAGTTCAGAGAAAAAATTCTTGGTTAAAAAAAATTTTCCTAGCTCAATGAATTTTAATATAAACAAATCTATTGAATGAACATTTTTATTTAAAATTAACATGGATGAAAAATTCCAGTTAAGATTTTAGATTTTAATGAAAATTGAGATTAAAATTAAATAAAATATTAAATATTTTTCATAATTAAAATTAAAAATTCAGAACATTTGATAGCAATAATAAATACAAAAAAATGATCAAATAAGATTTTGTACATAGAAAAAGAATCTTACTTGAATCAAGTAAATAATTTTGAAGAATTTCATTTTCTTGATTTGAGTGAAAAAATTCTTACACTAAGAAATTTTTCTTAGTCTAAGTAAATTTTACTTAATTAAAGAATTTTTCATCTTGATTCAAGACAATGAAACTCTTCAAAATTATTTTCTTGGTTCAAAAATTTTCCTCTTGATTCAAGTTAATTTTTTTTTTCAGTGTATTCAATATTTGACTCTTGCAGTATCGTTAATGTTACTTTAAAATCTTTTATTTTTAAAAAAGTTTTATAAACTTGAGATTAAAAAACAAAAATGATAGATAGATTTATAATATTTATAAATATAGCGTTAAAAATAGAATGCTTTAATTGTTTGGCACGAGTCATTGTCACAAGAAGAAAAAACAAAACGCACATATCTTTCCAACATTGTTGTTATTGTTCAATCATCTAAATTTTGTACAAGCTGAATACATTTAACATTTGTATATCTAATCAACAGGCCAGTTCTCCAATTACTCACTAAAGAGTAACGATATCACGCTTATGTGTTTTGCACGATAAAAATTATTGAGCTTATGAGCTTGCAATGTGAAGCTTGTCTGCTCCGAATTTAGTTTTACTTACTGAGTTTAGCTGGTATTATTCAGTTATTTTCTAATTGCCTTTTCTTTGTTTTAGATAGCGGTGATGATTTTCCAATATTTCGTAAAGAAGACGGACGTTATTTAGCTTCCTGTAAGTCAATATTAATTTATTCATTTCTTCTTTTTATACTGGTCTTGTATATTAATAATTATTCATTAATAAATTTATTATTTAACAGCGTTGGGTACACCGTTAATTAAAGGATTGACTGAAGTAGTTCACAAGCGTCCCAAAAATCCAGTCACTTACTTGGCGACATATTTGAATAATTTTGCAACTCATGCAAATGGAAACGAGTATTCTTCTCCGGTAATATAAAAGACAAAAATAATAATAAATATCCAATACAAGATTAGTAGGCACGCAGTAGCCTATCGGACCCGGCCCTTGCTTACCAAAGCATTGGACCGGGTTCGAGTCCGGCGTACACCAATGAATATTTTCAATATTTAAGTGTATTATTCCAACCTCAAAAGTTTACTCCCTACCGTAGTCGCTCATGACCTTAGTAGTTTATGCAACTTAAAACAAATAAAAAAAAAAAAAAAAATTGGTATTGACATATTGTAGGGTAAATGCACCAATTATTAAGGTACCGATTAAGGTTTTCTTTTTCTGTATTAAGCTATAGAAAATCTATTAACCTACTAAAAACAATTTGTAATGGATTTTATTAAAGTTAAATACTTAATTAATAATAATTAATAACTATTTATAATAAAAATTAACAAAATTATATTAATTTTGTTATTTGAATTTTGAAATACTAAAATCACCAATTATTGACCGAAGAAACCCAATAAATGACCGACCGTTCTCCAATTAATTGACCGCTGAAATAATTATAAGTAATTTTCTAAACTACATGTATGTAATTAAATTTATGCAGTACTTTTGAAGTATTATAACGACATTTAACAAAACTAAACACACAATATAATTTTAAATCGTACTTTTTATAAAATAATATAAATAATAGCAACAATTAACATAAAGTCACATTTCTTTAGATCACAAATAATCACAAATTCATTTTAATGACGATAATCCTTCTGATTAACTTGAAATTTTTTTATTCTTCTCCTTCCCGGGAAAAACGGATTAGATCTGGCTATATATAAACAGATCTGGCCAGATCATTAAATTGTCTCTATCTGACGAGATAAGTATTAATGACATCTTTAACAAAACTAAACATAAATAATAGCAATAATTAACATAAAGTCCCATTTCTTTAGGTCACAAATAATCAAAAATTCATTTTGATGACGATAATTCTTCTGATTCATTTGAAATTTTTTTATTCTTCTCCTTCTTTTTTTTAATTAAAGCTTTTTTACTAGCTTGTAGCTCTTTTTTATTTTTTTAAAATTGCTTAGCAATTTTTTCTTCTAATAATTCATTCTTTGATATAACCGTTCACTAAAAAAAATTAAAACAAAATAAAATTTAATAATCAAAAAAGATTTTAAGTATTATTTTAATTATAAATATACATTTTATAATGATTATCTTTATATTTACAAAATATTTAATGACTAAAGTACTTTAAACACTTGACAGATTTAATTTTGACGTTAAGAAGTTAGTATTATAAATATACGGTCATTAATTGGATTGTGATAAAATCAGAGGGTCTAATAAATGACCGAATGAATTTTTTTACTGGGTAAAGGGCTTCTGACGGATCCAACAGTTGACCGGTCTTAAAATAATATTAAAACTTATAATTTAACTTTATTTTTTCAAAAAAGTTGGAATCTGATCTTTAATTAACATAATAAAACTAAAATATTTTATATTATGCCGATAAATATCACTAAATTAATGATGAAATGCACTCACTCTCCAATTGTACGCTAGTTATTTTTGACCGCTTTATGGCTGGTTGCGTTGTAAACAAACTCAGAATATTTTTTTAAAGCTATAATCACTGCGCAATTAATTGCGTAATTTTTTATTATGATGATTAAATGCCATATATTTTTATTTTAATACTTTAAGAAAAAAAAAAACCCTTGTAAAATATTAATTGGTTAACTTTTTTATACATCGGTCAACTAATTGGTGACCGGTCATCAACTGGTGCATTTACCCTACCATGCTGTCGTAGCAGTTGCAATTGTTTGTTGATTTAAATATCATAAGTACTATTAATCATTTTCATAATTACCTACTACTTAATTATATAATAATTTGTTGTAATTTTTAAATAGAGTATAAATACTTAACAATAATAATAATCATACAAATACCAATCTTGTATCGAATAATAATTATATTAATAAGTAATTGATTTTAATAACTTACAGAAAAGTGATCTATTGATAATATCTTCTGAAGAAACAACTGAAGAATATGACCTGAACAGCGGTAATTTAGATGATGGATATCCTAAAAGTCCAGAGTCTTCAATATTGCCGGAGTCTGCATTCATGGAGACTTCTAGAGTAAGTTAACTAAATATCCTAATAATTACTTTTTTTATCAATTTAATATTAATTGTTGTTTTTATTAAACAGGATGAGCATGGTCAAAGTTTGATCCACTACTCTGCAGTGAGAACTCACCCCAAAAACGGTTTCTTCCATCTTTTGCAAGAGCGACAAATAAATATTGCACTGAGAGATGAGTTGTATCGCACCGCTCGAGATGTCGCTGAAGAAGCTAATTTTTATGACAATATTGAAGAAATAGATCGGTTTGTTGTCTATTTATCGGCGCGAGGTATGATAAAACATTAAACAATATCATGAGTTCATAATTTTTGTAAGTTAAGAAGTCTTAATCATTTATGTAAATTATTATTGAATAATTCTAATTTTAGGAGAGACGGATAAATTAGTGGAACTATTACTCGAAGGATACGATCATATTCTAGACACTGAAGATGATGGGGTTAATATTCTAGATATTACTGCTGAGCGAAATAAGCAATCTACTGTTCAATTTTTGCAGACTATTGAAAATTATGTCGTAAGTTAAATATTTTTTTAACAAGTCATAAATATAAAATTATTTTTTTTTTAATTTTCACTTGCACTAAGAAAAAATTTCTTAAAAAAAAAAATGAGAAATGTATATGACATTAAAGTTAGTCGTCACTAGAGAACTTTTTAATTTTTTTTAACAAATAAATTTGTTCAAAAAAATTACTTTTAAAAAATTGCATTTTTTATTTTTTAAAATTTCTACATGTCAATTTTTTTTTCTAATTTTTTTTGCCATAATTTATTTAAAAAAAAAATTCTAAAAATTATTAAATATCTGCTAAATTTATTTTCATGAAATGTATGAAGAAATTAATTTATTGAAAATTAATAAAAGAAATAAAAATAAAAAAAGAAATAAAATTCTTTTAAATTTTCAACAAATTAATTTCTTGTTCACAACAATTCATGCCATTTTTATCAAAAATAATTTTTTTTCGAAGTGTGATATAATGAAAATACATATGTCAAAAAAAAAGCTGCAAAATTTTTATAAATTTTTGTAATTAATTAGACACAAAGAGATGAATTGCATCGAGTTATACGAGGTGGAGATTTGGAGTCGACGCAGAAGATATTTCAGAAAAACGGCGGGGGCTCGACTTTATTCGCTATTGGTAAAAATACACTGGGAAGGTGTTCTTTGCATATCGCAGTACTAGGAGAACATGTCGACATCGTTCGATACATCGCTGAAAATTATCCTGAGACGCTTCGCATCGGGGATAATGTAACTATTCATCTAAAAAATGTTTAATAACTTTTTTTTTGCAAACTTGAAAAAAAAAATTGAGAAAGCAAAAAATTTAGATAATTATTAAAATTTTTATTGTTAATAAAAATAATTTTTTATTTCAGATGGAAAGAACAGCGCTGCATTATGCAATGGGTGTATCTTCTGTCGAAATATTAACAAGTATTTTGATAAAATGTGGTGCAAAACGTATACAAAAAGACATTGTAAGTTGTTTTTTTTAAACTAATGACAAATAAAACAATTTATAATTTTAGATAATCAATTATTATTTTATTTTTCAGAAATCACGTCAACCATCTTACTACTTCATGGACAAAACAGACATTCAAAGATTGCAGGACGAAGAACAAACGATGCCCAAATAAATTTTTTTCTACTTACTGAGTCATTTATCAATTAATTTATAATTTCATCAACTAAAAAGTTCAAGTGTTTGAAATTTTTCTGTATTAATAAAATTTGTGTACTGAAAAACTTATCTTTAATCCAAAATTTCTTCTGTAGTATCCAACCAAGGGACCGGATTCACGTACGGTGGAGTAGCTTGTTGATCAGCTGAAATCACAATCGCTAGCATAAATTTAATCAACTTTTATAGTCTGGTTAACAAGAGCAAATTATACGACCAGGTTAAGGCCTCCACCTAAAATAACGTTCGAGGTGTCATTTTGTGCGGATTTTTATGTAGATATGTTTTACGGTTGGTGCCATATCGCGCAAACAATTAGTTCAAAAGTTATAAACAAATTAGTAAAAAAAAAGGAGGGGGTTGGTTTTTTGCTAATATCTCGAAAAGTTTTTGAGATATCGCGAATTTGAAAAAAGATCCAAAAAGGGCATTAAATTTCCTAAAAAAAAGTCATATCTCCCCGGACTGTAGCACCAATATTAATAATTTTAATTGAGCGATGAAAATAGCGAAAAAATGCGTGACTCTGCGCGCGCACGCTTCGGTCAACTCGGACGCTTAAACAAAAAAAATTATTTTAACTAATTAAATATCGAAATTAAGGAATGAAAAAAATCAGACACATGCTGGATAGTTGAATAAACAATAATCTCCATTCAAAAAATTTTTATCCCAATTTTCTTCTTAATTATGTTTTTGTTAATTAACAAAATTTTTCAAAATGAAAGTAGATAGATAGATAGATAGATAAAGTAATTTATTTGACCTTAGAGCCTGGGCTCCCTCAAGGCCATCAAAGTTATATACAGTATACATTTTCATTTACAGTAATCTTATTAACAAATAAATTACTAATTATAATATAAGTATAATTTCCGAATAAATATAAATATAAATCTTGCATAGAGTTACATATGTAATTTAAGAATTAATTCAATCAAAATAAATAAATAAATAATACCAATGATGACATCAAAACGAAAATAGTAGAACACAATAATCATAACAAATACAATAATCATAATAAATACAATAATCATAATAATAACAGTGATAATAAATTCTAAAGTGGAGATTATCTAAACATCTTTTTCGAGAAGAAATACAAATAAGCGATTCTGAAATTCAGTCAAATCATCTACAGTTGTAAGCCCAGCCGGCAAAGAGTTCCAGACTCGTATGCCTTGAATTAGAAACGATTTATCGTAAATATTACTTGTAGACATTGGTAATCTCAAGTAATCCTGCCTAATATCTCCTCGGCGCATTGCAACCTCCAGGAACTGCAGCTTTGAGCCAAACAATTGACGATAATTTAACCGAATTTCTTTAAAAAATAGACACCCAATAAAATAATCTCTCCTTGTCCTCAATTTTAGCCAACCTAATTGTTTATAATATGGAGTTACATGTTCATATCGTGATATCTTAAAAATAAATCTCACACACGAGTTCATTTTTCTTTGTAGTCTAATTAGTAACTTTTTAGACATATTAGTAAGTGCAGCACAACAATAATCAAAAATCGGAAAAATAATAGTTGTCACAAGTTTAACACGTAATTCCCTATTGAACACCTCATTGCTTATTTTTAACTGAGCCAACGAACTCATAGCCTGATTACACATCTTGGTAACTTGATGCTCCCATGAAAGAGTGCTATCAATAACCACCCCCAAGTATTTTACAGTTTTCACGTAGGGAATTACACTGCCAGCAACAACAATATTATCAGCAAATAAGCAAACATCACTGCTAACCTTTATTCTACTACCAATAATAATAGACTTTGTCTTTGATGCGTTTAATCTGAGGCAATTCAGCGTACACCATTCAACAATCCGCTCAATCTCTTCATTCAATCTAGCAATCAAACCATTGATCTAGTAAACCATAGATAAAGTAAACAATAAAACCTCGATAATTCTTAAACCGGAAGTCAAAAATTTTTTTCTTTTTTTTTGACTTGTTCGTTGAAGGCTTTAGAAAAGATCCTCGTTGGAAAAATTAAAAATTTTTCATTTTTTTACAAACAATTAAAAATGCTGAAAAATAGAAAACATAAATAAAACATTGAAAATTTTTTTTTTTTTTAAATCCCGAGTGATTCGGTTTTTTATTACTAAAAGCCATAAGAAAATAAATTTAAAAATTTTTTTACCGTAATTGTTTAAAAAATTGTTATAAACAAATGCGTTGTTTATAAGATAGTTGAAAATTTTTTTTTTGAAATATTATTGATAATCAAAATAATGATTTTTAAGATAAAAATCGTTTCTTAAAAAAATTTTTTTATTGCTTAAAATCGCATTTGTTAATTAACAATTTTTTTTTGCAAGTCAATATAAATATTAAGGAACCGTTTTTTTTTTAAATCATCATTTCCATTGCTCTTTCTGAATATAACAAAATAATTTTTTTACTTCAATTTTTTATTTGTTTTTTAAATAAACAATTTTTAAGAAAAAAAAATTTTTTATATTTTTTACATAATTTATAAAATTCTCATGCTTCGAACTTGCACTTTTTCCGTGTTTCTCATCCTAATAATTATTATTATAACTTATAAACTATCGAAGATACGACCATAACACTTCAAGTCTTTATTATTTACCATAAAACCATAAATAAATTAAGCTATAATTTTTAACTCTTCATCAATTATTTATTTAGTTTTAAGTAAATGTTTATTAATAAAATTTGAGAAAATTTTTTTCAATGCTTCAGCTCAATTATTTATTGACTTTTTTTAATGATTATTTATAAGACTAGATACAAATAAATATACGATTCAAAGGTTATCGAAAGAAATCAATTTAGGATTAATCCCACAAATTTATAGGATTAATGCTATAAATTATTAATCTTCTAAATTTATGGGATTAATCCTAAATTGATTTCTTCACACGCACACACACGCACACACATAGTGACACCCTCGCGGGAATAGTCAGGAAAGCTTCCTAGGACCTCAAAACGTCGAGATCGGATGAAAACTCGATTTTCGAAAAACGGGGTAAAACCAATAACTTTCCAGTTTTTGAAAATTTTCAATTTTCTTAACGGGAAGTTAAAAATAACTACTTAATTATAAAGAAATAATCTTGACCCAAGAAAATAGTATCCGGAAGTATAAGTATAGTTTATACTTACCTGTAATTTATCGATATTTTTAATAGTGAATAATTCGAATATTCTGATATTTTCGTCATAAACGATAAAAGAGTTTTTTAATTCAAAGAAGCCAATTAAAACTGTCAATTTGACATGATGAAAAATTAATTTATTAATTTATTAAGTAAGGTAAAAGACCCCATTAGTGGCACTTTTTCTTTCAATGAAAAAATGTTCTACTTGGAATAAAAATTGAAAATTTTTTGTATCTAAAAGTCTTAAAGATAAGAAATAATATATTCATTATTGAAATTAATGATTTCATTAATTGAATAAGTACCAAAATCAAAGAAAGTGTCAGTAATGGGGTTTTTTTACCTTATTTTTGGGAAAAAAATTGCATTTAATAAATATTTATTAACAGTTTATATATTTTGATTGATAAATAATCATAAATAATTTTAATTATTAATAAATATTGTTAGTTATTAATTGTTAATAAATATTTATTAAGTTTTCTAATTTTCTAATGCTTATTTAAAAAATAAAAACACACGAAAATAAATTTAATTTTTGTTTTATTGTTAACTTAAATATACAATTACACTTATTACTAAACTTAAATTAAGACTTATTTAAATTTTATTTATTTATTACATGTCTATTTCTATAACAACTATTTTTTACAATAATAAATTAATTTTTATTTAATAAAAATATTAATTTACAAAAAATCAACTTAATAATAATAATAATAATAATAATAATAATAATAATAATAATAAAACTTTAAGTTAAAAACTAAAAAATATCTAAAATTAAAAAAAGTACATAAAAAATTCTTATATTACATATAATTTAAACAATAAAATATTCTTAAAATTAATTCAATCTCCTCCGTTTTGTTGAAGATGATAGGTGTCCGCTGGAGGACCTGGAGCCTCCAGCCCTATGATGTCTTTTCCTCTTTTCAACATCCTTTGCTCGAAGATACCTTTCGAACTCTTCAAGCGGGTCATCGATTCCCCACGTATCTTGATGGTGGTTAGATGTATGGTACCCTGAATAACCATATACCTCCTGGTGATATGGTTCCTCTTCTAGATGTTGATGAGGAATAGAGTACTCATAACCACCATACTGATACCCTGAGATCTGACTATTCGAGGACGAATAGTACCCAGTATTTCCAACGATGCTCGGGGTATAGCTCGACAGTGGGAACCCAGTGGTATCCTGCGACGATGATGAAGATGGTGTTGGTGGCGACTCCGGTAAAGCCGTTGATGTTTCTGGTGATAATTCCGGCAAAGACCCAGATGGTGATGGTACTGGTGACTTTGATAATGGTGGACATGATGGTGGTACTGGCGAAGGTGATGGTGATGGTGATGGTGCCAATGGCAACGGCACTGACGATGGAGAAGTCAAAGATGGCGGTGATGGTGATGGTGATGGTGTCAATGGCAACGGCACTGACGGTGAAGAAGCTGAAGCTGGTGATGATGATGACGGCTGTTTCTTCATTCCAGAATAGGCCACATACTTCCCCGTTGAGGTTAGCATGGCTCCTGGGACTTCGGGGCTCTCGACCTCAGTCATCATGGTCTGAGGAATCCCCTTGGCCTTCTTGATTGAAGCCGGCTTTCCGTTGACCATGAATTGGCACTGGTACACCCAATGGGCCGGCTTCTGGTAGCGGCGGCAGATGTAGGTGGCAGGCACTGGCCCAATCTGCTTGTACGGCACCTTCAACCAGTTTGAAAGTGCATAGTCCTGCGTTGACAACTCCATCATTTTTTTTATTTTTTCTTCTTCGGTGCCCTCCATCTTCGTTAGGTCCACAAATTTGCGGGTGGAAGCAGCTGATTTTAATTGCTCGAGTTGCGTCTGGAGTTGAGCTTCCCGACGCTTCCACTCAAGCAACCTCTTCCTCTTCTGCATCTCGGTCTCTGAGATGATTTGTCACTTTAACACGATCTGAGTATTATGGATCACGGTATCCTCATCCTTGAACACCTTTCTTGTTTTTCGGTCCATTGCGATGATATCCCACTCCCGATCTTCTCGTGGTTTCATTTGACGGATGATGTCCGCCTTGACTCTCTCTATCGAGGTAGACACTCCATCAAAATCCACGTAGTAGGATTTTTCAAAATTTTTGAACCTACACTCCACAGACATTTTAATTTTTATTTCTTAACTTCAACTTTAAACACAATAAAAAAACGCAAACTGCACTATTAAGGCACTTGGAGATATATTTTACAATGAGCACGTTCGTTCGGAGCGTTAAATAATGATTAAAAAAAATCGTTCATCAATATTAATTTAAAGTATTCGAAAATGATTGCTAATTAACAACTGCATTTTTAAGCAATAAAAAGGATATTTGAAGAACGATTTTTCTTTAAAAATCATTATTTGTATTAAACATTAAAATTTCATAAAAAAATTTTTAATTATCTAATAAACACCGCATTTGTTTATAAGAATATTTTAAACAATAAGAAATAAAAATTTTTTAAAATTATTTCTATGCAGCTTTGGTTAACAAAAAAACGGGTTATTAATAATATTTGAAAAAAATTTCTTATATTTTATATTTAATATGTTAAAATTATTTTTATTAATAAAGTGTCCGAAGTAGGCGTGGCTTACGCAAGCCAAAACACCCATTTTCGGCCGTATTTTAATTCTTTTGGGAAAATTATAAATATTAATCCTACAGTTCCGGGAGATAGGACTTGTTTTAGCAAATTTTTTTCTTTTTTAAAATATTTTTTCAAATTTGGAAAATCTTAATTATTTTTTGAGATATTTGAAAAAAGCGAAACCCCCTTTTTTTTAGTTATTTGTTAATAACTTTTGCAATTTTTACAAATGTTTAAAATTTTTAAAAATTTACTGTAATTCGTAAATATAAATTTAAAAGTCCCGTCATAAATCAGATAATTCATAACTAATTGCTTATTGTAAGTATACCTGACGCCTCGACGCCTAAAATGCCTGTCTCGTTGAAATGGCACTTAATGACCCAAGTGATTTAAAGTAACTTCATGACAAATATTTTCAATATAATAGGTTGTAAAGTATTATGCGGCGCCTTTACAAGTAAAATAGCAATAACTTATTATATTCATTATATAGAATTAAACCAAATGTAAATGATAAGTACAAAGGATAAAGAGCAGTGAAAGAATCTAAGTTTTTGTGAGTACAAAATACCCTTAATGAGACTACTACTTAATAATTACCGTGTAAAGGATTTTTATAGAAGAAAGTTATAAATTTTCACCTAATTTTCATCTAATTTTTAGATTAAATAATAGCAGAGTCTAAATAAATGACAACGATGGTAATTATGATGCGATCATAATTGATGAAATACAATAATTATAATAAGACCAATGATAAAATAAATTACTCATATTATTTGTATGCATATCTATAATACTGGAATAACATCAATTTAAAACGGAAAAAAAATTTTTTTTTTAAGCCTTATCTACCCAATTTTTGTAAAGTTGCAAATAGTTGAAAAATAATATGTCATCAAGAAGTTTCACTTCTTACCTGTGTACTCTGATACACACACATACTTTTTTTTGGCTCTCAGACATGATTCTAGCATGAAAACAAAAATTTTGCTAACGATTTTTACCGTAAAGTAAAATTTTAAAATAAAAAAATTAATTTAAAGATGGGAGGGAGCAAAATGAGGTACGCCAAAAATTTAGTGAAATAATTTTTTCTTCCAAAAAACTTCTAAAATATTTGAAGATAAAATTAAAAAGAAATTATAGATACTTCTCCTATATTTTATGAGAATGGTTCCCATAATAGTATGGTCACTATTCCCATCATATGAGAATATATTCCATAATGGTATAAAGAAATTTATTCTATAATATGTAAAAAAAATCTTAATTAATATTGCTAGACAAAAATTTTCTTTGTTATGGGGTTATGAGGAAGTATTTGAGAATAAAAAGTTTGGAAAATCCAAATGAGCATGCCTTAAGCGCTCATATCATACATAAATTATTTAGATCATAACAAAAATTATTCGTTTTTAATTTGAATTTTCCCGCGAGTAGTATTATCCCCTCTGTAGGTCGAAATAAAGAAAAATTTTAACAGATGATAAAACAGTTAGTAATTATACCATCATGTATGTATAGTTTCTGCTTGTTTATAGTTATTTCAATTCTGTTTATGAAAAATAATATATATGGCTGCCGAAATCACAGAAAAAGTCACCGAACTGACAATCGAAAAAAATTAACTGTATCGAAACGGAATTATTTTGACACGCAATTTTCCTAAGGGTTTTGATAAACTTCCTTAGGAATAAAACAAAAAAAAAATTAAATCGTGAAAGTGATTTTTGACAAAGTTGTGGTGTTGTCAAGCCCATAGCTCCCGTGAATACCACGCTTTTATTCATTCAATTCATCAGAAAAACGGGTTTTTTCTGAAAAATCTTATTTAATCGATAACAAAATTTTTTTAATGTGTTCTATAGTTACTATTATTTATTTTAATATGCTTTTTATCCATAATTTTTTTCGTTTAAATTATGAAAATCACATTTTAATCGAAATCACGATTTTTAGGCGAGAGTAGAGCATACCTGCGCGCTTCGCGCTTAAGGCATGCAAAAATCAAAATAGTTAAGTTTAAATGGCTATGTTTTATTATTTACAATAAAAAAATTTTTATTAAGAAAATGTTTATAAATTAACAATATTTTTTTCATACATTTGTACAATTATTGACTCAACAATTTTAAGTCTGCGTTACTCAAATAATTAAAAATATTTCTTACAACTAAATCAGGTAAATGCATATAAAAAATCTCATATAAGTTTTCTGCATTTTTCACAAGCTCTTTTCTTTCAACCGCTCTTCGCAATTTTTGAACCATAAAATTACCATATAAAGGAAATTCAGTCAATATTTTTATTTCGTTAATACAATAATCTAAATTTGTTAATCCTACAGCTAATCTATGTAAGTTTTTTTCTAACACATTATAATAATTAAAATTTGTTTTGCTGATTCTATTGATTTTTAATTTGCTAATTTCTTTTTTGCATTTTTCACGGAATGATTTGAAAATGTCACCATCCACAGCTCTTAAATTTTTTTTATTAACAAATATATTGGCTGCGGATAACTTGATGATGTGATTCTCAATTACTTTGATAATTTCTAAAGATTGATTCTCTATCTGATTACGAAGTGTGTGATTAATATTTATCTCCATGGCGATATCAAGCAAACTGGAATTATCATAGTTAATCATATTGATGTTTGTTCCGCAGTCCAGTAAATAACGCAAAATATTAATACAACTAAACTGAACTGCCAAGTGAGCGACCGTATCACCATAGGAATCGGCAATATCCAAAAAATTGTCACAATTTTTAAAGAAAAAGTTTACAATGTCGATGTTATCATGCCGTATAGCTGCGTCAAACTCCAACGTGTAATCTTGATCCTTGATCACTTCAAATTTTGCTCCAAATTCCTCCAGAATCTGAAGAATGTCAACTCTGTTGAGCCTTGCAGCCAAGTGTAGAGAAGAGTGTACTTCGTCAGAACCTTGATCAATGATAGCGTTGTTATTCAATAGTAACTTAATTATTCGGATGTCCATTTTAGAAATAGCCAGGTTCAAAGCAGAAAAATTATAAGAAGCCCTGTTGAATGTAGCTTTATGAACTTCTGCATTTACCTCAGCACCTGACATAATCAGAAACTCAATGATATCGTAGTTCCCGTAATGAATAGCCTGATGAAGTGGAAGCGATGTCTCACAAAGATATTGTGTTGGGTTAATTTCAGCTCCAGAAATAACTAATTTCTTCACTACGTCAAGTTTTTGTTTCTTGATGGCTACGTCGAGCGCCGTTCCCAAACGTTCCGTGGTCTTACTCAGACTAATGTTATTTGCCAACAAGAAATCGATGAATCCATCGTCTGAATTTATAATGGCGAATTGTAGCACACTTATTTCATCGTACTGTTTCCAAGGAAACACCGAGTTGACACTAATTTCTCCGGATTTTACCAACTCCTGCACATTTTTAAAATCAAAAAAGTTGTTTGCCATTTTATTTTGATGAAGCGATTAAACAATATAGAATTTTATTTTTTATGTAAAACTTCGTTTTAAGTAAGAGTTTTGGTCTTGCACTCGGAGATGTTTGCACTTCAAAGTTTGACGTAAAAATGATTTGAGTTCTGAAAGCAATTCAAGAAGTTAACTTACTCGGCATCCCTTCTCCAAAAATTTATTAGGGTCTTACCCCCTCTTTCGGTAATCAGCGCTTGTCATTGGTTATTCTACTGTAGCCAGGTCATAATTAGCTAACTATGCTGGGTTATTTAATGACCTCCAAAGGTTGATTGTTACTCTTGAAAATTATGTTTTTATAAACTCTTAATGACATTTTAAGTGAATATATATTTAGAGCGAATAATCACTTTGAATTTGATGTCATAAAGATTATAATAAATCACTTCTTTTTGTGTAGATTTTTTTTCCAACTTGCCTATATGCACAGTACCTGGCGTACCTAAATAGTCTAGACAAATAATCAAATATCTACTCATTTAGTCCAATAATATCTGAAATATTCATGATCTACACTGATAAAAGGATTTGTTTGTATTTAATAAATCAATTTATTAAAATCTTTTTCAGATATTTTTTTGGTTGGAAAAAATATTTTTTTACTATTAACAATATTCGTTAATATTAACTAAATCTATTTTTTATGAGAACAAAATTTTTGTAACTATTAAGAAGCTTTAATGTATTGAAAAAAGTATTTATTTCCACCAAATAAGATTTGTTAATAGTTAACAAATATTTTGTTGGTGGTCACACTGAAAAAAAAGTTTTTTTCCTCCTAGGAAACTTTTTCCTGTGGTTAAAAAAAAAGTATTCCTAAAATAAGAATACCAAAGTTTACTATCCATAGGAATAAGTTTACTGGATATAAAAAAACTTGGTATTCTCATTATTAAAATACTAAAATCAATATGGCCGACTTAACCTCGCTTGGTCGACACGAATCTTTAGGATAGATAATTATGAGAAACTACACTTTTTATAATTCTTCATTTATAAACATTTATAAACAAAAGCGTTCCACATTTTTTAACAAATATAAATAATGCTGTGAAGCGGGAAAGAATAGGAGTTACGGATAATTAATACGTGAAGCGTTCCAACATTCACGTAACAGGATAATTGGTAGGAAAGGATTGAGAAAGGATTGTGGAGAGGATCATCTTAATGTGAGTGTATAGAATATGCGAGAAAAAATTATTAGATAGCTCGGACTGGGATTCGAACCCAGAACCTTCCGAAGACATGTCGGCTACTCTACCATTTGAGCTATCCGGTCTATACTAAATTTCCTTTCACTTATTCTATATACATTAAGCCACACCGTCCATCTTGCGGCTAGCATTTTTAACAAATATAAATAATGCTGTGAAGCGGGAAAGAATAGCCGCTTAATAAAAATTTTGATCACATCTAACTATACAAGTCTGATTAGATCTAATTATATAAAGACTCATTCATATATAATCTGATCTGATCATATATAGACATATATGGATTATACATGGGGTTATAAAAGCCAAGTATGATTATATCCGAAAAAAAATTTTTATATATATGTTAATTATATATAAGCATATATAATTATATATACTTATATATAATTAGATATGGGACTATGTATAATCTTGCATGGCTGTATATTGCTCCATATATAGTCATATATAATTATATAATGATTATATATAATATATGACTTCATATACAATTCCATATATAATCATGTATAATTATATATAATTTTATATAATTATATATGTGATTCCCTATATAATCATATATGATTATATACAATTATATATGATTATATGGAAAAATTTTTTCTAGGGTACATGAATTAAACGACTTGAAAATATTGTAGTACAAAACTAGATTTTGTTTCCCATAAAATTCTGAAAAATTACTAAAATGGTCTATAATATACATTTTAAGAAATATGAATAAAAATACTAAATTCGATAAACAAAATGACTAAGGTAGTACCTCCACGAAAAGCATATTTCAAGAAACTTATGGAATTTTTTTTATCGAAAGATAAATATATTAATAATGGAATTTATTATGGAATTATAAATCTTACGGAATTTTAAATCTTAATTTATAATTTACGATATAGTTTATTTTAAATCATTTAATTCTAACTCAAGGGCTTTAAAAGCGTATTCTTATTATAATTGGCCTTGTTTAAATCTCAATGTTTAAATTTTATTAACTAAGTTCTATTATCTAAATCATATTAACTTAATAAATCTAAATTTTAGTATATCAAATAATTCAAAAAATCTCAATAACTATAAACCATAACTTATATCCGAATATTACAAATAATTATTCGACTGAATATTTTAATGTAGCCTTTTATATATTTATATTTTGTATTTTATATAATTTTAAGTAACTTTGTAAATAATCTAATGTATACTTATATTCATACACATTTCAAATGTAATTTAAATACCTTGCCATTCGGCCTGTGCCTTGGCATTTATCATGAATAAATAAATAAAATAATTCACTATCAAAATTTCAGATCAATTCACCGCACCGTTTTTGAGTAATTAATTTTCGAAATTGCATCTTTTACACGTAGAGGTATAGAGAGATGGTAAAGTTAGTATAAAATCTATTTGCATCATTCGAGTGGTACGGAAGATTTCATACTAACTTTATCATCTTTCTATACCTCTACGTGTAAAAGATGCAATTTTGAAAATTAATTACTCAAAAATGGTGCGGTGAATTAATCTGAATTTTTTGTGGTGAATTATTAATATATTTATCTTTCGATAAAAAAAATTCCATAAGTTTCTTGAAATACACGGAGAGAAAAGAATAGATCTGATTCCAATGTAGAATGGTAATCATTCCTATGTTACATAGAAACGAGGATTTTTTAGCGATGAGAGTCTAGTGGCAAAGTAATCCCCCCCCCCACTCTAAATGGTAACGTTGGCTATGCTAGCATAGGAATGATTACCATTCTACATTGACGAGCGGACTATGTAAATGGACGAGATTACAATTTTACCTAGCAATATTTGCTATGTTATTTATGTAACATTTAGTGAATAAGGTTATGATAGAATCCGTAAATCAGGTTATTTAAAATACACATACATAAATTACATTAATTCATTGAAATAATTAAATGAGCATTTATAATGAAATATAATTTCCTGATTGAAAATTAATAATAATTCAATTAATTAAAATGCTTTGTAATAAACAATCAAAATGTAATTTATTGGAATTTCAACTTGCTCAATAACTTAGATTAAAAGTAAATCAGAACATAAAACATATTTTTTTAATAATCATTAACTTTTAACAATAAAATTACAATTATTATATAATTTTCTAATTATAAATTAATAATAATTAAATTAATTAAAATGCTTTGTAATAAACAATCAATAATTTATTTGTTAGAATTACATTTTGGCCAATTATTATTTAAATGTTCAAATACTTACACTTCGATCAACCATTATTTACTTTTTATTAAAATCAATTTCTTAATTTAGTTTGTAGATTTAATAAATTTTTTACACAAAATAATAAAATCATAAACAAAGGAGATGACGCCAACTTTCGCACATACATAAACACATACACGCATGTTACTGCGCAAACTTTCGCGCATACTATAGCATGTATATTTATTAAACTGTAGGGACAGCTATTCTAGCATGGGACTCATTACCAGTCTACATAGCTCTGATTCCCGTGCAGACTAGCGATATTTACCATTTCACTCGTTTCAATGTAGCATAGTAATCATTACCAGAAAAATGGTAATGTATCCTATTCTACATAGCATCATTTACCATTTTACTGAAAATGAGCCTGGTTACCATGTAGAATGGTAATAATTACTATTCTTTTCTCTCCGTGTATGCTTTTCGTGGAGGTACTACCTTAAAGGTGCTTTTTCATGCTGACGCTTGACGCTGATTTCCAGCGTCAACTATCGTCAGGTGACGAGATTTTGACATCTACGCCATCTAGAAAAAAAGTAGCGATAAATTACAGCATTTAGCGTCAAATTTAAGCAACAAGTAGGATGTTATTTTTTTTTCAGAGCCCCGACAATTCTGGCTCATTATTTTATAATTACAAAAACTTTCACAGTATTGTACTGATTGGAATATGTGATGCAAATTATTCGTTTATATTTGTTGATATTGGTGCATACGGTCGGCGTAGTGATGGTGGTATTTTTCGTGATTCTCAAATGGGTCAAAAATTTGAGAATCGTGGAATGAATTTACCGGAAGCCGAACTTCTTACTATTGATGGTATGCCTTTACCATATGTGCTAGTTGGTGACGAGGCATTCCAATTAACAGATTATCTACTCCGGCCGTACCCTGGTAGAGGTGGCCTTAATAAAGAAAAATCTATCTTTAATTATCGACTCAGTCGTGCTCGACGAACTATAGAAAACTCCTTTGGCTTACTAGTAAGTTTATGGAGAATCTTAAAGAAGCCAATTGAAGCTAGAGTGGACAATACTGTCAACATAGTGAAAGCGATTATTTGTCTTCACAATTGGCTTTGTAAACAAGATGAAGAAAACAACTACATACAAGAAAATATGGTAGATCGCCAGGGAGAAAATGGTTTTATTCCAGGACGCTGGAGGGATGAAGTTGGAGAACATTCAGCACTCCAAGATTCAAGAATGTATGGAAATCACTATAGTTCTCGAACTGCTGTAACAATTCGCGACAAATTTTGCGACTATTTCAATGCAGAAGGCGCTGTTCCTTGGCAATATAATTGAAGATTAAAATTGTTTATAAAACTTAAATTTTAAATTATACAAATAACTTTCAATAAACATAAATTTTCTTATTTCAATACTATTTTAAATGTCTATTCTTTCACATTTTCGTTTTGTAAATATTTCATGATGATAATAACTACTATAACTATTATAAGGGTCAAGTAACAGCTGAAATAATCATATTATTTGTTATAAAAATTACATTAGATAGTAAATTTTATATTATGATTAAATAATTTTTTTTTTCTTTCATGTTATCTATCACATACACTTACTTATTGATTAATGTACTTGAAAGGTTAAATTATAAACAACAAATATATGATAATAAATATGTTTTTTTTTATTGTGGAAGCTATGTAATAAAAAAATAAAACGAACTGAAATCAGTGATACAGCTTAGTGTTACGCTCATTACTATTTATTGCAATTAATATTGTGTATTTTTTCCTTGCTATCATTATTTTAATTTATTTCTTATCATCACGTAATCATTATTATCCCGTAATTTTAATCACGTAATCAGTGAACATCTCAATAGCTATTTATTACTGAATCGTAATCGATGTCTGTAATTGCTTAATGATCTCCATTTGTTTTGGCTGTGGTAACAGTCGTATTTGGTTGCCTATACCAATGAGAAAAGCACCAACAGTATCCATTTTTGGAGGTTCTGGCAGTGTTAAGGGCTCACTGTCGCGACACAAGGCGTCGGCTATTCGATTCAAAGCGTTCGCTGAATCCATTACATCATCCTTGTTAGAGCGTCGTCGCTTTCTGCCGTTGCTTGGGACTCCTGAAATCGATAAAAATAAATTAAATTTCGTATTACAATAATTCAAATCTATCTATGTGTTGATGTTGATGCAAGTTATAATTCGCAAGACTCTTCGTTTATGGAAATGAATTCCATTAATACATTCAAAAGTCTGATATACGTACCGCAAGTTTGGTTGTTTACAAGATATTCATCGCCAGTTTCACTGTGAAACTATCGTCAATTAATGAGTCCATATCAGTATTTCCATCGTCTTCAGCATTTCCATCGTCTTGTCTTACATTACTGACTGTTCTGGGAGACCAGAAAAATTTAATTATTTACGATCAGAGACCAAAATAAATTTCAATTCATGTACACATGTACAGAATTAACGAAAAATTCATATTAAATTCAAATTTAATATTAGATTACTTACTCCCTTATTAAACAAGTATCCCTTAGGAACTCACAACAGTGGTAAAACTTCCATTTCTCTGAAGACGTTACTGCAGCTGAACCACTAGCGCGATTTTCAGCTTGAATAATCTTTCGGTCGGTATCCCGTAAGTTTTTGAATTTAATTTTAGCTTCCGCGGCACTTAATTTTCCTAATAGTAAACATTTAAATCTATAAAATTCTTGCTTGTATTGTCTTTTCATAACAGCTAGCATTTAAATGTCGTGAAATAACAACTACATAAGATATAATATTTTTTTACCATTCAGAGCTGCTGATATTTCTTCCCAGAGCTTAGCTTGAATTTCTCTTGAACGTTCTTCCACTGGAATATTGAAATTCCACAAAGGGATTCTGTGTTGAACCTCAATAATTAATTGTTCAGTGTATTCGTCGCTTAATCTTTTTCGACTTGTTTTCGGAGTTGTTTGCTTGCGTTGCTTAGGTTGTTTTTTAGTGGCTAACGGAGATTTAACTGAAATATATAATAAAGAAAAAATAAAAATATATACTACAAAAAAATGTGAAACTCATCTTCATTCAGTTACTGTTTCATATACAAATAAAAATACTATTGAAATATTACTGACATGAATTTTGACTAGTATTTTCTTTATTAAAATAAATGGAATCTTCTATCAGTCCTTCACTTCCATCTGGAAGAAGTGCTCGCCGTATGATCGTTTCCTTGTCGTCTGTAAATAACATATGTATAATTTTAAACAGTTGTTTTATTTTTTATGTTATACTAAAATTTGTAATTACTAACTTAAAAGCGGATAAAAATAGTAATTATCATCCAAGTGGAGATCTCCATAATCTTTTACGCATGGATGATTCTGATAGTCATCGCATGACATTTCACAAATTCCACATGTAAAGTGAACATTTACTTCCTATATTAAAACAAAAAGTTGAAATAACAAACATTTAAAGAATTTTTTCTTTCTCTTACTTAATTAATTTTTTTTCATCAAAACATATATATTGGTTATTTAAAAAATAATCAAGTCTTTCATGTATTATTCAACTGCTACGTTTTTATTTATGTTTTATATTTGTTTATAATTTTAAATATTTATCTCAAAGCTCATGGTTAATATTTTAAACAATCACCGTAGTTGTTAATATTATAATTTATAGTTTAAAACAAATGTGACTTTCCAATATTTATTTATTATTTATTATTCTTATTTTTGCACACAGAGTAACAATACAGAGGAACAACTGGTAACAACTGATTGCTTTGAAAAGATCGATTACTATCGATAGTATTGTTGGAGTTACGTTGACGCTAATATAACCCGGAAAAAAAGCTGAATTAAATTTAGCTTTTTCGCTACTTTTTTTCTAGATGAATGCGAACAATAGCTAATAGGATTTAAGTCAGACAAGAAATTTCCAGAATGACTAAATAACAGAATTAAAATATTAACATAAAATGTTTTGTAAAACTGCAAAGTTTAAAACCAAATTAAAAATGATAATATTTTAAACAATCAATAAACATAATTACAATAAATACTCATTAACCTAAGAAAATTCATAAATGTTTCATACATATGCATGTCTTTGTCTGGAGGTAGATTAATTACATCATGTTCTGAAAAATGCAAGAATTATATACTTCAACACACTGCTGCTATCATAAGCATCCTGCTGAAACATAGATAGTTATAGTCCTCTCACTATTCAACTAGTCAATTATTATTTTATTTTTCGGAAATCACGTCAACCATCTCAGTACTTTATGGACAAAACAGACATCCAAAGATTGCAAGACGAAGAACAAACGATGCCCAAATAAAATTTTTTCTACTTACTGAGTCATTCATCAATTTATTTATAATTTCATCAACTACAAAGTCCAATTGTTAAAAATTTTTCTGTATTAATAAAATTTGTGTACTGAAAAACTTATTTTAATCCAAAATTTCTTCCGGAGTATCCAACCAAGGAACCGGATTCACGTACGCTGGAGTAGCTTGTTGATCAGCTGAAATCACAATCACTAACATAAATTTAATCAACTCTTTACCACTAGCATTATTTTTTTAACCTTCATTACTTACTCAGTGAGTGTTACACCGCGGTGGTAAGTCAAGCCCAATATTGCTAAATTTTTTATGTTCTTACATTAAAATAAAAAAGAACTCATTTTTTTTTTATTACGAAGCGATTCGATTGGAATTACTACTAAAAACCAAGTTTGAAATTCTCCGAAATTTTTTTGTTGCAAAATAATTTTTCTTGTAATTAAATTAACATTTTTATGCACTACAGTGAGAAAAAAATTTCTTAAAAAAAAAAAATAGATATTGTTGTGACAAGAAATTAATTTGTTGAAAATTTTAAACAATTTTATTTCTTAACTGAAGAAACAAACACTTTTCTCACAGTAACTCTCTTGTTCGAAAAAAAAGTTTTTTCGATTTAGAAAAAATCAACTTTAGATAAACAGCTTGTAAATTTTCATCCAAAATTATTTTTCTCAATTCTAGAAAACTTTTTTTTAGCAAGACAGTTACTGTAAGAAACATTTTTATTTCTTCAGCTAAAAAATAAAATTTTTAACAAATTAATTTCTTATTCCAACATTGCTCATTTTTTTTCAAAAGAAATTATTTCTCTCAGTGTAGTAAAAATTTAAAAATAATATTTAATTTACCATTTATATAAATTTATGTATTTTTAACACAAAAAGTGTTCATAACTATTTTTAATTAAATTAATTGTAATCAATTGTCTTTCATCATCTTCACTTATGATAACCAAACAAATTTAGTCTCAACAGATAGGTTTTAACATAGAAAATATGCCTTGGTGGAATTGCCGACTGATTTCTGTTCATAGCGATCTGGCAACCATGTATGAACAGGTAAGTCAATTTCGATAACTTAACCGATATGATAAAAGGGTGCAATTGGTAGTTTAATGTCATTTGTTGACTGAAATCTATGAAATATCAACGACTGTTATCAAATAAATTATAATGCTTGTTCATTTTCCATTAGTTCAATCTATTAAGAAATTAACAAAAGAAATAACAAGTTTTATATTTTAGTTTTGAGAATCAATTGCCGGGAGTAATTTCAACTCAAGCTTAAGGACAGCTGCATTGTTAAATTGTTTGAATATTTTTTCTTTGTCCTCAAATTTAATAAAGCCCAATGATTGACCAGTTCTTCTCAGAAAATCAGTAGTCCAGTTTTCGAGAGTTGCGTTGTGACTTGCTAAAGATATCTGACCTATGTGAATAGGAGTGTGTTTGGTGTAATCATAAACTTCAGTTGTTGACTTGGGCTGTTCAAAGACCAAAATCTGAAATTCAAATTTTTGGTAGCTATCGATTACAAACGATCCAGTTCATAAATATTTTTCTTATTAATTTCTCATCAACATGTAGATATTGAAGATTGTCAGGAAGCATAGGAATTTTTAGATATAATTTTTTTTATCGGTTTTCGGTATAATTATCGCTTTGACAGAATCTCTCCGATAAAATCTCCCCTCTAAAATCTCCCCGCGACAAAATCTCCCCACTACAAAATATACAAAATAATATTGATTATTCCATTGATTTACATTAGTTGATAATTTTTGTATTTCAACATTCAACATTTATAATAAAAATAAATAAAATAATTATAATATTAAAAGGGCACAACACGGTCACAAGCAAAGGTAATAAAATAATCATAAAGTATTTAAATTATAATAAATTTTTAAAATTAGTTAAGAGAGATTTTCTCAGTGAGATTTTGTCGCGGGGAGATTTTGTCCGGGAAGATTTCGTGGTGGAACCGGTAAATCGCGCGCGCCAGAGACGAATCGCAGTTACGGTAAAAGAATACTCAAATGAGATTATTGAGAAATTTGAGATCATAAAGTTTACATTATTGTACTTTGTAGCCAGTCTATGAGATCGCTTGATGTCAGGAGATTCATCAATAAAAAGATCTCTCAAAAACTTTGGTTTACCAGAATTTATAAGCTTATAAAAGAAACAGGCAAGACAATAAGACCTTTTGGATTTGATTGTCTATATGGTGTAATATGCTCATCACGTTTTAAATTGAAAATGAATCTGATTGCATTGTTCATCAGACGTAGTAATTTATAGTCCAATTTTTTAGATGAATCAACCATGACTAGAGAACAGTATTCAATTATAGTTCAACAATACTTAATAAAATTGGTATTAGAGATGAATCACCACTTAAATTTCGTAACAATACTTTTGAAGATATTGATAAACATTAAAACGATCATTTTAAATAACAAAATCTAAAATTATAACAAATGCTTACCATTTACTCAAATCGTTTTTTATAAATTGTTCAGTGCTACTTTAGCATATGATGGATGATGAAATCTAAAAGATAGGGAACGTGGTATCGGGACTTTATAAACATGTCGCGATATTTCTATGCATGACACTTCTACTAGAGCAGCCTTTAGCGGAAGCGGTTATTTTAAATATCATTTCTGTCACTTGAGCCTTATTACCCGCGGGTATTTTATAGTAAAAAACTATGATAATGAACACCTATTACCTGATATACACAATCGCCGGTCAAAATCGACGAGACATAAGAAGTTTCATTCTCCCTCCAAGCTCCCGAAAGTCCCGTTTGTTCAATCCAGCGCTTAACATCTTCAGGATAGTCGCTTCCATTTTCCAATTTGATTAAAACAGATTCATCGGCTTTGACGATACACTCTTTGAATGAAAAACACATGTAATTATCTATGTAGCGATCCTCAATACCCAGCACATTTCCAGTTAATTTATTGTAATTAAAATCGATTTTTTTGGAAGCTTGAACTTGAATTCTCGGAAAGTAGCCAGCATTGAAAGTCTCGTTGCAATTAAATGCAGTAGTATAAGATTTTAGTCTCCAGTAATCTGTAAAATCGTTTTTCACGTACTGTCCTCCCGTTTCGCCGTGGAACAAATTGCCCATAAGTTCACCAGTAAGCTGATCTAAATTCACGTTATTGACAACATCGCCCGCTGTTAATTGATGAAAAGAAATTTTCGCGCTATTTATTCCCGCGAAAACCGAGAAAAATGCCACCGCAGCAAGAAAATTTTTGAAATTATTTTTTCGATCCATCGTAACGCGTATTTAGATTCGGACTGAAGTCGTCAGTTGCTATGTTAACTTTATATATCTGAGGTTTTTCGTTATTTAACGGGAAACGGTGATGCAACGTATTTTTGTTTATTTTATCAGTCATATCGATGAAGGTTGACATCAGTGTGGCCAGAACGTGCTCTTTTCTTACCCCCACTTTGTAGGCCACTCTAATCTGACTACATTGAAAAGCGGTACAAAGTGGGGGTAAAAAAATCGCACGATCTGGCCACACTGGTTGACATTAAAAAATATTTTCTCTACTTGAGAGTTAAAATCATTAAATTATGCTACACTGTTACGTAAATAATAATTATTATGTCTATTTATTTACAGTGAAATAATAGTATATTACACTACAAGGGCAGAAAGTTTGAGATTCCTGCACTGCGCGCCATATGCCCGAGGCGAAGCCGAGGGCATCATGGCACGCAGTTCAGGGCTCTCAAACTTTCTGCCCATGTAGTGTATACTAGTTTTCTTACTATGCGGTCGAAAGTACGTTAAAAATTGCGTTGAAAAAAATTGATGCCTGCCCCCGACATTTGCGGCACGAGCGAAGCGAGTGCTGCTGGTCGGGGGGGCAGGCATCAAATACACCTGTCAATAAAGATATTAATATATAATCTATCA
>CAJNRD030001114.1:5770382-5783567 GCA_905319865.3 Cotesia congregata
AAAAAAAAACCTATTCAAGAGCTCCTATTCTTGATGTCTTACGAAGTCAGAAAAAAAGAACTCTTAAAGAGCTCATATTTCTGATGTCTTGGAAAGTCCAAAAAAAGACCTCTTAAAAACAGCTCATTTTTTTGACCTCTTACGAAGTCGGAAAAAAGACTTCTCAAAGAGCTCATATCTGTGATGTCTTATAGAACTTAAAAAAAAAAACTTCTTAAAGACTTCTTAATTAAGAGTTCCGAAAAATGAGGTCTTTAAGACGTCATATTTGGAGCTCTCAAGGAAGTTTTTGAAAAGACATCTTTAAGAAATCCTTCTGACTTGGATGTTGTCTGGGATGATTTCAAATTAATATATTTGTCATTTAATTAACGACTATTTAAGTATAAAAATTAAAATACACAAGTTGATGAATCAAAAAAAGTGTCTAATACAAAAAAAAATTAGTCAGATTAATTTGAATACGGTTAAAAAATTCAAATGTTCGCCGTCACTCTTATAGTGTCAATAATGGGGGCTCTTACGTTATCAATTTCAAAAAAATTTATTTTATAAAATTTTTAACTATAAATTCAAGCTTATTAAGTAAAAAATTAAACGATTGTTTCGATGCAATAAAAATTTCTGGTGAAAAAAAAAAAAATTCCATTCAGCAGTGTTCAATAAAAAATTTCTGAGGAAAATTTTCCATAACCTATTAGTTAAAGTGCGACGTTAAAAATTCACACCGTGTGCGCAAAAACACATTTTTAAAACGTGCAATAATCAAAGAATCCGTTCTTATAAATACTGATACTGATTATTTACAAAAAATAAACGCTAGAATTTTTTTTTAAAGCATATTCACTCAGAAAACTCTTGACAGTAAGTCAATTTTTTACCCTAAGTTTACTTTTAAATTTTAGGTTAGACGTCTTCGAATATTCAGAGTTACATGTTTTTATTTTTTAATAAAATTTCATTCGCCGAAACAATTAAACATAAAAACTCTGAAAACAAAATCAATAGAGGTTTGTTTGTTAAAATTTATTTTTGTTCTTTTTTAATGTAATTTATAAAAAAAATAATGGAACTTACCTGGAAGCTTTTTAATTGTTTATGCGTTTCGGTAACTAAATTTTGTATCGCAGGATGCTGATTACTGACGGTAATAAATAAAATAGTAACTCCAACTAAACAAATTAGAAATAATAGCAGACATTTAGAGCGCATTGTTTACGTTACATTATATATCTAAAAAACCAGTCGTTTTCGGTATTTAATTTGTGTAAATTAACAGTTTCCGACTAAGCGACATGTCTAACCCATTATTGATATGTATTTATTAGTGCGCACGGAGTTTTTGTCGCGATTAGAGCAAATCACATTGTTTTGCAAATTTTAAGTGATTAAAGTATCGCGTATTTTTCATTGCTTCTAATCTAACCTTGAAACGTCAAAGTGACAGGATTTATTTAGTTGTCTTTTGTTTTTTTGCTGTGCATTCACTCTATAGGTTAGCGAGAAATTTTATTGATCTTTTGTTGGTAAGTTTCGTTTGCGCACGCGCCGATTTAAAATCGCGAAGCGGCAAAATTTAAAATTTTATTATATAAGTAAGTAATAAGAGTAATAAGTTTTTACACTAACTAACTTATAAATTGATTGATTTAAAATTTTTAACAATAGTTTTAGAAATTGCTGACAGGTGGCTTTGATTATTATTTATCTAATGAATAGTTTAGTTTTTTTTGGTGGTATAAAAACTGATTATAAATCGCAAGTAGTAAAAGTGATAAAAAAAAGTTTTTTGTTTGTCTAAAAACATGACCGGACAACCCAAGAAAAAAGGTAAGTGATTTTTGTTACTGATAAAATTAAGTAAATTATTTTTATTTTAAAAAAAAAACATCTTAAAAATTGTATAAATTTTTTTTTTTAATAATTTATAATTCATTGTTTATAAAATAATTTCAATATTAACTATTTGAAGATTCTTTACGTCATACAGTGAGAAAAAATTCGGAAAACGGTTGATCCTAAAGGCCATCCCTGCAACTTCCCGCTAATTCCATATCTAGGCGCTTAAAATTGCACTTATAACGTTTTTGAGCTCTTCGAGCTCAAAAATCAAATTTATATGTTACTAGCTGTTACTTGCCCGCTCCGCTGTGCGCTTTATAAAATTACATTTTTAGATCTAACTTGAAATTTAATTAGAGTATTGTTTTGACTTGCACAGATTCCCAATTCTATATCGAATTGGCATGCACCTTTTATCCATGCAATTATTCTAGCTAATATTAATTGTAACTTTCAATGTGCAATCATTATAACATTCCCGTGTCTTTCTTACAAAAATGAATAATAATTGATATGAAAAAACAAAATTTGTAATGAGCATTGAAAGTTTCAGTTAAAGAAATTGCAGGTCTCGTAAGTGAAGAAATCTGCCTAGTATATAAACATAACCAAAAGAATTAAAAAATTTATTTTTAACAAATGACAATCGAATAGAATACACTTAGTTACAATAAAAATTCATTATTTTTAAGTCAAAAAAATATAGGTTCCGGATAAGTAATCACCAACATATCATATACTAAAACCTTGTCCGAAACACGCTGCATTTTATGGTATAAGTATTATTCCGATCGGTTGAGTAGCTTTCGCAGTATAACCGGACAAAAAAACCGGCTCTCCATTTATTAGTATAGATTTTGAGCTCTCCGAGCTCAAAGAGGTAACTTTTCTTTGCTTTATGAGCGATTGGCGGCATTCGAAGCAGCTTTTTAAGCCTCATAAAAAATCTTTGAGTTTAAATTGATCAAACTGGAAATTTTAGAGTTATTCCGAAAAAAAACACTTTTTTCGGTTTTCTTTCCTTCACGATAGCTCACGAATGAATCAACCGATTTTGACCGGCTTGGCAGCGATCGAGGTGGTTTTTTTATGATAAAAGCTGATTAGTTTTTGGAACTGATCGGTAAAGCCGTTTAAAAGTTATTCTAAAAAAACCTCATTTGAAAAAAATTTTTTTTGTAGTTTTTTTGAGATTTTGCAAAATCTACTGGTCCAAATTGTATTCAAAATCTAAGCTTGGCCAAGTCCTTTCGAATAGTGTGCCAACCACGATGAAATCGGTCAAACTGTTCAAAAGTTATTGGAGGTTTACAAACTTACACACACAAACGCACACATACATACAGACATAGTGACACCCTCGCGAGAGTAGTCAGGGAAGCTTCCTAGGACTTCAGAACGTCGAGATCTGATGAGAATTCGATTTTTGTAAAACGGGATAAATCCAATAACTTCCCGATTTAAAAAAATTTTCAATTTTCTTGGCGGGAAGTTAAAAAAAATTTATTTAAAAAAAAATAACCAATGTAATAAGAAATTAATTTGTTAAAAATTTTTAATTTTTCAACTAAGAAATAAATTTTTTTTTTTTAATTTCAACAAATTAATTACTCGTCAGAATCTTGCTCATTTTTTTCAAAAGAAAGTTTTCCTCTCAATGTATAGAAAGTTTTCTGTGCTTATTTGAATTATTATTTTTTATAGAAATGATGATTCTTTATTTCGTGTTAAATATAACTAAGATTGAACTTTAATATTTTCAAGTCATACCATGAGTTATTAGAAACCATTTTCGTGTGGGTATAGAATGTACTCTATGGGTTTAAAAATATAAACCCATCGGATCGCTTTCACATACACAAGAATAATATTTGACTTCAACAAATTATTTTTATCGACAAATTTTATTTATTTTTATTTGTTAATTTTTATTTTAATACTTTTTAATCGAAAATAAACTAAATTTTCCTAAAATTTAATATACTTAGATTTGAATTGATTCAAATTCCGTTCAATATTTTTGAGTAGATTTTGATAATTAACTTTTAACGAACTGTAAATAATACTTCTTCGGTATCATATAATATAATGTGAATTCCTGTTTATTAATTTTGACAGTTCTTAATTATTTAATCTCAAAACAAAAACAATTTCGGCGCTTATTGCATAATAAATACTTTGCAAGTTTGATCTGATCAAATTTTTTCATACACTCAGATACGAAAAAATTGCAATTTAAAAATAAAAAATTTTATTGAATTGACTACCATCAATGGTAAGTCTTGGTACTTAAAGAGATCTTTTTCCCAAAGAAGATATTATATTTAATTATTTATTTATTGATTTAATAACGCATTAACAATTTACAGTCTTTAATATTTAATTCAAAATTAACTGCAAGGCGATTGGTATAATTTTTTTCTGCAAGAACACGAAAAAATAAGCAAATTAAAAAACAAATCGTGAAATTACACAATAAAAAATTTTACGCATGGCATTAAAAAAAATTTAACACGTTTTTATGCTTATTTAAGAGAATTATAAAAGTGTTAAATATTTCAGAAATTTTTTTTGATACAAAAATTTTTTTTGTTTATAATTTTGGGTGCAGTTGCAACTCATGAATAAGACCTTGTCAACTTTACATAATTGTAAAAATTGACAGATTGACGGTTTGTTTTCGATAATTATTAAGAATAAATATTTGCGTGTTAAGAAAATTTTACTCAGAAAAATTTTTTTCTCAGTGTTTAATTATACATGATTATATTGAAAAATAAATAATTCTACAACATTTTCAAATGTTTTCAAACTAAATATGAATTAAATCGAAAATTACAAATTTTCAAACTATTACATTGAACCTGAAATACCTGTCATAACTTTATATAAATGTTTACTTTTGAATTATCGATCAATAATAAATCAATAAATAGTAAAAGAAAATAAAGTAGAAAAATTTATATTTATTATATTATAATCATATTCAAATCCGCAACAAGTCTATGAAGCCAAGATTTTTGTCAAAAATCAGAGGTAATGCTTATCTATAGGTAATAAAGAGTCTTAAAATAGTCTTAGTTTGTGTCACGTTTAAGATCTTAAACGAACGACAATTTTAAGACAATTTTAAGACGATTTTTTTTTACACGGGATATGTCACAAAAAAAATTTTTAAATAAAATTTTTTAAAGTAAAAAATAAAAATTATTCGCCATAATTACAAAAAATTTTTTATCGAAAGCAAAAAAAATTTTTTTTTTCAAAAACTTCACAAATTGTGCTCTCAAGAAAAATCTTCTTTATCAACCCAGTCAGTTTGAAAAATGGTCATAAACACGCACACTTACAGACAATATCATCATCGTATAAGTTTAAACAGGCTTAGCCTCCTACCACTCCACCACTTGCCGGGTTGTATTGTACTTATACGCAGCATGTTGAACATCGTATATTGTATATCAGTTCAGTCTAATACGACAACTCGTAGAGTGACTTAGTGTCGCTGATTATCAGTTTTAGTTCGTGCTCGTGTTTCTATATCGTGCAATGTAATGTGTTCACACAGTTTGCTCATCAGCTCCATATCCATTTATATACATATACATACATACAATACATTACCATCTCAAACTCAAGATAATGTCTTCCCGTAGCTCCAATATCAACGCCCTCTAACACGCTAATGTTTAATCGGTCCGTTCTATTTATCACCACCGATTAAGCGCTTTTCATCATTAATTTTTAATTGCAAGTAAGTATACTAAATATCGCAAGCGATACATTTAAAAAAAAAATTCTAAAATTGTCAACAATCTTTTTAAATTTTTATTTTTGAAATTTAAAAGTAGAAAGTCTTCTTTGTTAGAATGCCAGGGGATGCTTTTTAAACAGACAAATAACTTCCCCCTATCGGGATTTACCCGCATGTGCTTACTGACTGACCTGTTCTAGGCTGAGACACAATAAAGAAAGAGGAAAAAAAAAAACAGGCTTTAAATAAAATTATTTTAAGCAAGGCCGTGAAAATTGGTCTCAGTTAATTTTAAGATTAGAAATCTTAATCTTAAGAGTCGACTATCCCATACAAAGTTGCCGATACTCAACAATTTCCGTTCATTGGCCAAGGCACGGCTGCTAATGCTCGGCCAAGTATCGGAGTTTTGTATCGGCCTAGTCTCGGTAAACCATCGGCTTTAATGTTCGGCCAAGCATTGGCGTTTTGTACTGGCCGAGTCTAGGTAAGCTATTGGCTACCGCATGATATTTATTATAACATAATGGTATGTGATTTGATTATCAGCCATTGCTTGGCCGATGCTCTGGCTAATTGTTTATTACACTTGAAAACAATTAATACGTGTTAGTCATTACTATGTTGTATTATTGTTTTAATTTAACGTTTGACCAAATTATAACCTAATATGTACTAAAAATTAGTAAATCAATTTTTAAAAAATATCTTACGAGATTTTTTTTAGGAGAAATCACCAATTTAAATTATTAACAATGCTTTTTTTATAAATATTATATTGATCATTTTTTAGTTTTTAATAAACATTTTTATTATTTAACAAGCTCTATTAAGATTAAATCAACATTTGTTTTCACTGAAACAGATTTAATAAGAAATGAATATTTTTTTGGAGGACTTTTTCGATAAATTTTTACATTACCCAATTAGTTAAACCTATTTCTTTTATAGTATTAAAAAAAAATATTTTAGCAAGAAACTAATGATTTTTAATAAATGATTTATTTACTTACAAATAGATTTATGAATATAAATAAAAATATACAAATATAAATATTTATTTACTAATAAATCATTTATTTTTAATTAATTTTGAACTTCTTGCTTAAAAAATGAAGTTTTAAAAAACTAAGAAGTTATTTTTTATTATTAAAATTCAGAAATTGTTTAATTATGAAATAAATAGAAAAATTCGTAACAACAATCAAGTTAACTCAATTATACTGAGAAAAATTGATTGATGAACATTAAAATGATTAAATTAAGAACACTACACTGTTAAAAATTTTTGTAAAATTACAATCATATTACAAAACAAATGATATGTAAAATTAAAAATCAGTGTATAGCAATGCGAAATAAAATACAATTCATGTAATTTTCCAACACCTGTCAGGAAATCTACTAAGATGTATTGTAATTTTACAATCTTCTTGTATAAACCTAAAACGCATTGTAATATTACAGAACCGTTGGTCAATTTTTAAGAAAAAGCTTTTTAATTTTGCAAACATTAATTGTAATTTGATTCGGCATAATTGTATGTAAAATCATTAAAAAATATTGTAATTTATATTACAATAATCTCATAAAAAATTTAAAAAGCTTTTTTTTATTTTTACAATTTTCATTGTAAAATTACACAGTGCAATATAATGTTACCAGAAAATTTTATTTATATTACACGAATTGTAATTCTACTTCACATTTCTAATTTTAAAAATAATACTATTTCTTTTTTATTATTTCAATTCAAGTAAAATTCAAGGAAAGTATTGTAATTTTACAAACTTAGCTAATCTAAAAATATTTGTAAAATTACAAAACCGTTTTGTAAAATTAGTAACCTCACTGAGCTATATATGTTTTGTAATTTTACTATACCCGATTGTAATTTTAAATAAATGTTTTGTCTATTAGCTTCCAATACATTTCTTGTAAAATTACAATAGAAATTTTTAACAGTGCAATTATTTATAACAGTGTACACTCAGATCAGTTAGCAGCGCCCGGGACACCGCTCGAGACTTCCACGCAGACGGACCAGGTTCAAATCCCTTCACATCCTGATTTTTTCAGAATTAGTTTCTATCAACCAGTAGTGCATCAGCTCAGAATAATAATAATTCAAAAATAAACAACAAAAAAAAAAATTTTTTTTAATTATTTTACCTAAAATTTGATTTTTTGCCTATGCTTGGCCGATGCTCGGCCAATGCTTGGTTACTATGTTCGGCCGATGCTCAGTCGCCTATATCGGCTGGGCGTTACCATCTGATGCTCGCCCAGTCTTGGCCCAACGATATTTCACAATACTCGGCCGATACATAAAGATCGGTTACCAGTCTTGGCCCAGTATCGGGCCGATCTTCATTTTTTGTATGGGTATACCTTTTTTACGCTTCAATATGTAGGAAAAAGAAAAGTGAAAGTTTTTTTTTACTTAGTAAAAATTTCCTTTTAGTTTTTCGGTGTAATGTATCGAATAATCTTGGGGTTTAGTATAATTTAGGGATAGCCGAATTGCGCAATAGAAAATTTTTGTCACTTAATGTTGATAATTAGTATTCTAAAAACTGGTTGTCACAAAAAAACTTGATATGAGAAAGTTCATGAGGAAATTACTAGGAGATAAAATCAAAGCGAAGGTCGTTGTTATTTGAATAAACAAATTTTTATTCAGCTTACTATCGGAGTTTGTTCGAAAAATAATAATGGATTAAATAATAAGAAAATTTTTCTCTGTTTTGTTTTTGGAGCTTAGCTCGACGTGTCGTGTTTTACACCGAGATTTATGGTACAGGAAGTAGTTAAGGTCTTCGAATTTTAGAGGCTTTTTTATGACCTAAGTGTTGAATATTTATTAAAATTGGATGTGGAAAAAATTTTATGAGTATAAAGTAACATTTGCAAGAAATATAAAATTTTGATGATTTTAAGTAATTAGATTTTAATGTTAGAGAAAAGCACTCTTGATTTTTTATTTTGAGATGAAAATTTAATTTAATTTAATTTCTTTGTATATTTTGAGGTTTATTTCAATCAAGCTATCGTTAAAATTTAACTAATGTGTGCTAAGAATTTTTTAAAAATTTTTATCAAAATTTTGCAGTGTCCAAAAATTGAAATTTCTTGCAACTTCTATTTTAACTTTAAATAGCTTGAAGAAATAAATTTATCAAAAAATTATGAGACTTTTTTTTGTAGAGTATTCAATTTTCTACTAAAAATGTCAATTGATAATTACGATAGATCTATTAGTTTAAGATAAAAAATTTCAAAATGAAAAAAAATCTCATGATATTTTAATGAAAAATTGAACACAATTTTGGAGCAGTTTAATGTGAAAATTAAAAGCTTTTTTTTATTTTTTTTTTTAATACAAAAACTATAAACTTAAAAAAATACACAAAATTTAAATAATTTTTTAAATTTTTAATTTAAATAATTTTTTAATAATTAATCTATTTTTTAAAAATTCAATTTGTTATTCTTTTGTAACTTTTTGTAGAAAATTATGAATGAAAAAAGAATATTTAAATTGTTTTATTCACAAACAACTTAATAAAAATATTAATTTATAAATTATAACGTATACGTTTTAAAATTGATTCATATTCATATTTATATTGTAAAAGACAATTAACTGATAATTTTTATTGCTCTTTATCCGTTTTATTTTTAAACAAGCTTTGTCATCATATAATAATAAATTTCTAGTGAGAGGAATATACACAAATAAAAATTAGACCTAAGGCATAGGAAAAAAAATTTTTTAATATGTTCACTCTATAGTTAACACAAGAAGAAAATGAATTCCCCTCTATACTTGAATAAGTATTCAACATATAATTCTCTTACCCCCTCTTTGAAAACTTAAGACCTTTCAAGTTCATTCTTTGGTAAGGACAACTACTCTTTAAACGAACAAAACTTCTTGTGGTCAAAACAATTTCAGCTCCAAATAATTTCTTTTTTAATACAAATTTTATATGTCTACATGTTTTTATTTCAATACTAAAATAAAAATTTCATTCCTGAAAAATTGATTTATATTTTACACAAAAAAAAGCCACAAAAATGATACAAAAGTGATACTTAACACTTAGAATAAAAAAAAAATTTTTGTCGATTTAATAAAAAATCAAAAAAAATTATTTATGTTCGTAAAAAATAAATTTTCTGTGAAACCCGATAATATACACGGAAAAAACAAGATGACACTAGATATCATCCCAGATTTTACCGAGTGAAAAAAAAATTTCAGATAGTAGCTAGTATAATACAGATTACAATGAGTATAATCCAGATTATAATGAGTATAATCCAGATATCACGCAGTATAATCTGGATTTTTTTTAGCTACTATTTGAAATTTTTTCCACCACAGATATCACTGAGTATAATCTGGGATGATATCCAGTGTCATCTTGTTCTTTCCGTGTAAGAGACCCCTTCCTTTTTTTTTTTTGAGTTTTTATATTTCAAAATAAAAAACCCGCATTCAAAAAATTTTTAAATCACTTATTTTTATAAAAAGCTTAACGAAAATTATTTAATAAGCTTCTTCTGGTAAGAAAAAAATTTTTGTATCTATTTATATATAAGGGTCATAAAGTGATCATCATTTGAAATAAGAATGTCTAACTAAGAATAAACTAGAGAACGAATTCTGTCTTTTTAATAGTATACTTTTCTTTTTCTTTTTTTTTTTATCTACACGTGATCTTCAGAGCATTGGCTTTAGAACTAAGGTTTCTTCTTCTATTACACATATGTACATTTTATGTACTTACACATGTATCTTCTATAATTTAACTAAATCTTAACTATTTCTTACTAATGTAAAAGAAAATATTTCATCATCTTCGCCAATCGCCGTGAGCAATAAAGTCAATTTATTAATTCATTAATGACGAGTTCGAATAAATAATTCATCGGTTGATTAACGGAACAATTTATAAAACTTATGGTATAGTTACATTTGTATATCCATATCAGCGTTTAACTGATGAATTGTAATTGTAATTGTAAGTTTTTACGTGAGAAAAAATGATTGTTATTGATAGAAGCTGTCTTCAGCTGAATTTCAATCTTCTAATGCTAATTATAGTTTGTTTTTATTTCTGTCGGTAGATTTATTTATTGCTAGGAATCGTTGAGGTTTTACTTCCTCCCTAAAACTGAATTAGTGAAAATTCATCAAATAAGTGAATATTCACTTAACTTAAGTGCCAATCGAGCCACTTTTTCAAGTCAGTGGCTCGGTTCTCACTTAAATAAGTGAATATGTACTTATTCATGTTTAGAGAGTCAATTAACGATCCATAGATAAGTTATCTTTTGATTTAACCTTGTCATTATACCAAGATACAAAGTGCAATTTTTTATTTTATTATTATTGATAAATTTACAATTGTCGAAAGGATCTTAATTTTTTTTTTTTTTTACGGAAAAGTAATAGTTTATTTTCAAAAAATTAAATTTTGAAGCTTTTATTTTATTATTAGTAATAAATTTACACTTGTCAAAAGGATCTTAAGTTTTTTTTTTTTACGGAAATAGATATTTTATTTAAAAAAAATAAAATTAAAAAAATTTTTTTTTTTTAAATTTAAATATTATTTAAAAAAAATAAAAATAAAAAATAAAATTTTGAAGCGAGAAAAATTTGATGAATTAAAATATTCGAATATTATGAGATATAAATTATCAAGCCCTAAAGATTGTTTTTTATTAAGATAAAGCGTAACCTTGAAATGTGTGTATATATATAAAATTATATGAATTCATATTCATATTATAAGATAAATATACAGTGTGCGTCATTGATTCGTACCGGTTGAAAAATTGTAAGGCAAAATAGAAAAATCAAAATTTCGACATCTGTAAATAAAGAAATCAATAAAAGGAAAATCTTTATAAGGATCAATTTGAATAAAATTGAAAAAATAATTTACTAAAAATAAATAACTCAAAATATCAATCACGATTAAAATAGAAATTAAAAATATTAGTAATTAAAATTATCACCTACTTTATAAAATAAATAAAAGTAAAATTTTAATATTAAAAAAAAAAGACAACGATATAATTAGATAATTTAAAACTTAATCAATTATAAATATAGGCATTGGATAAAATATAATAGACTAAATTCAGAGAAGTCAGTAAAAAGACATTTGAATATTTATAATTATAATTATAAAAATATTGATAGTTATTAATATATAAATTCTTAAAAAATAGACATCTCTAAATATAGACTAGAAAATTTAGAAAACTGTGATTTTAGACATCTGTAAATTTTTATTTATATTAATTTATAAATTCAAATAAAAATACAATTAAACATATAATTGCTTTCAATTTATGAGCTAATAAAAAATTGAAACAATATTTCTATAAGGCTCTAGAGCACTAGACCAAAACCTTTGAATGTTTACGAGGTCGGTTTTCCAGGAGTTTGCGGATCAAGCAGCGGTGAGATTCCCCGCGCTCCAAATAATAACCTAGACATTTTTAAAATAGTGAGTGTCGTATTTATCCTAGTTAACTACTCATGGAGATTCACGGAGTCGGTTCACCAGGAGGTTGTGGATAAGGCTGCTGCAGGATTCCCCGCGCTCCAAATAATAACCTAAAAATTTTTAAAATAGTAAGTGTCGTATTTATCAGAGTTAGCTAACTAATAATCTACTCTCTTAAAAAAAATCAGTGGAATTTCACTGGTTCACCAGTGGAATTTCACTGATGATTCCAACCAGTGAATTTCATTGGTGAATCAGTGAAGTTCAGTGGTTGAATCAGTGAACAAAATATCTGCGTGCATGTGCGCTTTTATGTCCACTGGTTAAATCAGTAGAAATCCACTGATTTTTTTTAAGAGAGTAGGTTATTATTTGGAGCACGGGGATTCTCACAGCTGCCTGATCCGCAACCTCCTGGAGAACCGGGTTCGTAAACCTCCATGAGTAGTTAGCTAACTCTGATAAATACGACACTTACTATTTTAAAAATTTTTAGGTTATTATTTGGAGCGCGGGGAATCCTGCAGCAGCCTTATCCACAACCTCCTGGTAAACCGACTCCGTGAATCTCCATGAGTAGTTAACTAGGATAAATACGACACTCACTATTTTAAAAATGTCTAGGTTATTATTTGGAGCGCGGGGAATCTCACCGCTGCTTGATCCGCAAACTCCTGGAGAACCGACTCCGTAAACATTCAAAGGTTTTGGTCTAGTGCTCTAGAGCCTTATAGAAATATTGTTTCAATTTTTTATTAGCTCATAAATTGAAAGCAATTATATGTTTAATTGTATTTTTATTTGAATTTATAAATTAATATAAGTAAAAATTTACAGATGTCTAAAATCACAGTTTTCTAAATTTTCTAGTCTATATTTAGAGATGTCTATTTTTTAAGAATTTATATATTAATAACTATCAATATTTTTATAAATATAAATATTCAAATGTCTTTTTACTGACTTCTCTGAATTTAGTCTATTATATTTTATCCAATGCCTATATTTATAATTGATTAAGTTTTAAATTATCTAATTATATCGTTGTCTTTTTTTTTT
>CAJNRD030001114.1:5825938-5838215 GCA_905319865.3 Cotesia congregata
AAATTGATTAAAATAAAAGATAAAAAGCAAAATAATAAAAAACAGAAAACTTTGCTATGGTTTAGTGGCGCCATAACTCTAAGGTGAGGAAAAAAGATACTATAATAAAATGTATAGATAGATATACAAAAAATTCCACAGTCATATATTAGTTTTTTATAAATAATAATTTAACGACAGTGAATTTAACGCTCATATTAATTAGGGAAATCCTTCGTGTGTTACTTTAGATATTAAAAAAAAAATTGTTCCGGTACGATCATTTTTTCGACCAATTTCCCTGCCACATACACTCATCCATACACGGACGTCTAGAAAAGATTATGTTTAATGTTATTATTTACTATGTTAAACAAAAAAATTGTTATTGAAATATATTTTATGTGCCTGACAAATTATTTGACTTGATATAAGTATACTCATATTAATCTGTAAGTGCGATATAAATAACAAAAAATCAATTTCAGTTTCGAGAAAACTGCTTTTTTTGAAATGTCGAGAGTAGAGCACAACCTCAACGCTTCGCTTATGAGGCGTGCAATATGAGAAAAAAATCTATTAAACACGATTGTTAATAACTTGGGTGCATTTTCATAGATGGAATATGATCTTAGAATTGAAAAATTGACAAAATTTTAAAATCTTTAAAAAATAGCATGTAAGAAGAAATAGCATGCAAAATTTTGAGGGATTACGGGCAAAACTGACTTCAGATTCGAATTCAGCGCGTCAAAATACATAAAGATAAGTAGGTCTGGTCAAAAGTACTGACAACTTTTTTTTTGTGTGCCGGTGTTATTGTGAGATTTAATTAAATTCATTCGAATATTGTGAAAAGTACAATGAGAAAAAAATTTCTTTTGAAAAAAATAGGCAATGTTCTGACAAGAAATTAATTTGTTGAATATTTTCAACAATTTTATTTTTTAGCTAAAGAAATCAAAATTTTTTTCACAGTAATTTTATTGTTAAAAAAAAGTTTTTTTAATTTGGAAAAAAAGAATTTTAGATAGAAAACTTGCGAATTTTCATCCAAAATTATTTTTTCCCAAATCTAGAAAACTTTTTTTAACAAAAAAGTTATCAGAAAAATTTTGTTTCATAAAATTGTTTGAAATTTTCAACAAATTAATTTCTTCTCATAAAAAAATATTTTTTTTCAAAAGTAATTTTTCTTTCAGTGTATGGTTATAGTTTAAATAAATTGATGAGCTAAGAATTAACCTACTACACTATTATCAATATCTTAAATTTTTTCAAGTATTAAACGTCTGAGGTCTCTATGATTGCGACTTTATCAGACAAATGATAAAATGATGATTTGATAATGGTTAGTCATCGAACTTCCTCTTAATATAGAGCCAAAATAAGCTTATCAAATAAGAACGGCCTAGTTTCTAATCTTAATACCCGCGAAAAAAGTTCTAAAACAAAAAAAACTAAAATTTTGGAGTGGTAACCTTCTGCTAACGAAATCTCAGCACGTTCATTATCACGGCCACCGGATGAACGCTCGGGCCTTCAACGTGGACAGATTATGGACGTTAAGTTTCAAGTTTCGACACATCTATAACATTCTTCTTCTTTATATTTATATTTATATACATAATAGTAACACAAATATAAGTGTGAGGGGACACTCTTGATGGTTTGACCAAAAGAATATACTAAACAGAAGGTCTTTTGTGCTCCAAATGAATGCCACCATTATTTTGGCTCCTTCCTCACGCTGTTACGCATTGCTGTTTTTTGTTTTCATGATTAAATATCAAATATTAAATATTTTATCGCCTACTGTTGTGAAAATATAGTTTTGTTGTCACACTCTCATTAATCATTCGAAATATCGATTTTAGTACAAAAATAGTTTACTGTGTGTCTATACCGTTTACCATTGATTATAATGATACCGAAAATGTCAGATACCTGACAATTTATTAAGAAGATGTAGTTTGTTGATAGATTGTTGAAGAAATAAAAATGGACCACAAAAGCGCATCAAATTTTTTCATCCGTTTTTATTTTTTTTTTTTTCATAACAAATTTTTTTTATTTAATCAGAAAATTGTTCTTTTTTTTTTAGAAAAGTTGAACATTTTTTTTCAAAATTGAGTTTTTTTTAAGTAAATAAAGAATTATGGCAATTTTAAAAAATCGAAAAATTGACATCAAAAATAAATTTTAGCAAAAATTCTTAAATTTTTAAATTCTGCAAAATAAATTTTGACTTTAGACCAACAATTTAAATGTGATGCATTTATTTTCCACACTGATAGAAGGTTTATTTTTGTATTTAAAAAGATTTGTTAATATTTAATAAATGATTTACTAGAGGATATAGGTCCTTAACAAATATTTATTAACAGTTAATGAATCATTTATTAGCAGCTATTTTTTTGTGCTAACCAAATATTTATTACTATTTAATAAACGATTTATTAACATATAAAAAATGATTTATTAACATCTATAAAATGATTTATTAATATTTAATAAATCATTTATTAATATTTATACACTGGATTATTAATATTTAAAAAATTCCTCAAAAACGTGTTTCAATGTTTTATTTTAATTGTAAAAATTACAAAGAATTAGATATTTAATGAAGTAAATGAAAAATGAAATTAAAGGATACAAATAATAAAGAGAGAAATTACAATTAGAAGTTTGCAAGAGAAGTATTAGATGAGTTTACAATTAATTTTTTTATTGCAACCATACATTTAAAATCAAAGTAACTACAGTAAAATAATTGATTATTGATAAAAATTTTTTTAATTAATTGACAACTTTTCAAGATTAGTATATATATTTTACAACTTGACCAAATTTTACAACATGTTTAAATCCTTCTGCTTTGATAAATTTTTTACATAAATCAAGTTTTAATTTTATCGCTAGAATAAATAAAATATTTACAACTACGCGTTAAGTACAGCCATCTACCAACACTGACCACCAACAAAATATTTGTTAACTATTAACAGATCTTATTTGATGGAAATAAATACTTTTTTCAATACATTAAAGCTTCTTAATAGTTACAAAAATTTTGTTCTCATAAAAAATAGATTTAGTTAATATTAACGAATATTGTTAATAGTAAAAAATTATTTTTTTGTAACTCCTGCTTCCAAAGCTCAACATTCGAGCCTTGCTCAGCAAACGCAAAGTTGCGTATTCTCGTGATGGTTGCATATACTATAGTAGCGTGCGGGAAAGTAGGCGAAGTCAAACTTTCCAACTGCTTGACCGTGCGGGAATGAAAATTAACTACAATAAATGTATAAGATTCAAAGAATGTATATGTCCGCCACTACCACTACAAATCAAACTATCAAGCATACTGAGACTAATTCTAGCGCCTGCGCATACCAAATAACCACACATGAATAGCAGCTTGTCGATCATATGTTCAACTCTGTGCAACTACTAACCATAACTGCGTGTATTATTTATATTATTTATAATTTTTTGGTAACTGATATAGTTCAGCTAATTACAATATTACTTTGTAAATAATAATTTCTCTCTGTTGAACTTTGAAAGCAGTCGTTACAAAAAATATTGTTCGATACATATGTCCCAACTGAGGCATTCACAGGGCTTAAGTTAATTGAGACACTCGCCAAAAGAAACGACACGTTTACAATGAGACCGAGTACGCTTACCCCCACTCGCCTAACGGCTCGTGGGGGTAATCTGCGTACTCGGCCCCATTGTAAACGCGCCGTTCCTTAGACTCGTGTCTCAATTTTTAAGCCCTGGGAATGCCTCACTTCGCACATATGTATCGAAAATATCTATTTCCAACCAAAAAAATATCTGAAAAAGATTTTAATAAATTGATTTATTAAATACAAACAAATCCTTCTATCAGTGCAACATGAAAAAACATATTTTAATATTTTTTCTTTAATTTAAAACACATTGAAAAAATAATTTGTTATTTGAATTTTTTTATTTATTGAATATGATAAAAAACCCTTTTAGGGTAAATGCACCAATTATTGACCGATTAAGGTTTTCTTTTTCTGTACTAAGCTATAAAAAATCTATTAACCTACTAAAAACAATTTGTAATGAATTTTATTAAAGTTAAATACTTAATTAATAATAATTAATAATTATTTATAATAAAAATTAACAAAATTATATTAATTTTGTTATTTGAATCTTGAAATACTAAAATCACCAATTATTGACCTTTTAAGTATTAACGACATCTTTAACAAAACTAAACATACAATATAATTTTAAATCGTACTTTTTTTATAAAATGATATAAATAATAGCAATAATTAACATAAAGTCACATTTCTTTAGATCACAAATAATCACAAATTCATTTTGATGACGATAATTCTTCTGATTCACTTAAAATTTTTTTATTCTTCTTCTTTTTTTCAATTAAAGCTTTTTTACTAGCTTATTGTAACTCTTTTTTATTTTTTTAATTGCTTAGAAATTTTTTCTTCTAATAATTCGTTCTTTGATACAACCGTTCACTAAAAAAATTAGAACAAAATAAAATTTAATAATCAAAAAAGATTTTTAAGTATTATTTTAATAATAAATATACATTTTATAATGATTATTTTTATATTTACAAAATATTGAATGACTAAAGTACTTTAAACACTTGACAGATTTAATTTTGAGGTTCAGAAGTTAGTATTATAAATATACGGTCATTAATTGGATTGTGATAAAATCAGAGGGTCTAATAAATGACCGAATGAATTTTTTACTGGGTAAAGGGCTTCTGATGGATCCAATAGTTGACCGATCTTAAAATAATATTAAAACTTATAATTTAACTTTATTTTTTCAAAAAAGTTGGAATTTGATCTTTAATTAACATAATAAAACTAAAATATTTTATATTATGCCGATAAATATCACTAAATTAATGATGAAATGCTCTCACTTTCCAATTGTACGCTAGTTATTTTTGACCGCTTTATGGCTGGTTACGTTGTAAACAAACTCAGAATATTTTTTTAAAGCTATAATCACTGCGCAATTAATTGCGTAATTTTTTATTATGATGATTAAATGCCATATTTTTTTATTTTAATACTTTAAGAAAAAAAAAAAACCCTTGTAAAATATTAATTAATTAACTTTTTTATACATCGGTCAACTAATTGGTGACCGGTCAACAACTGGTGCATTTACCCTATAATAAAGATACAATGTATTAATTATTTTCACCACTAGAAAAATTCTATAATCCATAACAAATGTTGTTTTGTTATTAATTTTATTTTTGGTACTTTTTTATTCAAAAATAATTAATGATTCTGGTCTAATTGAATTATCTATTAAGTTATGAGGTTTTAAAATAACAAAGTTTAATTTTTATTCCAAAATCTAAACAAATTTTTATTTACAATTGATAAATCATTTATTAAATTTTAATAAAATTCATTCAATAATTTTATGTTAAAAAATCATTTGTTAACAGTCAATAAAGCTTGTTCAATTCCATACGGAAAAAATATATACGACGTATATTTTTTATGTGCGACGTATATATTTTATGTGCAACGTATATATCTAGCGTACTTTTTTTTGCCTGCGTATATATTTTTTTTAGAAGGGGATATTAATAAATCTTTCTATCATTGTAAAAATTTAAAAATTTTATCAAACGAATTAATTTATCACAAAATGATGAGACTTTTTTTAAATAACGTTAAATTTTCTAGACGAAATTTCAAACTTATAAAATTTTTAAATTCAAAAAAACCTAATTTTTGAGAAACTTAATGATGTTAAGTTAAAAGTCTATTAACAGGATCTAAACTTTTCATTTTTTACCAAGAACTTAAGAGCTCTCGAGAAAAAAATTATTTTTCGAGTCTTTTCTTTGTTGAATCTCTTAAAAAAATTAACCATGACACTGCCTTTTAAAACTCTCTTGATCCCTAAGGGGAAGAGAAAGACTAATAGTTAACATTCTAAGGGCGGGAAAAAATATTTTCCCCGAATTTTACCAGGTATAAAGCCTTAGACCCGACATGAAGTTCCAACACATGCGAGCCAATATTAACATATGTGGATGTGGATATTGTATGTAATACACCAGTACAACCAATGAGCTCTCAATGTTTTCTACCGGCCGGTTTGAACACTAGCTATACAATATACAACCATAAATTCAAAGGCTTAGTCAGTTCGTAGCACTCGAGGTAAACGCTTCGATAGTGTTCATTCCATTACATTACATTTTACAATTTTTTTACGGTTGTCTGTACGTTTTAATTAAATTTATAATTTATTTTTATAAAATGAGTATCTTTTTCTGTGTTCTCGCTGTTTTTGGGCTGGCACGTAAGTCAAAACTTCATTTATTTTGACACTTCTTCTTATCACTTTTTTAATCAGCTAATTATGCGCTTTTAATTAAAGCTGACCACAGTTTTAAAGTATATTTTCTTGGAATACATTAAATATTCACCAGGAAAAAATGGAATTCTTTTTTGTCACGGCTTTAAAACAAATTGATAAGTTTGCATGGAGAAAAATGGTTTAAGTCGATATGATAAGTTTGTAATTATTTTCTCAAGGACGTATGATAGCTATTGCTTTGATAGATATTTATTATATTGTTTTTCCGATACCTACGAACTTTTATTGATGCATTGTTGATAAATATCTAACAAATATCTTTTTAAATTTTTAAATGTTTTTTTTTTAAATTTATTTTCAATTGAAATTACCAATTTTTTTTACAACAAAATGTTTTAAATTAAAAATTATTTTTTTTTACAATTCGATTTTACAGTTGTTTAAATTGGTAAAAAAAAATTAATAATTTTTAATGATAAATTTTTCAAAAATGTAAATTTTTTATAACAAAAAAATTTTTTTATTGAAAAATTGACATTTTTGATTTTGTTTTAACATTTTATTTTTGATAAGATTAAAAATAATTTTAAATATCATTGTTATGATTTTAAGCTTTAGGGACAGTGAAATTAAAAAATTACCAAAATTAAAATTTTTTTTTTTATATACACAGAAAGAACAATATTACACTGGATATCATCCTAGATTATACTGAGTGAAAAAAAAATTCAGATAGTATCTAGTATAATCCAGATTATAATGAGTATAATCCAGATATCACTCAGTATAATCTGGATTTTTTTAGCAACTATCTGAAGTTTTTTTCACCACAGATATCACTGTGTATAATTTGGGATGATATCCAGTGTCATCTTGTTCTTTCCGTGTATTAGTAAAAACATTTTCAAAATTTAATAAAAATAATTTCATTTCTATTTTGACTAAAAATTAAAAAACGATTTTTTTAAACCATTTTATTATAATTTAACTTTGAACATTTAAAATAAAAAAATTTACGAAATATGCCCTAATTGTCCTTAATTCAACATTTCCGTGATTCAGGATTTTCATTATTAATTTTTGAATTATTTATTACTTGACTAGCGCTGATATGCTAACATAGCGCGTCTAAATTACTGGGCGCCACAAAATGTGAGGTAAATTTGAAACACGATACTCATGAATCAAATAACAAACGGGGAAAATACTTAAAAAATTGTCTGATAGGCTTTTAAATTTCCTAGATGTGCATTTAATAAAAATTCTTTTTAGGAAGAAAAAAAAAAAGGGAAAAATTAACATTCAAAGTTTGAATTTACAAAAATGTTATTTTAAATGCAATTTTTCTAGTTTTTTATACAAAGCGACGCTTATTACTATTTATAGTGTAATTTTTACATTTTTTTTTGCTCGTACAATAATAATTCACTAAAAAAATTTTAATGTGATTTTGAACAATGAAAACTTCGTTTTTTAATAAACAAAAAATTATTAATGCAAAATTTTTTACTTTCACTATCCAAAAAAAGTTTTGAGTACTAAAAAAGTAAACTGAGAATTTCAGAGCAAAAGTAGGCAATAAATACATAATAATAATTAAAAAAGTTCAAACGAGCAATCGGAAATCGGGGATCCAAGATAAGAGGGTTAATAGTTAAAGTGACTACTCCAAGCCAAGCTAAACTTATAACTCATAAGTTATATGTTATACGTTGAAGTATGTGTTACATATAGTATTATACATAAAACGTAGATAGTTATATACAGCGTGAGTTAAAGAAAAATAGTGTATTCATAACAGATTGTGGCTGAAAAATGTCCAGATGTTATTTAGACTTTAAATAGAAGGTCACGTCTTTCGAGTATGAATCACTTTGACTGATTTTTTTAGAAGTTGGTTGTTATTATTTTTTTTTTTTTTTTCGGTTTTAATGTTTTCGCAGTAAACGTTTAAAGGGCCATTTAAAAAAATGTAATTTTATATTACTATGTACTCGGTTTTGTTGGAAAAGTCATTAAACTTAACTTATGGGTTTTAAAAGATGGTCCATTTAATGATTTTTTTAAATTAATATTATTTTAACGATTTATTGGGAAATTTTAATTATTAAAAAAAAATTTTTTTTTAATCTGAAAAATATCTGGAAATTGTAATTAAATGATAAAAATTATTGTCAATAATTATTAAAAATGAATTAAATATTAAAAATTATTGTTAATATGTTAAAAATCATTTTTAAAAATAAAAAATTATTCACACTTATTTTGAATTTGATAACAATCAAATTAAAAAAATTTAATTAAGTAAAATTAATAATAACCACTAAGGTGCGGCGACATAAAGATAGCAATTTTTATAAATTTGATTACACCACATAAAGACCGATGAGTATATTGACAATGACTCACAGAAGAATTCACGACGACTCAGCAAACATCATTATGATTAATATATTAAAAACTCATACACTTATAAGAAAAACAAAAATATGTACCGGCAAAATGCTTTTTAAATATTTATTGTTTGTTCACGTAAATCATTTTTTGGATAATCTTATTATTTGAAGTATTAAATGTGTGTACAGAGTACAAGTACTGCGACATCGTAATATTTTGTTTGAAAACGATTTTTTTCTCCGCTGTTCTTTCAAAATTTTTTTATTAATTAATCATATGTATTATGTTATTGCAAGTTATATTTTTCACTAAAAAAAATCGAGTTTAAAATTAAAATTTCAATTTAATTTGTTATAAACTGCAGTGATCTGAATTTTAAGTAGCTTAAATTTAGCAAGCCTTACGTGCAACCAAAAGACCCAAGTTCGACTCCTAGTCAGGATAAATAAACTTTTTCTTATAAAATTTTCTGTAACAAAAAATTAATATGGTGTTATAATCTACATGGGTGATTCTCTGTAAGGACGTCTTAAATCTGTACAAAATTGTCCGACCAAATTATTTTTGATTTTATTAGAAAAAAAAATCAACCAGGGCTACAAAACTATCAGTTTAATCATAATAAATAAACAGCCGATTTAATTTTTGCTTTTTCGATATTTGTGTATCTTTTGCCATATAACATCACAGAGGACTGTTTTTTTTATCAAATTAAGAAAAATCAAGCAAACTATTTCAATGCATTCAACTTTTCAAGTTCTCAATGAATGTTTACATTAATTAGAATAATATTAAGACTTATGGATCCAATTTTACAATTAAATTATAAATAAAAATAGTTGCCAGGGGACTGAGTTTTGAAGTGGCCCAGACACATATTTCCAGCACAAACGGTGCTTTGACACTAAATAAAATGCCGATAAAGCGCTAACAGCCCTATGGTTATTAACTCAAGGCTAGTTAGGTCCTTATAAACCTTACAAAAGGTAAAATAACACGCTGGATTTTTTTTTTGGCTTTGAACTTCTGGCAGGGGACTGTTCTTAAAATGCCTGGGACAAATTTTGGTTTAATGAATTTAATTAAACAAATTAATTTTCGGCACTTTTTATTGAAGAAGATTGTTAGTTAACTAATCAAGTTTATAAACATTATGGACCAAATTATATATTATGGACGAATAACTTAAAATTTAATCTTAAAGTTCTAATTTCGGGAATGGGACAGCTCAGGGGACTGTTATTTCAGTGGTTTACGAATTTATAGCAAAAAAACCAAAATTTATTTCATTTTAGTTTTCAATGCTCTAAATAGAAATGTTTTTTTACTTTTGTAATAAATTTTTTTTAGTAACAAAATAACAATTTTTCTAATAAAAAGTGCCTGGGACAGCAAAAAACATCCTTACAGAGAATCACCCATATAATTAAGAGAATAAGGAAATTTTGTCTTCAGTGTATATTTATATGATAAAATTAGTTTTTTTGATTAAATTTAGTTTCATTGAAAAAGCCGACCTAAATTTTTGCCTTTTCAAGGTTTTATATGCTTTTCAGTAATAGTTACCCGTGCAAAAAAAATCGTCTTAAAAGTGTCTTAAATATGTCGTCGCCAAAAACAGATTTTTGAAATTTGGTTTTCGAATTTATTGTGAAAATTAATTTTTAGACATTTTTTTTTACAATTTTGCGAGTTTTTAACTGCAACATTTTTGAGTACGCTCTTTTCAAATTGAATTTGAAATTGTTGAAAAATTATTATCTGAAAATTTTAAGAGTTCTTTAAGACGCTCCATATTAATGTTCCGAAGCTCTGTCGCTGTGAGCTCATCTTAAAATAATCTTTAAAAAATTTTTAAAGACTATTTTAAGATCCTTTTAAGACTATTTGAAGACGCTCCATAATAATTTTCCGGAGCTCTGTCGCTGTGAGATCCTCTTAAAATAGCCTTAAAACAATCTTAAAAAAATTTTTAAAGACTATCTTAAGATGAGTTCACAGCAACAAAACTCCCAAACATTAAAACCGAGCGTCTTAAAAAAGTCTTAAATTTGTGGAATAATTATTTTTCAACAATTTCAAATTCAATTTGAAAAGAGCTTATTGAAGAATGTTGTGATTAAAAATTTTCACAACAAATTCAAGAACCAAATTTCAAAATCTGCTCTCGGAATCTGTTTTTGACGTCTTAAAACAGTCTTGGTTTGTGTCACGTTTAAAATCTTAAACAAACAACATTTTTAAGACGATTTTTTTTTACACGGGTAATTTATTATAATAATAACCTATTAGATAATAATTTAAAGCTAATAATTTATTGTAAATTTGTTTTGGATTCTATTTAAGTATTTTGAACAAATATTACAGAGACCCTGTCACGGGCCAGTTGCCGTTCGGTTGTATACAAGAATAAATAAAAATAAAATACTCGATAAAATCAATGACTTTTAAAATTCAAATTGACATTGATAACTATAAAAATTTCTATTCTTAACTTCCACTAAAAAATTTTTCAATAACAATGTAAAAATAATATTGTTATAAAGTAAAAAAAATATATAGAGGTTTAACGTTCTTACACAATTGCTTTCACTGATGACCGTGGCGCAAATTTAATTAGTGGGTATCGATAGTAGATAGTGCACTAGGGCATATCAATTCCGATATACAATACGTGGTCGACATTCATACTTTATTTTATGTATTTATTTTCATTTATCCATATGTAAAAAGAGAGAGAGAGAGAGAGATAAGGAAAGGTTTTGAGTCATCAATTAAAATAGTAGAACAAAGAAAATAGTTAAAAGCCCCGGTATGTTATCGTTAATTAGACCTACGCTTGACTTTATTCTGTCGCATTGACTACGGTCAGTTTACTCTCATTTTCTCATTGGTGTTTCGTGTTATAAATGAAAGTCGTGTGTTAATTGCTAAAAATTCAAATAGATTTCTTTTTGTTTTTTTAGCTCAATGCTAAATTTTTTTTTTCACACTTTTTTGTTTAACTTATAGAAAAAAATTTTTAATCTTAATCCATGCGACAGCTTAATTTTTAAATTCAGTAGAATTTATTAATTTAAAAATTTTTTTTTTATTTTTTATCAAGTTTTTATTTTTTTTTTTTTACACAAAAAATAGGTAATTTTTTAGTTTCACTGTACGATATTTAAAATTTTTATTATAATTACATTTTTTATGGTTTAAATAAAAATAGAATAATTAAAAAAAAAATTTTTTTTTAAATGATAAAAATATTATTTTTTTTTTTTACACTCGGAAGACAAAAAATACTATCAATAATTCCTAGACTTGTATTTTTATGATTATGATTGTAAATCTCCGTGATATGAATTAATTTGAAAAAAAATTTTTTTTTATTAAAAAAAATGAATAATTTTAATTAGAGTAAATGCACCAATTATTGACCGATTAAGGTTTTCTTTTTCTGTACTAAGCTATAAAAAATCTATTAACCTACTAAAAACAATTTGTAATGGATTTTATTAAAGTTAAATACTTA
>CAJNRD030001114.1:5849302-5864601 GCA_905319865.3 Cotesia congregata
GATACGATTCTGTTTAATTTGAAACAATTGAATTTTCAAAGACATTGGCACGAGTTAAAAATGATAAAGTCCAATTACAAAATAAAATCATAAGTAAAATTTACATTGTAATATTAAAAATCAAAGTCCGAAATGTCAGGCGGATTAAGATTTTTTATAAAACTTTTCACTTCATCATTTGACATTAAATGAACGATATGTTCACAGCAATCGTATGGCAACACTGCACTAAAAAGATCGTTGACTTCTTCACTAACTTGTCGTAGAGCATTGCTTTTCCCAATTGCGTAATCAAAATTGTCCTTTAATGGTTCTCGATAATAAAAAAATCGATGATCCGTAGGAATTTCTTCCAGCTCTTTTGATAATGGTTGAGACAAAAAATCATCATTGAAAAGAAGCTTCACTAAATCTTCTCGGTTTCCAGTGATGAACTTCCAGTAGGTGATTCTGTTTAATCCCATTCTTGTGCCTTCGAGAAATTGACGACTCTCCATCATTAATTTCTTTAGCTCACGATAGTATCCAAAGAACCGTGAGTTTTCCTCTTCCTCCTCTTTCAGAAAGCCATGAACTTTCTGAAGAGTATCTTCGGTTGCATGAATGCCTATTTCATGTCGATTAATTATAAATAAGGCCAAATTACATCGAATATTTGAGCTTTGTTCTTTTAGCAGCTCAACATACTCTGCGCTGGTCCGTACATCCTCGTCAACGGCGTTTTCCTCAAAAGCAGCTAGCTCTATTTTGGAATAGTCTAGCTGCTTAAGACCCACATGAGTATTGTAGAGAAGATAAGTAACTCCTGCGTTGGATCCCATGTAGATTGCCAAATCCAGAATACTTGTTAAATGTGGATGGTTTTTAAACGAGCATTTAGCGGTTAAGTCAGCTCCAGCTTCATGTAACAAGATAATTCTTTCAGCGTCGTTACTACCTTCCGGAGTATGTGAGTAAGAATACCTTGATTGATCTTTTTTATTCACATAATTAAACACATAATGCAAAGCAGTATTTCCCGAAGCGTCAACATCATTTACATTGGGATTTTGTTCCAAAATAAATGATAGTATTTTTAAATTGCTTCGTTCTGCAGCTGCCATAAGTGGAGTCATACCCGATTTCGATTTCCAATTCACGTTTGCACCCATTCTCACAAGATTTTTTACGATTTTCAAATTTTTGCGTCGAATGGCGTGAAATAACGAGATTGTTAAGGAGTTATCCACATTTTTGTTTGTATTTGCACTATGTTTGATCAGCAATTTTGCAATTACTGATTGGTTATTTTTGATAGCTAATGATATTAAATCATCACTGCACGTTCTATTATTTTTACTAGACTTCAGCACCTTCAATATTTTTTTAACGGTTTTTACATCTCCTGATACAATAGCATCAACAAAAACCTTGCTTGTAGCCATAATAATTAAGTAGTACTTTTCGTTTTTTAAAAACCACAAGATCTTTTTACACAAACGTAGATATTGATGTTTGTTTTACACTGTTTGAGTTAAACTGAGTTTAACTAGCTTTAAATGATGTGTTGAACACTTTAACAGATTTTTTGAAGTTATGATGTTCACGAAACAAAATTTCGGTAAGAAATGATTTTTCAACTGATATTCTACCTCATATAGACAAATTCTATGGAGTGGGTGCTTCGATAGGGCCAATAGCAATTCAAAGATTCTATAATGTTTGTCATTGTCATTAAGACTTAAGTATAGCAATGCATATTGAATATCTCATTAGTGAATAAGTCTTAAAGACCATAAATTTTCATTTAATTTCTGCATCTTTTATTGCATGAAGCTACCTGTGTAATGAATTGGGTAGACAAAGAGGTTCTTAAGGTAAAGGCTGGCGCCACAGCTGCATTTTTGACCTGAGCGTCATAATATGTAATGTAAATTTTAAGAATCAATTACCTACTGCTCTACACCCTCTCTTATGACAATTAGTAAGAGTAAGAGAGTTTAATCCTTCATTGTTCGGATTTTTAAAAGTAAGTGAAATTTTATTTATTATTCTTAGTTTACCTTTATTTTAAGTAAGGGCAATTTCTATTCAAATTTCTTATTCAAACGATAATTTGTCTTACTTTAAGTAACATATTCTTTAGATAAGTGTTCAAAATTGATTTATTTTATTCCTTTTATTAAAAATTTATATACTCATTGTTCACTTAAACTATTATTTATTTAAACGAAGTAAGAATGACCAAATTACAGAAAACGTATATTAAAATATTAAAAAAAAAACAAAACCATATCTGTTTCAGTGATAATAAGTAGAATAAGAAAAAAAATATAAGGTAAAAAATTGATTTGTTTATAACAAATTGTTTATTACATAAACAATGAAAAATTGGATGAAACGAATTTTTTTTTTTATATCGAAAAGAAAAACAAACAATGATTAAAAAAAATGGTTCCTTAATATTAATTAGAAGTGGGAGAAAATGATTGTTATTAACAAATGCGTTTTTAGGCAATAAAAAAATTTTTTTAAGGAACAATTTTTCTTTTAAAAATCATTATTTGTATGAAAGATTTAAATTCCATACAAAAATTTTCAACTATCTTATAAACAACGCATTTGTTTATAACAATTTTTTAAACAATACAAGATAAAAATTTTCTAAAATTCTTTATATGTCGCTTTTGACAACATAGAAAGGGATCATTAATAATAATTTGAAAAAAAAAATTTTTTTCGATGATTAATGTAAGTTTTTAATTTTGCAAAAACGAAAATTATTAATAAAAAACTGAAAAATATTATTTCAAGAGAGGAAAAAAATCTCAAATTTGTAGTTTAACAATTATCACACCTGCAATGTTCATGTTCAAGTAGAAAAAAATTATTAATTAACTATTGCATAACTAATTGAAAAATTGTGATAAAAATCTTTTTCAGGCAGATTATTGATCATTTATCGATCCAGTAAGCCCCTGAATTTTTTCATTTCTTAAATTTTATATTTAATATGATAAAACAATTTTTATTCCCTACGGGAAAATTATAAATATTAGGCCGACAAAAAGTTGACCAAAAATTAACATTTATTCTGTTAAATCAACACAAAATAGTGTTAAATATTTAACATAAAATTTTTTTTACGCAATGATGCAAAATTTTTTACTATGTAGAATAATTCTGATTTAAAAGCCCGAATTTTAGGTGTATTTTCGGTTGTGGTAAAAAAAAAAACAACAAATATTTATAGCATCCATTTATTTATAAATTTTTTATTGATATTTAAATAGTACAAAACATTAATAAAATTGAAAAAAAAAATCAAATTTCAGACAACTATTATTATTTTCAATAACTATTAGTGATATCAAAAATCTAAAAAAAGACCCTTAAAGAGGAGGAAATTTCTGAAAGAAAATCTTGAGTCCTGGAACTGTAGCTTGAAAAACAATAATTTTTATTTAATGTTAAAAATAGGGTTCCACGCAACTGCTGTCGTATTTTAGCATCGGCACGGCCGTGTGACAAAAGTCGCGCGGAACCCTATTTTAGGGTTCCACGCAACTGCTGTCGTATTTTAGCATCGGCACGGCCGTGTGACAAAAGTCGCGCGGAACCCTATTTTCAACATTAAATAAAAATTATTGTTTCTAAAGCTACAGTTCCAGGAGTCAAGACTTTTTTTCAGAAATTTTCTCCTCTTCAAGCATCTTTTTTTAGATTTTTGATATCAACAATAGTTATTGATTCATTTCCGAAAAACTAAATTTTCTAACAAGATAAATTGAAAAAAATTTAAGAAAAATTAGTTACTGTTTTTTAAAATAAAAGTAAATTTTATTTGATCCAAGAATTTTCCCGCTATATTTAAAAAAAATTTTTAGAATTATTTTTTTGAGTCACAATTTTGACTTTCAAATTAAGTACAATTTTTTTATTAGTGCATAATTTTTCTCGAATTTTGAACATAATTTTCTGAAATATTTTGCTGATTAGTTTAATAAAAAATTTAAATTCTAGATAAAAAAAATTAAAAACCCGTAATTCAGTCAAGATACACAAATCTATTAAAATAAGCACTTTGAAATTAAATAAATAATTAAGTAAATAAACAAACAAAAAAAAATTACCAGTCATATAAAATTGCGAGATCATTTAATGACTTTCTGAAGGTAAAGAGAGAGTATGTATGAATAAGAATTATATTATAAAGATATATATTATTGATAATAAATAGTTGAACAATTTCAAGAAAACTCGCAATTAGAGAAATAAATAAGATAAATTTTTTTGCACTCGTAATTTGTAATGTGTGTAGTGTAATTAAGTTACCATATAAGCAGTAAGCACCGATTGAGTGATCAACTTGGAAATAAGACAATTATGTCGTTAGTTACCGAGATTTATAGAGATTTTTAATTTTTGCAAATTAACCCGGTACTTAATAATTTAATTCACTCACCGTTGGTCATTATAATTATTATTATTGTCGCGGTTGGCCTAACGGAGGCTGGGCTGTTATTTATATCAATAAATAAAATATTTAGTTGAGAAATTGAGTAGATAAATCGACATAACACCTTGTTGTTATTCGGATGAAGTGAAAGTTTATTCCGTTATGAATTTAAATGAATTATTATATATTAATTCTCTTAAAAATGTTCTTTTCATTTGAACGATTAATCACAGGATGATTACAATTTATAGATTGTTCTTTTGATTAAATCTCAACCGGGCAACAAGTTATTGTTTTTATGCTAATCATTTTTGCTTAGTCATAAATTAACATTGAGGGAAAAAATTTCTTTTGAAAAAAATGGATATTGTTGTGACAAAAAAATAATTTGTTGAAAATTTTCAACAATTTTATTTTTTAATTGAAGAAATCAAAATTATTCTCACAGTAATTTTCTTGTTGAAAAAAAGATTTTTAGATTTGGGATGAAAATTCGCAAGTTGTTTATCTAAATATTTTAGTCAAATTTACGGAAATTCTTTCCGAAACAAAATTGTATACATTAATTTAATGAAAATCTACGGCCGGAATTGTAATGAAAGTTAACATCAAACTTGCAATCAACCCTTTCAGTACAACTTTACTAAAAGAACTTGCACACAGTAAAAAATATTGTGCATACTGATAAAATAAATAACTTGACTCAAGAGAAAGAATATTGACCCAAGAATACCATTTCGAAGAAAATAAGTTTCTTGCATCAAGAAGAAAAATTCTTGAGTCAAGGAATTATTCTTGATTCAGGTAAATTTTTCTTGTCTCAAGAATTTTTTCTCTTACCTCAAGAAAATTATTTTCTTCAAAATGGTATGCTTAGTTTAAGATTTTTCTTTTTTAATGAAGTTAACTTTTTTATCAGTGTTTTATGATAAATATAGTCTGAGATAAAATAACACAAAGTTTATGTTAAAATAACATAAAGTGTGTTGCTTTGTTGTAGAACTTCAACACAAATTTTGTATCGACCGTATTTAACATAAAAATTGTGTTGATTTTACACAATATTTTTTTTTGTGCATAATTAAGTTTTAACGTCAAATTGTAGAGCAATTCATACTGTCAACTTAACTGAAACTCTTGCTTTTTCAACTCTTTACGTTAAAGCTGGTTGCCGAATGCAGACCCAAATCAACGGCGATTTTCAGTTAGCATGACTATCATCAGGATAAGCTGAACTTTTGATCTGATGTCAGTTTGAGAATTCTTAGGGAAGATAATTAACTATATTGTTTCTCCATACAAAATAGCTCAAAAAAAGTCAGAAATCCATTCAAATTGAGCTGCGACTTTTTTGATCTATAACCTTATGATAAATTTTGTAAAAATTGATTTTGTATCATTTTTTTCTACGGAGCTTGCTCGATTTTGACTAAAACCGTTTAATGAATTTCCGATTGATGAATTTACCGCATATACATTTTTCAATTATTGATTATGATTACACTGATAGAAAAACAATCTTGATTCAAGAAACTTTTTCTTCAAAACTTGAACCTTGAAACTAGATATAGATATATTTCTTTGAAGAATTTTTGTCTCTTGGTTCAAGATAGGCGATAACATTGATTCAAGATGTTACCGACTTGTGTTAAGAATGGCTTTTTTTTGAGTTATTAATTAATTTACTTATTTCTAAGAAATAATTTTTTTTTGGTATAACAATTTAAGACTATTTAGTTTTTGAATTATACTTTGATGAATTATTTTAAGTTTTTTAAACGATAATGTTATTTTGATTGAAAAACTTAAATGTATCGATTAAAGATAATATAGCTCTTAAGCCAAGAAAATCTAAATCAAGACAAGAAATTCTTAGAGCAAAATAATTATTTGTCTTCAAAAATAAATTCTTATTAGATCAAGAAAATATCTCTTGAGTCAACATAAATTTTCTATCAGTGTATGATTATAACTTATAACTAACCGAAATATTTTTCTATTCGTTTATTATTATGTTAGACGGTGGAAACGTTAAAATAGAGAATTTGTATGGTTAAATGAGTTTTGAATTTAATTTTGAAATTATTTTTTATTTTCTATTATTTTCCGTTATATACAACGTCTTGAACTTCAGTTACATGAATTTTCTACAAGAAAAGTTGCCTATAAATTTTTTTTCCTTTTCTATTTTAGCTAAAATTAAAATTCCAAATTTGTATAACTTTTTTCCTCAAAAATTTTGAATGAAATTTATTTAAATCTTGTTTGAAAATCGTAAAGTGGTTTTTTAAATTCTAAAAATTTTTAAATGAGGAAATTTTTCAATTCATCCGCTACTTTTATTTTCTCGATTTTAATTCATTACTTTTTTCAAATTAATTCGCACTGAATGTCTCGAAAGAAGAGAGAAATTTTCAAGAGGATATTTTTCTTGAAGCCAGTAATATTTTTTTTAATGCATGTATTCATCAATATCGGAATTTATTAACCTTAATTATTACGTTGTTTCAATTAAAGTGACTTATAGAAAATTATATAAAATTTATTAGAAGTCGAGTTCCCAAAATTGTCACAGCACTAATCTTATTTTCCTAGGCGCAAATTAAAATCAAATCCGAGAGTTTTAAAAAAAAATAACTAATAATAGTATTTTTAAAATTCTTCCCGATTTAGTTGCAAGAATTTTTAAATAAAAAAAATGTTAACCCATTAAATTGATAATTAATAAAATTGAATTTTTAATCCATTAATTATGAACCTGTCAGCGAATTACTTAACAAATAATTATTTAATTACAACACGTGAATAATTAAATAAAATAATAAATTCTAGGCGACCTCGATCGCGTTTTAAATATTAAAATAATATTTAATAAAAATAAAAAAAAGCTGACTTAGTGTCTTCCCTTGTTGGACAGAAAAATAAAATGATTAAAAAGTCAAGTCCATTCACTCTTAGAGTTACTCTACCATTCAGAAATTCCGGTGACGTCTGAACAGAAACGTAACGTTTTGTTGCGAAACTGAGTCCAAGATACGATCATACTTTTTCTTGTACGATGTACGGTCTCGTCTCGTCTTGTCTCATCCTAGTATACAGCATACAGCTTCACATGTGTGTCCGTGCGTATAATATGTAATATATTAAAGTACATAGGTGTACATATGTGTAATACAACTTATATTAAGCTCATATATATTAGCGATTTTAAAAACAGGTTTGTTGAGAGTTCGTGTCGCGCGCTTTTTATCGTAACTCATCATGTGATATGAGCCTCCGGCATACGCGCACGCGGGTAAATAAACAAGTGTAATTCGTGATACACATTTATTATTTTTGTTTTGTTTTATAAATCACATCATGCTCACGTCCAATAAGAATAATAATACGCCAATTATTTGTAAAAAATATCTACTCTGACAAATTTCATGTCGTTCAATCGCATTTGATAGAATAATTTATTATATATTTTATTCTTGCAGTTATTGTGTAAAGAAACTTCAGCATTTATTTCTGAATTTATGCTACAAAAAGTGCAATTAAAAATATACAAAGTTATATTACTAGGTTATTATATTCTTAGCCGCTAGGATACGAGGTCAGCCAGAAATGTCGAAGGTCAGAGTAAATATTCATCGGATTCAACGTCTTTATCGGTGAGATTAAGTTTTTTAATTGGATTAGTCTAGTTTGATTTTTTTTTTTTTTTTTTATGAAATATTGGGAAAAGAAATTATGACTCATATTCACTTCTAAAATTCTGAATCAGATTTTTTAAGAATGTAATTATTTATTTGGTGAATCATTAGGTTTGGAATATTCTTGACATTAGATAGAAGAAAAAGAAATTAGAACTTTACTTAGTGCGGAATATTAAGAAAAATTTTGAATTTTATAAATTTATAAACATTTTATTGAAAATAAATATTATTATTAAAAAAAAAAAAAACACTTTTTGAGTAACTTGAAAGATGAAATTAAAAATAAATTATTTAACTAATTAGAAATTTGTAATGAAGCTGTAATTTTATTATTTATGAAGCTGTATATTATTATTATTTAATTTTTGGAGACTGCATTTTCTTTTAATAAGAAATTTCGAACTTATTTAAAATTTTGGTCAAGAAAATCATTACACTAAATTTGGTATGTATATTTCGTGAAAAATTTTAATCTTTTATGAATTTGTAATGATTATGATAGAAAAATTGATAACTTACAAAATTTTGAAATATTAAAAATAGTTCAGTAAATTTGTGAAGTAATAAGAAATGTTTTTTAGTAAATAAGGTAAAAGCCCCTATTATTGACATGTTGTTTTATTTTATTGATTATTTAATCAATTTTATGATTAAGTCACAATAAACATTGCTTTTTATCAATTTTTAGAAATTTTTTAATAAGAAAAAAGTAAAATTCTATGCCTGGGTATTAATTATAAACTGCAAAAAAATTTTATTTTTCCGAGTAGACCACTACGGCTAGTTTATTTAAAATTTCTTAACAATTTCGCTAAAAGAGAGCGTATTTTAAATAGCGAAATTTTCTATATAATTCTGATAAAAGCCTATCATCCATAATTATTTGAGGTTATTTAAACTCTGAATAATCTTAGATTTATTGTTTTAAGCTGATAAATTTTAATTATGATTTAAAAATAGCGGGTGTCAATATTAGGTACATAAAAATTAACATGTGTTTAATTAGCGACAGCCTACAATTTTAAGAAACTTAACCTTTTTACCATACATAGCGGATTTGTTTACATGTTGTCTCGCGTAATTTTATAATAAAAAAAAGAATTATCTGAGCAAAATATTGTTGTTTATTAGTAAATAATAAATTATATTCGAAGTTTATATTTCAATTAAACCTGAATAATAGGGTTGACACCTGTCAATAATAGGGTCTATGGGTGTCAATAGTTGGCTCCGATACCATTTCACCCTGTCAATAATACCTACACTTGAGTTGCTGATTTCAAATTAATATATTTGTCATTTAATTAACGACTATTTAAGTATAAAAATTAAAATACACAGATTAATTTGAATACGGTTAAAAAATTCAAACGTTCGCCGTCACTCTTATAGTGTCAATAATGGGGGCTTTTACCTTAATCTTAAATATTTAAAATTCTATTCCAATAAAATTTGAATAAATAATTTATATAACTATTTTAATCAAAATGCTATTTCAAAGTAATTAAGATTGCTGTGTTTAAGAAAATTAAAGGAATAACAAGAAAATGGAGAATTTTGAAATTTAGAAAAATTGTGGTAAATGACCAAAGGTAATACAATCGAGACATAAAATTCAGTAACCAAAAAAATTTTTTTTTCAAGTTTATACATTTAGTGAATATTTTTTATTGAAATTTTGATTGATGTTAGTATAATAAAATGTAATTTTGGAATATGTTTTAAAAATTGTTATCTAATTAAATAATTTTGTATTCAAAATTGGTAATTGATGAATTCCATAACAATCCATCCCATATAATCGATAAATGGAATTTTTCTTGAATAATTACATATTTTTTTTAAAATGTTTTAGGAAGTATAATATAATAATGAAAAAAAAAAATTTCAATTTTTTAATAAAAAAGTAATTAAGAAAAAACAATTGATGTTTTCGAAAATATTTTTTTTTCTAAATTCTTTGTTTTTACACTTAAAATTATTGAAACAACAAACTAAAAATCAGTAGACATATCGACACATTTTATCAATGATTATCGGTCGACCCACAATTTTGGTGAAAATTAAAAATTTCAAAATTAATTCATCAATTTAAAATAAATATTTCACAAATTTTCATGAGTAGTATCGTGAAATAGAATTAAAAAAAAATTGTTTTAAAATATTAATTTTTCGATTTTTTATTTAAAAAAAAATCAGGTGACTGTAAAATTAGTTATTAATTTAAACTTAAGAAAAAAAAAAAATAATAGCAATACTGAAAAAAAAAAATAAAAAAATTGTTAACTTATTATAGACTAAAAACAGAAAAAACAGATTTTAGTTTAAAATAATTTTTTGTCAAATTTTTTGAATTTTTTCTGCAACTAATGAATTCTAGAAAAAACTCGATTACTTAAAATTTCTATATTCTTTTCTAAAAAATTTATTTAATAAAATTTCCAAACTAGACAATAACAGGGTTGGTTAAGAGGGAGGAGGATGCTCTACCACGCATGCGCGATGTTATTCGCGGTGTCCAGAGAGCTTGAGACTCGACGCGGATTCAGTCGCCCGCGACATTCAGTCCGCGTTAACACATCCACATATCCATAACACACTCCAAGTGTCTTCACTAAAAGTATAAGTCATCTTCCATATCAATTTTAACACAAAAGTGCTACATAAAACCTCGTTTCAAAAATCAGTGCAGTGAATAATATAAAATTACCAATTTTATAAATTTTCCGTGCAACCAAATTTTAAAAAAAAAAAAATCAAAAGTTATAACAACAGAAAAAAATCATTAAAAAAAATTTCTAGGATGTAACCTAGACACTAAAAACTCATAAATGATAAGGTTAAACTCGCCATGAATAATTCTCGGCTATCACCAATAATATCACTCTTAATAGTCCTCCTCTCCTCCGTGATAATCGACACCCACGCCCGGTATCATCACACCGAGGTCCTTCCCCGGCGTCACCGTCATCGGCACCACTCACCCTCATCCTCCTCCCTTAATTCGGTCTCCCACCGGCACAATGCGAATTCGCAGCATGAGGGAAAAAAATCTCCTCCTCTCTACGAGGACACTCTGGCTTACGAGGAGCTCTACGAGGACTCCGATTATCCAGAGGACTACGAGTCCTTAGAAGAAGATTACAATTACGAAGATTACGAAGTGAGACCGCGACGTCGCCGGTTCCGGGATCATTCGCGGTTCGCGAATTATCGCGGTTCAAGGTTGAATCGTAGGAGATTTTTTGTCCGCGAGAGGAATTTCGAGCCGGATTATTACGACGAGGATTATAATTATAACCATAATCACAACCATAATCATAATCGTAATCGTAATTTCAAAGTAGAGGAATTGGAGATTCCCAGAAGGCACAGAAAAGATTTCGTAAAGAGGAGGCCTTCTTTTGGTCCAAGAAAGGGTTATGGGGTGAGGAGACAAACTGGGAGGAAAATCCCGGATTATGACTCTGAAGAGGAGTTTGAATTTGATAGGGACCACAAAAAGAAGCACAATCTAACGGGTAATAATAATAATAATAATAATAATGTTAATTTTGTCCATGAAAAGGATAAGGAGGTTGATAAGGAGGAGGAGGATAACGAGGAAGAAGATATTTGGAAGGAGACTGATGAGGCCGATGATGAAGAGGAAGAAGACGATGAAGAGGACAAAAGTTTTGATGATAAAGATTTTATGAAAATGGAAGACAATAACTATTTTTACAAGGGTGCTAAGCGCGAGTATAGAAATATTAATGTAAATGGGAGCAGGGGGGTGGTGAGAAAGGAGGTGAGGAGTGTGAGTTCCAGTGAAGAGTTTAGAAAGGAAAAAGGATTCGAAAATTCGAGTTTCAGGGAAAAGCCGATGAAAATTCGAGTGCGCGATGAGGATTACGATAGGAGGAATTTACAATCAGATACTGGGGTAAGTGGATTTATTTCCTTTGGGATTATTGAGAGACGGCTCGGGTTACCGAGAGGTCGCGGGTTTTATGGCCACAGACGATATCTTCAGGGTATTTGGATTTATATAGTTGTGGAGGGAAAGGTGGGACAGGGGTGAAGAGTTAGTTCTGGGTTGTAGTCAACAGGATGTGCTTTAGGTTGTAAATCTTGGAGGTGATTCACGGGAAATTCTGGTGGGATTGGAAATTTTTGGAATGGTTTTTGTGGTTTGGATCGTGGAGTTTAAGTTGGTGATTTTGGGCTTGAACATGGTTTTGTTGTGGTAATTTAGGGAAATTAATGGAATTGAAATTGACAGACATTTGAAAATTTTTAAGGCTTTTTTTTTAATAGATTAACCAAGTGTACTGTCATTCATTGAAATAAATGTTAAAAAAAGTAGTTGATAGTAGAAAAATAAACAAAGTATTTAACTTGCAAAAATTAAAAAAAAATTTGATGCCTTTGATCCTTAAATTTTTTTTTTTTTTAATAATGATTTTCTAATACATTTATTATCAGAATGTTTTAATCTAATATGTAAAATTCTTGTTTTCTAATAAAAATTCATGACAGAAAAAAAAGTAAACCGATCTTTATGGAGTTTTCTTTATAGTCGAGTTTTCTTTATGGTCGAAATATATATCTTAAGCTTTACTATACTTTATAATAACAGAATAAAAATTAAAGCAATGAAAAAAAGTAATTTATAAAAAATTTGATAATTCAAAATTCATATTGAACTACACGGAAAAAATTTTTTTTTGAATCAAGTAAATTATTTTAAAGAATTTAATCTTCTTGATTTGAGTAAAAAAATTCTTAAACCAAGAAATTTTTCTTGGCTTAAATAAGTTTTACTTGGTTCAAAAATTTTTCACTTCATTCAAGTTAATTATTTTTTCTGTGTAGAAATAAATATAAAATAAATATGAAAATAATGTAGTTGAATATTTTGATATGAAAAGTTTATAATTTTGTGATATTATTATTGCAAAAAACGTTTACTTACGAAAAAAATTTGCATTATTGGAAAATTGAAATTTTTTGAATTTAAAAATTAAAAAAAAAAAATGAAAACTATCAAACCTTTACTGGTTCTTATTGAAATATCTTCTGAACGCATTGACATCAAATTTTTGTAAAAGTGATCTGAAAACTCGATAAATATACTCTTCAATTTCCACATGTACTTTTTTTTAGATTAAAAACTGCATATAATATTTTATCAAGTTTAATAAAATTTTAATATTGCATTTATTTTGAAGATTCTGCAAGTTTTTAGTAATTTTGAGAAACCTTTTACCAATTTGGCTTCCGAATGGTTTTTTTTTTAATAAAGAAAATTCAAAAGAATTTTTATGTATCAAATATGTGATTTAAGATATTTTCGAAAAAAAGCAAGAGAATTTTGGAGATTTTTTCAGAAATCTAATTAAAAATTTTGAAGTTGATGGTGGAAATTTTTGATTTTTTCAAAGAATAAATATTTCCAAATTAAAAATAGACCCTAGTGGGGAAATCAATGAAAACATGTACTAAATTTTGAGAATTTTCTAGAGAAAATTTGAATGCTTGTTGTGAGAAAAAAATGGATTATTTCACAGAAAAGTAGTAAATTATAGAGAACATTTAAATAAAAAAACAATCAAAGTGCATTACTAGTCGGACTATCAGCTAATAAAAATAATGGCAAAGTGGTTTTTAATAAAAGGAAAAATTTTCTCAGCTCGTTAACATATCATAATGTCAAAGTAACGATAATGCCCGGTATAAAATCCATAAACGACAACTCTATTATCTATAAATGAATATAGGCTCTTTAAGACGTTAAAAAAAAATAAATAATTCATAAACAAAAAATAAAAAAAAAATTTCTAATATTTTTGACTATTTTACAAGCCGAAGGAAATAAAAATCCAACACCTTGAGCGTGACGTGTTAGCAAATTGGATGTCCAAAAAGATATATGTCTGGTTTCGGGTGAAATGCACTCGTGACACGCGATCACGACATATTCACGGTTATAAAAATTTATAAATGCTTTTTTAAAAGCTTCGGTAAAGATAACTCGCTTCTCCACTCAGTGCAGCGTATCAATGTGTAGATGTATAAATGTATAAAATATAATATATAAACGTAATAAAATAACTATAAATATATCAAAAGTAAAGAGCAAGAAGCAATAAGCGTTAGATAAAACAAATTTGTTGATTAAGAAAAAGAATAAAAAATAATATTTGAATTTTAATCTCCCCTTATACTTACTTTCATCCAATTCTGGCTGATGGATGTCTTATTTCAATTTTATCGTCAAAGGATCCGACTCATTACGCGTCTGCTAAAAAATTTGCCCTCCCTCGCTTGCTTTAGCTGTTGTTATTTTTATTTTTATTTTGTTGCTGTTTTAGACGTTTTTTAAACCTCTTTTGGATAAAGACGTGCCGACAAGACAACAAGCCACACCAGATGTGTTCTTCAGACACTGTGACTCCGTGATAACATTTTAAAGTTACTTAAATATTATTATTATATGTTTTGATATTTTAAATCCCAGATTTATGGAATACGATATACTCTATACTCAATTTTATATTATTAACCTTTTAATCTTTTATTGAGATATTTATAGCGCTTTTTTAATAATTGTTTTTAAGTTTTTATAACTACGGCTCATGGTTATTTTGAACTTCAATTTTTAAATATTAATTTTTTTTTTCTCAATTGGCAATTGAAGAAATCTAAAAAGCTCATTAAAAATGTAACAATTGAAAAAAAAAAAATTTTTTTTAGTCAATTTTTCGATAGGAAAAATTTTTATCAAAAATTTGACATTTTTTAAAAAAGAAAAATTTTTATCCTTACAATACGAAATAAAAATCACTAGATTTAAGAAGACACATTTTATTAATGATTTTTACTAATTATATATTTTTTGTTACCATTTAAAGCTTTAAAATTAATGTCAAAATTCATTATTTAGAATTTTTATTAAGAAAAAAAATTAATTTTTAAAATTTTTAATACGATCAAAAGTTGTTTTTGGATATTATAAATAAAATTTTTCTACACGGAGAGAAAAATGTGGAAATCATTCCTATAATTTTAATGAAATATTTTCCTATACCATTTTAGGAGCGATTACTTAAATTATGGAAATTATACACATAATTTATGGGAAACGTTACTATAATTATGGGAATGGTTCCTATAAT
>CAJNRD030001114.1:5865445-5886401 GCA_905319865.3 Cotesia congregata
TTTATGTTTTTGAAGTGATTGCTTCATTATTAAGAAAATAAACTTTTTTCTATTATTATGTGCGTCATTCCCATAATATTATAGGAACCATTCCCATAATATATTGAAGCTATTCCATTATTGTATGGGAACGTTTCCAATAAATTATGGGTATGGTTCCCATAATGAGTATAGGATTAATGCCTATAATGATAATTTTATTATAAGATCCATTCCCATAATTGTTGGAAAGATTCCTATAAATTTCTCTCCATGTAAAGAGTATAATTTAATTGAAAAAATAATAAAAAAGATCTCTTTTTAATATAAAATTTTATAATAATTTTGTAATAAAAATTTTTTTTCATAAAAGTAAATTAAGTTTTAAATGTTATATACTTGGACATCGAAAAATTAATCAATTAGTTACGCTAAAACGGATATAAAAATAAATACCAAAATAGTAAAACATATAACATTATAAGTTAGATTTGAAATTCGATTTGATGCAAATCAAATTTAAAACGCATGACTCGGCAATCTCCCGAGGGATTTAGGACCTACTGCGTCGGCAATACTAATGTTATATTTTTTAACAGAATTAACTTTTACTTTTTCTCCATTTGTCAATTTATTTATTTTTTTATTTGTATTAAACATAATATCGATCGTAAAATTTTATAGAGATCGAGATATTGTCACGTTTTAAATTTGACGGGAACTTTTATAATAAAAGGTAATAAATTTCATGGTAAATTTACTTTTAGACATTTTTGACATTGAAACGAAATTTTCATTATTTGGCAAATTTAAACTAAAATTTTACGCATTGTCATTATTACTAAAAAAAATAAAAAACATATTATTTATACTTTAGAAACTTTCACATCTTCGATGACGGGTAATTACTTATATTCTAATCCGAAAAATTAAAAATATTGATTTATAACATAATATATGCGTATATGCATAGAAGCCGAAAGCTGATAGATAACTTTTATCAATTTAAATATTAACGTTATTAAATTTAACAATTACATCATTATTAAATATAAAATATAAACAGAGATATTGATATTTGGTAAACAAAAATAATCAACTTATTATCATATTGAATTCTACGAATTTAGTATTTTTGTTATAAATTAATCAGTTAGAAGATACTTATGATCACTATTAATTTAAATATTTTTAACCAAAAATATTTGTATGTTTAATTGAGAAATTTTTTTATATTACACAGTCCTTCTACTAATTTTTCTGTTAATAATAAGAAAGCGTTGAGCCTTTTCTTGGAATTTAGATCATTCATGTTTGAAAAAATTTTTAAAATAGTTGTCCCTGCAAATAATTTTAAAAAACATTAAGTTTCACATAACATACTACAGTCTACAATTATTCAAGCTGTTAGTTTATGTAACAACTAATAAATACTTTAAGTAATTGTAGATTATTTATTAGCTATCAAATTGTTTATATGAATACTACACATTCCATAAATTTGTTGAGAATTTTCTCTTTGCTTTTTGATGAATAATCAGTCAATATTAAATACGTAATAACCTAATAACTAATGTAGATTTTAAAAGTTAGAGAATCTAAAAATTGTGATTATTGCATAACATTTTCATACTCCATCGTGCAATAACTTCATAGTAAATTTTAACAACAAATATTACCATGAAAATAGGTTTTGTTTAAAAAAAAAAGCGTTTTTAAAAAATTTGATAGAAATTTAACTATTAGACGGCAAAAAAATTGTAGCAAAAAATTAAACTTATAATTTTAAAGAGTTTCATTGTCTTGAATCAAGACAAAAAATTTTTCAATCCAGTAAAATTCACTGAAACCAATAAAAATTTTTTAGTTTAAAAATTTTTCTCCTAAAATCAAGAAGATGAAATTCTTCAAAATTATTTACTTGATTCGAGTAAATTTTTCTTTATGTGTAGTATTTCTCACTGAGAGGAAAAATTTCGTTTGAAAAAAATGGGCCTTGTTATGACAAGAAATTAATTTGGTAAAAATTAGAAGAGATAAATATTTTTCTCACAATTTTTTTGATTCAGAAAAAAACAATTTTAGACAGACAACTTGCTAATTTTCTTCTAAAATTATTTTTTCCCAAATCTAGAAAACTTTTTTCATTAAAAAAATTACTGTGAGAAAAATTTTAATTTCTTCAGCTAAGAAATATTTAAAATTTCAACAAATTAATTTCTTATTACAACATTACTCATTTTTTTAAAAAAAAATTTTTTCTCTTAGCAAGACCGCAGTACTTCGATAATTTTACATTTCAAAATTTACGATGTGAGATCGTAAAACTTCGGATATTTGCTACTTTTTTAGGTATTTTCAAGATGTAACATCGTAAATTTTGAAATTTAAAATTATCAAAGTAACCGTATTGAAAGACTGTTTTTAAATTATGATGTGACAATTGTAATTTTTCCAATAATTTTTTTTTTCCGTGTACTTTTTCAACTTTATTTGTCGTTTAATTAGGTTAAAAAATACATACGGTTCCAAAGTATATATTTGTTTGTATTTATACGATATAACGCGAATTTTCGCGATGATAATGTTCATAATTCACTACTAATTTTAACGAAGCTTATCATACTTATTCTTTGAACAATTTTCCAGGTCAAATTTGAAGATGAGCCAAATTGATCAGACAATTAAAAAATTATAACAATTCGAAATTAAAAAAAATTGCAAACTATATATCAGAATTTTAATAGTTCTTTTTGAAATAACTTTTTAACGCAATTAAATCAAATTTCTGCAAAATGCACCTCAAAGCTCATTAAATAAGCTTTGATTTTCATATCTAATTGTGATTTTAAGCCAAAAATTACACATTTTTTCATTTATTTTATAAAAGTTTACTGTTGTATTCATTTTAATGATTTTGCAAATTCTAAATATTAAAAAAAAAAAATTTTTTTTACATTAATTACAATTGAACGTAGATAATTTAGACCGTAATTTTTATTACAATTCTCTTTTTAAATATTACGAACCTACACAGAAAGAACAAGATTACACTGGATATCATCCTAGATTATACCGAGTGAAAAAAATTTCAGATATTAGCTAGTATAATCCAGATTACAATGAGTATAATCCAGATATCACTCAATATAATCTGGATTTTTTTTAGCTACTATCTGAAATTTTTTTCACCAGAGATATCACTGAGTATAATCTGGGATGATATCCAGTGTCATCTTGTTCTTTCCGTGATAATAAAAAAATAATTTAATAAATTGTAAGTATGAATTTAAAGTTATCAAGCTTGCAAAGATTTCTACAAAATTTACAGTCAAAAAATCAGTTTATAATCATAATAAACTAAACTATCAACATCCAATCAAAACCGCGTATCATTCAGAAATTTAACACTCACGCTAGAGGCGTGCAAAAAAAATGATCAAATTTCTTCGGCCATAAATCAATAGCAATTTTAATTTTTGACCTCCCATATCGTCTAGCTGAACTAACTAATAAAAAAAATTTCTCTCCACTCGAGTACATTTTATCGTCACTCCAAATACAGTCACCATTAATTTAAAATAAAAAAATATCCAAAACCATAAACTATTTTTAAGGTCCCAAAAAAAGGCATATATTTATAAATTAACATTTGGCACTTTGCTAAATATTAAATAGGACGAACATGTTATTTAAATTGCCGTATAGTACTTAGTGGGAACTTAAATTGGTCTATTGGCTTGTATGTGTACAAGTGTAAGTATTTTGAAAAAACTAAGCTCTGCGTAACAACAGATATCGTGTTAAATATGTATATGTATGTAAGGAATAAATAAATACTATGCGAGAAGAAGTGGCCTTAGGGCATCAGGCGGTACGACGTTTACGAGCAGAGATTAATTTTAATGAGTCTAAGCATTAGCATTCATCCCGCTGATGGATATTTATGGGATTCGAATGTATCTAATGTGCTGTTGTTAAATTACAGCTTAAATAACACCAGTTTACAGATTATTCACACAATTTTGACATATTCAATAATTCCGATATTTATTTTAATATTTATATTTTATGTTTTCAAAAACAGCTAATAAGTAAAATAAAATAAAATCGAATAAATTAAAATTAAGCGATTGATTATTTATTTAAATCAACTGCCACGTGGACGCGGATCGACTTGACTTCGGCTGTTTAATTAATATAAATGTGGCGTGTATTAGCTGCTATCTCAAAATACCCATACCAGATAGCGAAATCAATTAGAGCGAAATTCCCCAGCTTTGCTCTACTACTTCGGGTCAGTGTATGACTTTTACACTTTTACATGTTTATGTCAGTGTGTAGAGTCTGGATAAGTGTATTTGGATTTAATCATGCGAAAATAATTACATTAATCATTATCTATGTGCTGAATTCATGTTTTTAGTTTTTAACTCTAACTGGTTGGGATACGGTATTTATGTTTGGTAATTATTAGTTACAAGTTTATCTCTTTAAAAAAAAAAATTTAATTAATTTATTTGAGATTTTTTTTAATTAATTACTATCGATTAACTATTTATTATTCGGAGTTGATAATTGGATTAGGAAAAAAAATAATTTACAAGAAAAATTATTTCTAAGAGAATCACGTGTTTTGATTCAAGAATTTTTTATCGAAACTCTTTTTCTTTTCAAAGAGAAGTTCTTTATTGCAAACTAGTAGAGATTTGAGAAAATTGACAAGGACCTTTTTTGTGGAAAATAACATTTTCTATAAAGTAGATATTTATGTCATAAGGCCGTGAAGTGGCGGTTTTCTGACAGCGACGATATTTCGATATGAGCTTAAGGTTTGTGGCGGGAAGGTTCGAAACGGGCGCAATTTTAACGTCCGAGGCGTAGCCGAGGACGGAATTTTACGCTCGTTTTCGAACATTCGCATCACAAACCTTAAAGCGAATATCGAAAAAAAGTCGTTGTCAAAATCGCCACTAAACGGCCGAATGATGTACAATATTTTTTGTTATTATCGCTCCATAAGTTTAACTTTTGAGGGATAGGAGGCAAATAATGACATATTTAAATTTTAGGAAGTTTCACAAGGCCAAAAAAAATTAATTTTATATTAATTATCTTTTTATAAATCTTAAAATCTTGCTCACGTCCAGAAAATGTAAATAACTTTTTATTAGTATTTATTTATGGCGTTGTTGTTATTTTATTAACATTAGGTCCGCTTCGTAATAAACTGCCAGCAGAGAAATAATTAGCGCCACTCAATAATAACTAAGACTAAAAATTATCGGTCGGTACGCTAGAATGTGACTTTTTTTTTACAATCTCTCTCAATTTCGTCTGGGTGTACATGAAAAGTTCGTAAAAAAAAGGAGGGGGTAAAACTTCACGGCCTAGGCCGTGAAAAAAAGACGGTATGGTAGAGTCTCTAGAAAAAAGTCCCTTTACGGACGCCGTCCAGCGCTCAGAAGTTGAACTTCTGGAGCGAGTATAACAAAAAAAAGTATTTTATCATTTTTTTTGTATCTTCAACATTTCACCCGTAATTTTGATTTCAATTTTTTTACCATAGATACTTATGTAAATAATCTATATGGCGCCTTGTGGAAAAATTATACGAAAAGAATATTTAAATTGTAAGTAAACTATTAGAGTTACATTGATCAAAATCTTTTTTCTGCCCTCCGGCCGGAAAGTGGCAACTTTCTGGCCGCTGCGCTAAACAAAGTTGCCACATTCCGGCTACGTCGAGCAGAAAAATAGTATACACACCTTGGCCAGTAAAAAGTAAAGCCTCAGATCACACGTTTGTCAACCTCGGCTTCGCCTCGGCCAATAATTACATGTGATCTGAGACTTTTCTTATTTTACTGGCCTAGGTATGTAATATATACTATTTGTAGAAAATTAAATTTTCTTTAAAAAAATGTATTATAACTTTCCGCATTTGGTCAGAAATTAAATTTCAAATTTCGATAACTTTCTTTCTTAAAAAGGTTGAGTGAATTATTAGGATATTTGAATTGAAAATAGTAAAGTTTCTTACTCGAAATGATAAAATTCTTCTTTATGTCTTTTTGTCTCCGGCGTATTTATGAAAATTTTGTCTCCGGCGTATTTATGTTATAAAATGAGTTATTTAAATTAAATTTAGTATCATTGGAACGGTTTTGAACTGAATTTGTGCTTTTTCAATGTTTCATATGCTTTTCAGCAATAGTTAATTTATGACGATAAGTTTTTCGAAGTAGTTATTAATAGATTCGGATTTCACGATGAACAAAATTTGTTTATTTATTTATTTTGTTTTGTACATGTGAATATGTTTATACGTCAAAAATTAATTTATATAATTAAGAGAATAAGAAAAATTTTGTAACGGGTGTATCTTTATCGTAAATTGGTTTTGATATTTTTTCAGTAATAGTCATTTAAGGTAAAAGACCCAGTTATTGACACTGGCCTAGTTATTGACACTTGTAATTTTATTTTAATTAAAAAAAACAAGTCAACTCTAATAAATTAATAAATACAATTTGTGAATTATAAATTTTCAGATACACAGTAAAAAATTTTGCGTCATTGCGTCAAAAAACTTAATGTTAAAAATTTTTGTGTTAAATATTTAACACTTTTATGTGTAAATTTAACATTGATTCTGTTAAATCAACACAAAAAAGTGTTAATTATTTACCATAAAAATTTTTAACACAAAATTTTTTGACGCAATAACACCAATGTGTAATTGGTTTTTTGAGAACATTTTATTCTTTTCATTGGAATAAAATTAAACTGTCAAACAACTAGGCCAGTATAGATAACTGGGCCTTTTACCTTAACCTTTATTAAAAAATTGATGTGACGTTTTCATCACTGATAGAAGGATTTCTTAACATTTAAGAAGATTTCTTTGTATTTAAGAAATCATTTCTTAAACATCATTTCTTAGTATTTAAAAAATATTTCTTAAATACTAAAAAATGCATTGTTGTCGCTTTTCGTTGCCATAGTGACCACTTTGGTAACGGTTACCATAGCAACGGTCACTATGACAACGGTTAAATATTAATGAATAAAATTTGTAAAAATATTGATTAATTAAATTATCTATAATAAACATTTTGACAGAAGCGCCCAAAGCGCGTTCGATTTTCTATTGACCTAAATATTTAAGAGAGTAAGAAAAATTTTATGACGAGCATTTTATTATTTTTAAAGAAATTTTTTTTAGTTACATTTGGTATCATCACAAATGTATTGACAAGAATTAGTGCTGTTTCACGATTTTATATATTTTTTAGTAATAGAAAATTTTTTAAGTTAAGTTTTTTGAGGAGTTTTTAATAATTTGTTGCTTCTATAAATTTATTCCGTCACATTTGTCCATTAAATTATTTATAATTGATCCTGTCATAGCACTAATAATTATAAAATTTATTGCAAAAGTACCCAGACTATATATAGTGTTATTACACAGAAAAAAAAATTAACTTGAATCAAGTAAATAATTTTGAAGAATTTCATCTTTTTGGTTTGAGTTGAAAAATTCTTAAACTAAGAAATTTTTCTTAGTTTAAGTAAATTTTACTTGGTTCAAGAATTTTTCTCTTGATTGAAATTAATTTTTTTTCCAGTGTATAATTATCAAAAAATCATTTAGCCAAAGTTTTCTTATTCATAATCAATAAATCTCAGTAGTTGTATATAGTGACTTTAGGTTACTAATATTTTTGTGAATCAAATAATTTTTTTTTATTTTCAGCTTACTGATTTTAATTATGTAAAAAAATTATTGCTTATACTTGTCATTTTTAAATCAATTGCTAAACTTAATTCTTCAAAATTTAGATTATACTTTAGAGTAAGATTTGAAAGTTTTAACTTTTACTTCCTCATTTAATTTGAAATAGAATCGAATATCTCTACTTTACTTCGGACTTTGTACAAAACGAAACATTGTATTTATGCTAAATATTTTCTTGCAGGTCACTTATAAATATTAATTCTATAAACTTTCATTGCATATACATAGATTTTTTTTGGCTTATTTCTTTGGGTAATTACAGAAAAGCGATCGGTATTCACAACGTCGATACCCAACGAAATGTGCGAGGTATATTCAACACAGTCAAGCGTGTGGGCACGTATGCATCATTCATGACTCCGGTGCAGTTGAATGAAAAAGCAACCCGATGAAAATGAATAAGAAATATAAAATATAAAATACAGACTCGTAAGAATAAGAATAAGAATGAGAAGATTAACAAAACAATTTGTCCGCCCGCTCTTTTTAACAATGTGTCAAAGATATGCAATCAGCATTTCAGTTAAGATTATCTTTTTTATCCTCTATAATAATATTGTCGTATATATAAATATATATTTTAACAAATTTACAACATTACGTTTATTGTGTTTATAAATATAAAATATAAACACAAATGTTAATTATTTCCGTATCCATATTTATTGATGCGTAGGTCGTCTAGGCGCCGTAATTATTCTAATTTATCATTGCCTTTTATTTTTATTTTTTTTATCAATGTCAACATCTAAGCCATTACAATTAATAGAATAGAATAATCAGTTTTTTTAATTTACCTGATTCTTGGTAATAATTATAATATTTTAAAGGCAATTAATCAATTTCAACTCCGTGAATATTTAAAATGCAGTTTTGGTTGATAATTAATCATAGAAAAATATATTGTTTCATAATATCGGATTTGAATTTATGGAAAATTGTTTTTTAAAAATTAAAAACGATTAATCTTAGAGTTTGAATTAATAATTAAAATTTTTTAATTTTAATCTTTGATGAAATATTTTTCTAAGAAATAGAAAATGTTGCAACTGCAAAAAGTTTTTTTTTAAAATTGTGTAATTTCATTTGAAATTTTTAAAATAAAAACTTGGAATTTTTTTAATTAAAATTAACACGAAATAAATATATATAGATAATTTTTTGTATGGGAAAATCATAATTATTTGCATATATGCTTGATATTTCGTTCATAAATTTTCATTAAGAAAAAAATCCGAGTCCGGAGTTTTTATACTCAAATAAATTATAATTATCTCAGACAAGCTTCATATGCCAAATTACTAACAAATAATTTAAACAATTTATTTTAAATCTAAATTCGTAGGGTAAATGCACCAATTATTGATCGATTAAGGTTTTCTTTTTCTGTACTAAGCTATAAAAAATCTATTAACTTACTAAAAACAATTTGTAATGGATTTTATTAAAGTTAAATACTTAATTAATAATAATTAATAACTATTTATAATAAAAATTAACAAAATTATATTAATTTTGTTATTTGAATCTTGAAATACTAAAATCACCAATTATTGACCGAAGAAACCCAATAAATGACCGACCGTTCTCCAATTAATTCACCGCTCAAATAATTATAAGTAATTTTGTAAACTACATATATGTAATTAAATTTATGCAGTACTTTCAAAGTATTAACGACATCTTTAACAAAACTAAACACACAATATAATTTTAAATCGTACTTTTTCATAAAATAATATAAATAATAGCAATAATTAACAAAAAGTCACATTTCTTTAGGTCACAAATAATCAAAAATTAATTTTGATGACGATAATTCTTCTGATGCACTTGAAATTTTTTTATTCTTCTCCTTCTTTCTTTCAATTAAAGCTTTTTTACTAGCTTGTAACTCGTTTTTATTTTTTTAATTGCTTAGCAAATTTTTTCTTCTAATAATTCGTTTTTTGATATAACCGTTCACTAAAAAATTAGAACAAAATAAAATTTAATAATCAAGAAAGATTTTAAGTATTATTTTAATTGTAAATATACATTTTTTATAATGATTATTTTTATATTTATAAAATATTGAATGACTAAAGTACTTTTAACACTTGATAGATTTAATTTTGAGGTTAAAAAGTTAGTATTATAAATATACGGTCATTAATTGGATTGTGATAAAATCAGAGGGCCTAATAAATGACCGAATGAATTTTTTACTGGGTAAAGAGCTTCTGACGGATCCAACAGTTGACCGGTCTTAAAATAATATTAAAACTTATAATTTAACTTTATTTTTTCAAAAAAGTTGGAATCTGATCTTTAATTAACATAATAAAACTAAAATATTTTATATTATGCCGATAAATATCACTAAATTAATGATGAAATGCACTCACTCTCCAATTGTACGCTAGTTATTTTTGACCGCTTTATGGCTGGTTGCGTTGCGAACAAACTCAGAATATTTTTTTAAAGCTATAATCACTGCACAATTAATTGCGTAATTTTTTATTATGATGATTAAATGCCATATATTTTTATTTTAATACTTTAAGAAAAAAAACCCTTATAAAATATTAATTAATTAACTTTTTTATACATCGGTCAACTAATTGGTGACCGGTCAACAACTGGTGCATTTACCCTATCTATTTTGTAATTTTTTAACGAATTACGATAATTTTTTATTCTTATTCAATAAAAAAAAAAATAAGAATAAATAAATTAATTCCTTTTTGTAATAAATTTTACTTTCAATTTTATTATTAAAATTCATCGTCAAATTATTTTTGTAAAAATCTATACAATAAAAATTTTAAAATTTCCTTCTTACAAACTCTACATAAAGTTAATTCTTAAATCATAACAATATATTTTAATTTTTAAAACTCATAACTTAAAATTATATTTCATAAAATTTTATTTAAACCCTTGCGGTTTTAACGTCACCGTAAGTTAGCTGCAAATTGGAGGTGAATAAACTGTGAATTCAAGAGTAAAACATATTCACGATTTTATAATTTATTTATTTATTTATTTATCTATTTATTTATATATAGATCCAACAGTCTATTGACTAATGACAGACTCCCGTAAAAGTACACTAATACAATATTTATAAGTAAAATGTTATTGGCTATAATATTTTACATACAGTTTATAGTTCATAAAAATTTTAGTTTAGCTGAATTATAATTATTTAAAGTTTAATTACAATATAATTATTATTTTTTTAGTAGTATTTATTCATTTAGTTCATATTATCACAAAGCTGGACCATTTATCTGTTAGAAACGGTAAATTTTTGAAAATACTTTAATCATCCATTGAATTGCGATCAAAGTTGTTACGAGCATCTCTAATATTGCGATAGAATTTTTTTTCATAAATTAATTTCACTTTCAACAAAAAAAAACCCATAAATTTTTGATATTTAAATATTTCACCAAGAATTTGAACTTTAATTTTAATTAAATTAAAATAAATTTCTTTTTTAATTCTTCTCAATAGAATTTTTAAGTTTAGAGGTGATTTTGTAATGAAATAATCCATAAATTCTCATACAATAAACTACAAGTGATTATGATTAGCTTGATTTATGGTTAAAAAATGAAAAATTAAGTATATTTGTTTATTCACCCCGACTTTCTACAAGGAGTGTCCCATTCAATCATACATTACATATATGTTATATTACATTACATTAGAGAGTCTTCATCGCGTAAATAACAGATGAGATGATGTCATACTAACTGCACCTTTTCATTATTTAGAGAAAAAAATTATTAATAGACGGATATTTGTCAATTACTCATTCGCTATTATATTGTAATACCATTATTCTGTAGCTGTTGGCTCTGCGACCTAATTTAGTAATAAAATAAGCAATAAGCTTTGACTGAAAATTGTCTGTTTAATTAGGGATTATCTTTGTTTGATTATCATTTGTGAGAAATTTTTTTTTATTGTATAATATTATAGAGGCGCCTTGATTATTTTTCAATGTCATCACAGTTATCAATGCTAACTCCAAGTTTTACGATAAATTTATTTGATTTGATAAAGATTTATGAGAAGCTTTTTCATGCTGTTTTTATTGAGTTCATCTAAAGCAATAGTATAAATTGAGATTCAATTACACTGGAAAAAAATTACTTGACAAGAAAAATTTTTTATTTCAAATTTCAGTATTAGGTGACCTGTTTTTAATTCAACAATTTTCAGAAAAAAAGTTTCAAATATTTGAAATTTAAATTCTGACTAAAATATCAGAGATACGCAAAATTTATAGGGGACTTTTTTTATAGGAAATTTAATTTTCTACAAAAAAGTTCTTTAGATTCCTAATAGTTTAATTACAAAATTGATTTGAATCGTTCATAAATAATTTTTTCGTAAAATCAAACCTATACGGGGTAAATATTGCACGGAAAAAAATAAATAGTAAATGCAACATGATGCAGTCTTGGTAAATGAACATGATGAAATCATGTTGCAGAAACATGATCTGCCATGTTTCAGCAACATGATTTACCATGTTTCAGCAACATGACAATCATGTTGTGGTAGCATGATTTGTCATGTTGCGATAGCATGAGAAAAATCATGTGGCAGCAACATGATTTTTATGTTTCGGCTACATGACAATCATGTTGCGGTAGCATGAGAAAAATCATGTAGCAGCAACATGATTTTCATGTAGCCTTAATAGCATAAAATTAAGCTGCAACGACTAAAGGTTTATAATATTGTATGTAATATTAGTGTATAATAGTCTATCATGTTGTTGCCACATGATATTTCTCATGCTATCGCAACATGATTGTCATGTAGCCCAAACATGATAAATCATGCTACCATAACATGATTGCCATGTTGCAGCAACATGACAAATCATGCTACCACAACATGATTGTCATGTTGCTGAAACATGATAAATCATGTTGCTGAAACATGGCAGATCATGTTTCTGCAACATGATTTCATCATGGTTATTTACCAAGACTGAATCATGTTGCATTTACTATTTATTTTTTTCCGTGCAGTATCTCAAATTTAACTTCCTGAGCAATAATGACAAAAAATATGAATAGTATAAATTTACACGCATTTTCGTAAATCCGCGCCACAAATCTTAAGCGTACCTTTATTTCGCAACATTGACATTGTCGGAAAATTGTCTCTTCTGGCTTAATGACGTATAACTATTTTTAAAGTGTTTAAAAAATTTGAAAAATAACGATTTTCATCAATATTTCTATTAAATAAACTTTCAAGTATTAATTTTACGATTTTAAAATTTTGGAAATTTTCTCAAGATTTTTTCTTACTACGAAGTTTCAAACGACGCAATACGGGTGTTCGAAAAATAGCCGTAGTAAATTACACGGAATAAGTTAATATTTGTTAAATTTAAAAATTAAAAACTGTAACGTGAATTTTATTTTTGTTAAATTAATTTCTATACTTTAATTAACAGTTAAATTGAACACAATTGAAAACCATTTCGAGCGAGCACTGTTTCAATTCAGAAACCAGTTTAAAGTTAAAAAATTTAAACAGCTCTAAATCTAGATATTTTTTAGCTGACTCTGCTGCTATTTTTATAAAAAAACAAACAATTTTATTTCCCAGAAAAATAATAATCTTCCATTGAATAAACACGACAATTGAAGCGTGACAAGTATTTTAAAATATAAATGTACAGGAAAATACTTCTGTTAAGCTCTCATTGCTACAATAATAAAAAAAAAAAATAAGAAAAAAAATGACGATTTTTTTTCCGTACTATAAACGAGATATGTGCACGTGAAGCTCTTTTTTGCTTGCTTCACTTGACGATTATAAGCACTGAAACGGAAGCAATCAAAAAAGATTCACTGTCACCAAAGCGATTACCCCAGTTCCTCTCACTAATTTATCTCTCATTTATCCTGTGCTCTGTACTATTGTTTCAGCAACATGACAATCATGTTGTGGTAGCATGATTTGTCATGTAGCCCAAACATGACAAATCATGTTGCCGCCATATGATTTTCTCATGCTATCGCAACATGATTGTCATATAGCCGAAACATGATAAATCATGCTACCATAACATGATTGCCATGTTGCAGCAACATGACAAATCATGCTACCACAACATGATTGTCATGTTGCTGAAACATGATAAATCATGTTGCTGAAACATGACAGATCATGTTTCTGTAACATGATTTCATCATGTTTATTTACCAAGACTGAATCATGTTGCATTTACTATTTATTTTTTTCCGTGTGAAAATAAAAAAAAATGATAAAATACTTTTTTTTGTAGATTATTTAAATTCTCTACAAAAAAGTTGCCAATCATTTTCCTTGTATTTCTTAAAGCTTATTCAAAATTTTGATTTTAATTTTCGAAAAATAGTTTTTCATGCAGCTACACTGATAGAAGAATTTGTTTATATTAAATAAGTTTTATTAATTGTTTATAAAATATTTTTTAACATTATAAGATTTAATAAATATTTATAAACAGTTAATAAATTATTTATTTATTTTAGTTATACACAATTTATGAAATGTTAATAAATATTTGTTAACATCAGTTAACAAATATTTATTAAATGTTAAAAAATATTTATTAAAATTTAATAAATTAAATAATTGTCTTCAAATAAATTAAATTATTAATAGCTAATAAATTCTTCTCAGTGCATTTTTTTTTTAATTTCCTTACAATTTTTTTTTAATAAAATTAATAATAATAAAATAAATTTAATTAATTTATCGATAAAAGAAAAAAAATGACTCTGGTGTAAAACACATCTAATTGATAATTTAATTAGTCATGACAACATTAATGATTATGATTATGACTACTAATGAAGTCTGGAGAATATTCTATTTCTATTTTTACTCTATTACTATTTCTATGTTTTTTTATTTTCCAAGGATTAAGAAATAAAAAAAAAAAAGATTAATGACTGTTAATGAAACGCTAACCTCTGACCTTTCATCGGATAAAAACTAGATTTCCTTTAAGTACCTAATGGAAAAAGTAAATCATTAATTAACATATGTTAGAAAAAATGTGTACTGATTTTATTAATACTGATATTTATTAACACAAGTTTAGTTAATTGAATTTTTATTAATGAAAAAATAATTGTCACATAAAATTTTTAATAATTATATGCAGAATTTTGATTAGATAAATTTATAAATTAATTACTGTACTTTAGTTTCACGATCAAAAAATTTATTTTTTAATTTTTGTCTAAAAATTTATAAAAAGTTTAATTTAAATATACTAAAGAAAAAAATGTGGTGTAAGATTTTTAATTTATATAATCAAAAATAAAAATATTATAACAATAAAGCGAATGTATTTTTACATTGATGGATTGATTTATTTAAAAAAAATAATAATAAATGTTAAGTCGATAATAAGAAGCTTTTAACTTGAGTGTAAACGTCAAACGTCAATAAGATTGCAAAACATAATAATAATAATAATTAATGTTTCGTAAATGTCGATTTAATATTTTTTCACACGTCAATAATCGTAAATAAGTAATTTCAATTATTGACGTGAGACAAGTTGAATCATATAAAAAATTGATTGCCATTATTGTTATTAAAATTAAATGTTAATTAATAACATACTTTACGATAAGAATTTTTAATTTTTAATTAATATAAAGATCAAACTTTTTTAAAAATAACAACATGAGAAGTTTTATAAATGAGGATAAAAGTGATTTATGAGATGTAATGTGTAAAATGAAATGTTCCCATAAAATTACCCGCAAATTGACCCATATCTGTAGCTTCCTGGTTTAGTTAACTTAAAACATAAGCATCTGCCGCATGCTGCATAGTACGGAAATTTGAGAATAGTAGTATACTTTCATATTTACGGTTAATATTTGGCTTAATAATGGCTGAGGGGGATTAGGGATATTTACACATATGTAGGTTAAAAATGTTTTCTTTGTTTTGTACAAATATGGGGCAGTTTTTGATTTATAATGTACTTTTATTAACAACTTGAATATACTTAGAAATTTAAAGTCATAATTACTATGGTTTATTTTTAATTATTACCATCTTAGATGATAATTTAATTATTCTTCACATGTTGTTGAGTAAAATCGGGATTATAATTATTACCATCCCTGAATAATATTCATTAATATCTCAGATACTAACTAACCACTAACTACACAGGAAAAAAAGGTTCACTTGAGCCAAGAAAATATTTTTCTTTCTAATTATTTTCTTGAGCGGAAAAAATTTTTTTTTGACACTAGAAATTTCACTAATTCCAACAAAATTAATTCTCTTGCTTTAAGATATATGTATCTTGATCCAAGAAAATTTATTTAAGTCAAGAAAATCTTGTTGTTTTGAGAAAATTCAGCCTCTTGCTCCAAAAAATTTAGTTCTTGATAGAAGTAAATTTTCTTGTCTTGAGAAAATTTCTCTCTTGCTCCAAAAAATTAAATATCTTGATAGTAAATTTTTATTAATATTTTTATTGGTTAAATTGTCAAATGGGAAGATCAAATAATATTGAATCATTTTTTTTTCATTCAATATATATAATTGCACGCTAAAATGATATAAAATGGGTATCAAATATTCAAGAGAAAAATTTTCTCAAGGTGAGAAAATTTTTTTCTCAGCTGAAGTAGGTGGCTTTCCTAAAGTATCTAAAAATCTTGATCAAATATAAAAATTTATTGTATCAAGTATTTATGATAATTTGAATTAAGAAAAAATTACTTCCACCAAGAATAGAATTTCAAGAAAAATTTTTACTTCGGTCAACACAACTTCCATATCTTCCTTCAGGCACCCGAAAATTTTCTTGAGCCAAGAATTTTGTTCTTCAGTCAAGAAATTTTTCTTTTTGTGTACTAACCACTTACATAGAAGATAATTACACAGTCGATTTGTTCTATATTTACAACATCAAAAACAAAACTCAAATTTGCAGGTATGAATAAGTAAAATTTACACTGGTTAAATATGATGTTATTTTTACAAAAAACAAAATGTTAAACTTATAGGGAAAAAAATGTTGTATAATTTTATGCAAAATTATACATAAATTTTTATGTGAAATCTCATAAGAGTTTTGGGCATACATAATTTTCTTAATTTTTATATAATGCATTTTTTCAATGCAAAATTAAAAAATTTTCTTACGCTATAATTACATTTTTTTCTAATACTTAATTTACATTTTTTAAAATGTAAAATTGCAAAATAACAAAACTAAATTTAGTAAATTTTTCTACAATTTTGACAGAACTTCTTTTACTTACTTATTTATTTTCTAGGTCGTAAAAATTCTTTACTGAAGATATTATCTAAATTCATTAAAAAATAATGATAATTAAAAAATAACAGAAAATTATAAGAACAATTTTTTGAAGTATTTTTTTCTGAATTATCACTACGAAAGAAATCAAAAGTTTTTTGACTTAAAAGGCATGAAATGTAAATTTTATTCAAAAGTTTTTATTATTGGTATTAAAAAAAAATTAAAACTTTGAAAAAAAAAAATTTTTTTACATATATTTCATAGAAAAACCCCCCACTTTTTAGTTATGAAATCATATCATCCACAAATATAAATTTCTCCGAATAAGATGGAAACTGTAGATGGTATTTAGTGATTCATAGCATATATATACGATAAAAATAAAATTAGCATTAACCCTCGACCTCGGTATGTCTCTATCAAAGCATTCTCCATTGGGTGTATTAAGTCGAGCCCTAAAAATAGATGTACTTGGTTATAAATCGTGAAAATATAAATAATTAAAGAAAACAAAAAAATGATAAACAATCAATCGGCTGTCCTTAATTTAACGAGACGCTGAATAATCGCATTCCGCTGCACTGATGCGTCAGTCAACTTTAATTCTGTACTCTGACTACTGGGTATTGTGTGCATTGGAGTTCCATTGCAATACATTATTATATATTTCATTACATTGACTACACTGTGCCCGTATTGAACAATACGAATGAGCGGATAGAAATGAAATGTGAATGTGGTGAGCTTCTGACGGCTTTGCATGTCGATGGGTGCTAGTGCGTATAATGTTCGTTCTAAGAAACGGCAATAAACCCATCTTACATCTTACATTTTTAGTAGTACAGCTTAGACTGTATTAGGTATATATAATAATAATAATAATAATAATAATAATAATAACAACACAAATAATTATAATTATTGCAATGAGTGTTGAACACAAGTTTGGCACGATATGAATGTGAAATTATAATTATTATTAATAAGCTAACTCAATCAAACAAATTTAAAAATACAACTAAATTCAGTTATTTTTGAAAAAATAATTTTTTTCATATTTTCTAAAGTACACTAAGAGAAAAAAATTAATTTTGAAATAATTGGACGTTGTTATGTTGCGTTATGTCACGAAATTAATTTTAAAAAATTTTATTAAATGACCATGATACCGATTTTCCGGTAACAACTGGGAAAACTTATTTTCTATTCCAATATCTAGTATATTAATCTGATTTTTAAATTGCGGTATTTGCCGAGAGTTGCTTTGACATTACAGTATCTACGGGTGTAACTTAATCAATCTAATTGAAGCAAAATATTTTTCGAGTACTATAAATCTAATCTAAATTATAATTTTTTTATTAATATATATTTGATAGATAATACAGTAAATTGTATATTTGATTTATATTTGACATATATTTGATTCATATTTGATAGATAATATAATAAATTGTTTTCAAAAAGTAATATAATTTTTAACTTCCCGCTAAGAAAATTGAAAATTTTCAAAAATCAGAGTTATTGGTTTTACCCCGTTTTTCGAAAATCGAGTTTTCATCAGATCTCGACGTTTTGAGGTCCTAGGAAGCTTCCCTGACTATTCCCGCGAGGGTGTCACTATGTCTGTATGTATGTGTGTAAGTATGTAAACCTCTTATAACTTTTGAATGGTTGAACCGATTTCATCGTGGTTGGTGCCATTCGAAAGGGCTACACCAAACTTAGATTTCCTGAAAATTTTAACCGATTCGGACCGATAGATTTTGAGAAATTTGGAGAAATCTAAAAAAAAATAGGAAAAAAAATTTTTTTAGAAGTGGTTTTTTTGGGATAACTTTTAAACGGCTTTACCGATCGATTCCAAAAACTACTGAGCTCTTAACCTTAAAAAGCCACGTCGATCGCCGCCAATCCGGTCAAAATCGGTTGATTCGTTCGAGAGATATCGTGAACGAAAAAAAAAAAACGGAAAAAAGTGTTTTTTTTGGAGTTACTCCGAAATTTCTAGTTTGACCAATTGAAACTTAGAAATTCTTTATGAGGCTTAAAAAACTGCGTAGAATGCCGCCAACCGCGTAAAAATCGGTTCATTCATTCAAAAGTTATTGCGGTTTGAAAATTCAAAAAATAGTGTTCTATGAAACTTCTATCAGACTTTTGAGCTCAAAGAGCGCAAAAGCACAGAAAAGGTATCTTTTTGAACTCGGAGAGCTCAAAATAACTCACAGATTGTATTTTTGAGCTCAAGAGCTTAAAAAAAAAACGGCCATGTATTAACGGAATTAGCGGGAAGTTGCAGAGATGGCCTTTAGGGTCAACCGTTTTCCTAGTTTTTTGAGTTAGATTTTAGATATCATGCGATTGTAATTTTTAGTCTGCTGATTTATTGATCCCACAAAAAGTAGTAATAATAATATTCAATATTATTAATATTTAAAAACGTATCCATAAAAACGTATACAAAGAACAATAATAACGATAATAATAATATTAATAATATAAGAATTGTCTATTTGATATGTCGCTGGATTAGTTATGGTCACCGTGCCACTGTAAATTCTCTATTACATGTTACTATTCCATCCTGCTCTTTAACCTTCTTAACTCTATCCTCTTTTTCCTCCTACACACTACACCTCTTTGTTTTTCCTCTTCCTTTTATTCTATATTCTATTCCACCGCAGACGTATAATAGTATGAGTACATATGAGTATAAGTAGACGCGCCTCGATCATAGCAAGTAGCAAGTATAGCAGACAGCCTGGCAGCACCAGGGACCAAATGCAGTCTCATTCTTGGAATAACTCACATTTTCGTACTTCCAGATCACACACGAAGAAACCTTTTTGCGGGTAGAATATTCAGACAATGAAAAACGTTTTATTATTCCGACGGTGATGACACCTTGGTGAGTTTTTGTCTAGTGACTGTTTGCCGACAATTTAAATTTAAACACTAGCAAAAATTCTATACATCAAGTGAATTCATTATTTTTATTGCTCCTGAAGTAATTGACCGATTTTGTTCATCTTTGAATTTAAATCAATTTTTTTTATAAAATTTTATACTTATTATTGATGACATTTTGAAGAAAATTTTATCCAAGAAATTTAACATTATTAAAGAACAATAAATGAATAGATCCAAAAAACCTGTCATGTCACTTTTTTGCTATACAAAACTTGGTGACACGATAACTTTTACAAAACATGATCTAATGACCTGATTATTTTTTATCAGCTTTCTACAATTGATTAAAAAGCTCCCTATAGAAAATAAATATATGACTACAAAATCGTTTAAATAACAATTGATTAGTTATTTATATTAAACTGCATAATAAACTCATAATATTAGCTTCACCTGTATGTTTGTATGTTTTTGTAACCGACTTCTTTGGGCGCGATTTTGACCCACTTTAAACGGCCAGATTTCGTTCAAACTTTGTAGATTTATCGAGGACCGATGACAATACACTAATTTGATAAAATTATTCCATTTTTCAATTTGCAAAACATGATTTTTGTTAATTTATATAATTTTCATCTATAGTCGATAAGCTAAGAAACTTAATTTTAATTTTTTATAATTTTCCTCTACAGTCGATAAGACAGGACTTGATGTTAATTTTAATTTCCAATAATTATATCTTTAGCCGATTTCTCTAATATTGAAAAATCTTCGAATACTAAGGAGAATTTTAATTCTACAAAACAAACAATAGTTTAAAAAAACTAAAAAATCACGCTTTTATAAATAAACCAAACTAAAAAGTAAAAAATAAATAATAGTTAAAAAAAAACTAAAAACACGCTTTTTATAGAAAACCAAACTAAAAAATAGAAAATAAATTTAAATTAAGAATA
>CAJNRD030001114.1:5920889-5963116 GCA_905319865.3 Cotesia congregata
GATTTTAATAAATTGATTTATTAAATACAAACAAATCCTTCTATCAGTGTGGTTAATTATGTTGAATTTAGAAAAATTATAACTTAATAATCTTCAAATAATTTTTTTTAACAATAAAAGTGTAGGCAATTAATTATTAATCTTTTTTTATTTAATTTGTTCGTAAATTAATTTTATAATCCTAAGTTGATTTAAAAATTTTGACAATATGGCGGCAAATGTTTCACTCACAATTTTTAAATGTCTGGAGTTTGTAAAAAAAATTACGAAATAAGTATAAAATAATTTTTTTTTTTTTAGTTACATAAGAATAAATTAATGATAAATGATTGATTTTTTTCTTTAATTCACTTGAGAATTAATTTTACAATCAATAAAAGTCGATAAATCATATTTGACAACAAAATGGTAAATAATACTTCACTTGGAATTTTTAAATCGATTTAATTTTTAATATAAGGGTCAAATATCAGTGAAATAATTTTTTTTTAAGTAAAAATAAAGTGAATAATTGATAACAAATTTTTTTTACTTAATTCAGCTGGTATATAATTTAAAAAAATTGAATTAATCATCTAAGGCAGCAAAATGGCGGCCAAAACCTCACTTGGAATTTTTGAAACGATTTAATTATTGAAACAAGGAACAGATATCAGTGAAATAATTTTTTTTAAGTAGAAAAAAAGTAAATCAATAATAATAAAAAAATTTTCATTCTTAATTCGCTTGAAAATTAATTTTAAAATAAAAAATACGGATTCGACTGCAAAATGGTAGTTAATACCTCACTTCGAATGTTTAAATACATCTAATAAAAAAACTAAAAGAAAAATAACAATGAAATAGTTCTTATCGAGCAGAACACGAGTGAATATAATAAAAAATAAATTATTTACGGTACTAACCCTAAAAAATAATAAAAAAATGATAACAGCCAACTAAAAACGTGTTCAGTAACCAGAGCGTGCCGTTACACGACATATTTGATTTTTGCGACAGATCTCTATGTAAATAATAGTAATCGTAATACGATCGATTACAAAGAAAAAAGAGTAAGCAAAAAGTGGCTTCCTACGCACTGACCAGGTCGACTGACCGAGTATACTTAAAGATCAACCATGATGTAAAGAGACACTACAATCCTCTACTTTGCGAGCACTATTTCTATTTTTACAGCGTCTAGAACTAGTCGTTCACTGTCTAGTAAAATTTATCTCTCTTGCACTAAACTTTCGTGCCGCAATTGTGCTCACCTTCACAATCATGATCATAATCATAATAATCATAATCGCTAAAAAATATCAGTCGTAAAAAGATCCCTCGCTATTTATGAGTGACACTTTTAAGTAGATCATCTCGAAAAGCATAATTGTCATCACCATCATTATCATTATGTATTACTATTAATCATTAATAGCCGATACGTCATTAAACTGTATATTTATTCGATCTTCGTAAATAAATTTTGCAATAAAAATAAACACACTTCACGACAGAAGCATTTGCATAAGCTCCTAATGATATATCTCGCATATTATCAACCTGTATAAAATTTGCGCTTCTTTATATATACATATAGAATAATTTTTTTTTCTAAAGGATTTATATTTTATGTTTTCTACAAAATTACCATTTTTATAAATAAATACTTTGTGATTTATTATTTATAACTAAACGTGGAAGTAATCTAACTATAATTGCATGTCTGAGCTTAATGTTAGATATAGAGTCATGCACCGAAGTAGGAGAATAAGTTGCGATGATACATCTTACTAACAGCATCAACAGGGGCCAATCGGGTATAATAACCCCAACTAACCTTCACTGAGAAAATACAACTATGATTTCTATTGCTAATGATAATAATCATAATCACTTTTTATTTTTGATTCCGTAAATATTTTCTCAAATAATATTTTCTAGAGAGCTAACCTTGAACGGGAACTTATTTTAGGATTTTGTAAATATATTGCTAAGCGAAAGGGCGGGGAAATAACATTAGAGTTTTGATATTTGATAAAATGTTTTCATTTTTTACACCGGAATCCACAATTTTTCAAATAGCTGTAAAATTTTTACAAAAAAAAAAAAAAAATTTAAAAAGGTAGTTTTATCAAATCAATTTTTAGTCGTAATCAGGCAGGTAAATATAAAAAATGGAAACTTTAAGTATTTTCATTAACTAAAAACCGAAAGATTGATTTGTCTATTTGCTTTCAGTGTGTTTTACTTTTTGGTCAGATTAATGCGAAAAAAAAATTAAATTTTATAAAAATTTTTGAAATTGAAAATTCCTTTATATAAATTTCTACTTTTGATTGAAACTTTGAAGGTACACACAAAAAAGAAAAATGTAAAAATTACATTTACATAAAAAACCAGAAAAATTGCAGTTCAAAATGACATTTTTACAAATTCAAACTTTGAATGTTAATTTTCAGACCTTTCAATTTAATATTTACATTTTACAATGTAATTCTTACAAAATCTGTAATAATTACTTATAATTTGAAATTGTAATTTTTCCAATTTTTTATATGAAGGGCCACGTTACATTATATAATGTAATTTTTTCTTTTTTCCGTGTAATGCATTCAGTTTTTAATATTGTTGTATTTATATTATGTTGAACATCTTCGGAAAAAAAGTTTGCCGATACGTCAATGTTTAAGATTTTCAGAATTTTGTTAAGTAAGTAAAATTGTAACCCATCGTTTTAAATATACCTCCCCAAAATGGTGAAAATTATAAAAATTGACATATCAACCAATTTTTTTTTGTTTTCCGAAGCGCAACATGAAAATAAAGTATTAATATTGAAAAATGAATGCATCGCCTTCAAATTCAAAAATATTGATAAAATTTAATTTTTTGAAGACCAGACCAAATTTTATTTTTAATCTACCGAAAACTAGAACATGCACTGAAAAATAATTATCTTGAATTTAGAGAAAAATTCTTGAACCAAAAAAATAATTTTTGAAGAAAAAATATAATTGATCAAGACGAAAAATTATTGAATCAAGTAAAATTTACTTAAACCAAAAAAAATTTCTTAGTTTGAGAATTTTTTCACTCAAATCGAGAAAATAGAGGTCTTACTTGATTCAAAAAATTTTTCTTCTGAGTATTGAGAGTAAAGTATGTCAACATCTTCATTTTGTAATTTTTACCGCGGAAATGAAATAGCCCCCCACTTCTATATAATTACCCACAGTCTTACTAATTTCGAAGAAAAAATATCACTAAAAAATTGAATTTCATCTTGAAAAGTGAAAATTTTATGATTATCTTCAACTTTTTATAAAAAATAATCGACTTTTTTGGTTCAATCTTGCTATTTATTTAAAGTCGGCTTAAAAGTAAAAAATGCACTTTTTGTCAAACTACCATTCATGTTTTTTTTATGAAAAAACTCCCCCGAAAAATATTATGTCACTAGCATATACTATTGGTGTAATCATGAATCATGACCCTTTCTAGTTGACAAATGAAGAGAAAATAAACAAATAAATATAATAGATATGTTTTCTAAACTATATTTTAAATTCACTACAAAAGATTTAATGTGAAAGTTATAAATAATCTATCAAGCCAATTAGTTTTCTCAACTATCTTCGCAATCCATTACCGTTTTTATAAAATACCGCGGGGTTATAAATAAATCTAAGTTGAACGGAAATTTAAAAGCGAAAGAGAAATTGTAGAAAATGAAAAATAGTAATGAATTCATGATAAATAATTAATGAAGCTTTTAAGGAAGTAATTTTAAGGAAAAGAAAAAACTTTTTCATTTGTTTGTTTGTTTGTTTATAAATATGCAGTGCATGAGTTTGACGCGTGGGTTCGAGCAGGGAGTAAAAATTTAGCAAAGCGTCGCTCATTGTTGATGGAGACAGCGCTTACAAAATAAAATGAATGCCTACTCGACGGCAAATTTTCAATTGTGCGTACAGTTAGTAAGCGTGGGCGATTAATGACAGCGTATGTTCGTGGAGTAATGTGAGCACTATGCCTCAGGTATATTACATTAGTGGCGAATACATTGTGCGGTTTCATTTATTTTTTCACTTAATAACAGGTTGGAGGCGAAAAATTAGATCAATTAAATTCAATGTTTTTCAATTTAAATTCTTTCTTTCAATTTAAATATCTTTGCCTTGATTTTCTTCAGATTTCTTTTTACATAATAACATTTTATTGTGTAACCAAAAACATTTTTTTTTTTATTAAAGAAAACAGATTTTTTTACCCTGTTTTATGGCGAGCGGAATTTTTTTTAAACTTGTTTTCTTAACGAAGAAAAATTAAGTCAAAAATTATTTGTGGAAAATTGAAAGTAAAATATTGAGTTAACTATTAAAAATAGGGTAAATGCACCAGTTGTTGACCGGTCACCAATTAGTTGACCGATGTATAAAAAAGTTAATTAATTAATATTTTACAAGGGTTTTTTTTTCTTAAAGTATTAAAATAAAAAAATATGAAATGTATATTTATAATTAAAATAATATTTAAAATCTTTTTTGATTATTAAATTTTATTTTGTTGTAATTTTTTTTAGTGAACGGTTATATCAAAGAATGAATTATTAGAAGAAAAAATTGCTAAGCAATTAAAAAAATCAAAAAGAGTTACAAGCTAGTAAAAAATCTTTAATTGAAAAAAAGAAGGAGAAGTATAAAAAAATTTCAAGTTAATCAGAAGGATTATCGTCATTAAAATGAATTTGTGATTATTTGTGACCTATAGAAATGTGACTTTATGTTAATTATTGTTATTATTTATATTATTTTATAAAAAATTAAGTACGATTTAAAATTATATTGTATGTTTAATTTTGTTAAAGATGTCGCTAATACTTTGAAAGTACTGCATAAATTTAATTACATACGTGTAGTTTACAAAATTACTTGTAATTATTTGAGCGGTCAATTAATTGGAGAACGGTCGGTCATTTATTGGGTTTATCCGGTCAATAATTGGTGATTTTAGTATTTAAAGATTCAAATAACAAAATTAATATAATTTTGTTAATTTTTATTATAAATAGTTATTAATTATTATTAATTAAGTATTTAACTTTAATAAAATCCATTACAAATTGTTTTTAGTAGGTTAATAGATTTTTTATAGCTTAGTACAGAAAAAGAAAACCTTAATCGGTCAATAATTGGTGCATTTACCCTATCTCAAAGCAAGATTAAAAAAAAAAATTTCAAGAGAAAATTTTATTTTTGAATGAAGATATTTTTTTTCGGTGAAAAATAATTTTTTGAGCATGAATCGTTTTAACTTTTAAAATTTTCCAGCATTCCTGTGATAAAAAATAATGAATGTAACATAAGAAGATTATAATAAATTAACATAAATTTAATATCACTATTACAAACTCGTACAATAAATAATAAATAATCTCGGCTCCTGTTTTGTTTTATGCAGCGTAATTACACGCCCTGTTAGCTAACGGACTACAAGGAAAGTTAGCTCTTACAAAATATCCCGAGGCTTCTTGGGTTCATTTCATTTTAAAAATATGTGCCCGATTAAATAAGTTTCGGTATATAAGTATCTTATGTCGGGAGCTAAACAAACATAAACTCCAATTAATTACTACAAGTGCTGACAATAAACCTCTCTCTAATGAGGCCGAACTGAAGGGTAGTAATTTTTTATTATTATTTCTTTTAAAAATATTTTTTTAATTCAAAGGTTAAAGTTAAAAAAATTAAATCAAAATTAAAGATATTTGATTAAATTTTATCTTGTTGCAAATCAACAAAATTGAACTAATAAAATAAATTCTAATCCCACATTATAGATTACTAATTTTACTATCGGCATAAACTATAGATATACATTTTAATGCAAATATGCTCGTAAAAGTTTAAAGTGAGAGTAGTCTGCAATGAACACCTGCGTTGTCATAAAACTTTACACTGATAAAAAAATTGACTTGATTTATGAAAATTTGATTATTTTTAATCGAGTAAAAAAATTCTTAAGCCAAAATATTTTGTAGATTTAAAAAAATTTTATGTATGATTAAAAATTATCAAAATTTTTGAATTTTTTTGATTCAAGATTTTTTATCCTGCGTCAAATTAAGTTTTCTACCGATGTTCGAATTTTTATAGTTATATTTCTTCACACAAAAAAAATTATTGATTAGAATAAATTAAAAAAAAAAAATTTTTCTTGAAAAAAGTAAAATTTTCTTATCTCAAAAAAATGTCTTCTCTTGCTTAAAAACAACTTTTGTCTTTCTTAAAATTTTCTTAGTTCAAATGGATTTTTTTCTGGGTAATTTTTCATCAAAATTGGTATTTATGCACAGAAAAAAACATTTACTTTAATCAAGTAAATAATTTTGAAGAACTTCATCTTTTTTATTTGAGTCAAAAAATTTTAAAACTAAGAAACTTTTCTTTACTTAATTGACTTCAATTTTTTTTTAGAGTACTTTCAAGCCATTCATAAAAACCCTTTAGTAATTTATACTCAAATCATTGATCATTGGTCTATAAAAATATTTATTTTTTAAAATATTATTATTTATTATACCCAGTAAATGTTTTCATACAATAACATCTGAGAAATGTCTGCAAGAAGTCTGCCGGTTAATAGAGGCCATCGATCTTCTCCCACTTCATAACTCGCAACCGGTAATCTATAAATTCCATATCGCAAAACGATTTCTATTGTCGCCAATAATTTAAAATTTTCATTGGATTCAATTACAAGAAATTAATTTTTAATTATAAATTAAGACATCGGTTCTTGAGATTTCTTAAGATAAACGATCTCTTCCGCGGTCGGCGTGTCTCGTTCCTCAAATCGCTTTATCGTAGGACATACCTCAGACTGTTGTTACGTGTCGCGATTATTTTATTTTATTTTGTTTAATTTAGAGTTTTAAAACCGATCGTTTGTACTGACAGTCCCCGATCGAACGGAGCAAGAATAAGAAAAGAATTAAACGCAGAGTAGAGCGTAAATGTAAAACCAGTTCTTGTTGTAAAGTAAATTGAGATATGGCGCTTTAATAATGTCTCTTACGTACGAATACGAATACTCAAAGGCTACACAACAAACAACATACGGTATTAAACGATTTGCGGTTTTATTTATTTCCTATTGACAGATTACTGCTACGACAAACAGATTTCAATTTACTTATCGTCAGGATAATCATATTATTTAACTGTCTCACTATCCGCGAAATAGTAATTTACTTCAATTAAAAAATAAATAGCAATAGTTAATAATAAATCAATTAAATAATTAATTAAAAAAAACTATTGTTATTATTATTCAAATTCACAGGCTTTTTAATCCCATTAAATTATTTATTTGTAGCTGTAATGAGTTGTAAGAATTTTTTTCTGCCATTCATCTCAAAATCCTTCAAAAGGTCAAGTTTAATATAAAACAAATTATTTGAATTACTTTAAAAAAGGCGGATCTCTGTACGCCCTTTTAGCTTTAAGAAACATTTTTTTTAATTTAAAAGGGCGGAGAGTAAAAAAGATGTTTTATTAGAAAACATAAACAAAAAGCTCGAAAAATAAAGGTAAATCAAAATAACACGATATAAAAATCAATTTTTGAGAGAGAGAACTCAATCAATTTAGAACGTTCCGAGAAAAAACTGTTTTCTTAAAATTTTTTTGAAATTTTGATTACTTATAACTTATAAGTATCCTTTATACGGAGAAATTTTTAACTTCCCGCGAAGAAAATTGGAAATTTTCAAAAATCGGGAAGTTATTGGTTTTACCCCGTTTTTCGAAAATCGAGTTTTCATCAGATCTCGACGTTTTGAGGTTCTAGGAAGCTTCCCTGACTAGTCCCGTGAGGGTGTCACTATGTCTGTATGTATGAGTGTAAGTATGTAAACCTCTTATAACTTTTGAACGGTTGAACCGATTTCATCGCGGTTGGTGCCATTCGAAAGGGCTACACCAAACTTAGATTTCCTGAAAATTTTAACCGATTCGGACCGATAGATTTTGAGAAATTTGGAGAAATCTAAAAAAAAATAGGAAAAAAAATTTTTTTAGAAGTGGTTTTTTTGGGATAACTTTTAAACGGCTTTACCGATCGATTCCAAAAACTACTGAGCTCTTAACCTTGAAAAGCCACGTCGATCGCCGCCAATCCGGTCAAAATCGGTTGATTCGTTCGAAAGATATCGTGAACGAAAAAAAAAAAACGGAAAAAAGTGTTTTTTTTTTTAGTTACTCCGAAATTTCTAGTTTGACCAATTGAAACTTAGAAATTCTTTATGAGGCTTAAAAAACTGCGTAGAATGCCGCCAACCGCGTAAAAATCGGTTCATTCATTCAAAAGTTATTGAGGTTTGAAAATTCAAAAAATAGTGTTCTATGAAACTTCTATCAGACTTTTGAGCTCAAAGAGCGCAAAAGCACAGAAAAGGTATCTTTTTGAGCTCGGAGAGCTCAAAATAACACACAGATTGTATTTTTGAGCTCGAAGACCTCAAAAAAAAAACGGCCATGTATTAACGTAATTAACGGAATTAGCGGGAAGTTGCAGAGATGGCCTTTAGGGTCAACCGTTTTCCTAATTTTTTTAAAAAGTCCTTACGGCACTAAATTTTGAAATATTAGCATTTAAAATTAGTATATTTTACATACAAACCCTGTGCTGACCGACGTTCAAGCGAACGTTTTATTAAATATCAATCGTACTTTTCTTAGGATTGTTTTAAAAAACTGAGAATCATTAACTGAAGATATAACAAGTAATTTTTACCAAAAATAACATAAACGAACGGTATTCATTTTTTTATAAAAAATGTTTGAAGTTAGTAACTTTCGATATTTTACGTGAGTGAAAATAAGCGAGCAATAGTCGGTAAAAAGACGCAACACTAGATCGTGAAAAAGAAATCAATAGCCAAAACCTATTGGTGTCTTTTTCTTGTCTATGAACGTTCCTAATAAGACAATTAGATCCCTCTAAAAATTCATACACCTTTTCGACTTTAGATCTCTAAATTTTAAATTTTCCAAAGCCAAAATGAGCGTACATTTTTATATACGCCCTTTTGTCTTTAAAAATTTCATTTTTAAGCTTTGAATATGCTTGCAAAGATTGGCAAAAAAAACATTTATATACTCTTTTGGCTTATGAAAATTTTTTGTTTAATTTTAAGCTTAGAATATGTGTGCAAAATAATTGGCAAAAAATTTTTAAGATTAGTTTCTAGTTACTATGCAGTCGTAGGCGTTGTAATTGTTAGTCTGTCAATTTATTTTTCTCTCAAAAAATAATAATTATTATTATTATAAAAAATGTATCCATAATTTGACTGTATTATTTTATACAAATAATAATAATGATTATTAAAAATTCAGCGAAAATTACCTCTAACTACTAGCTAGTTAATGATAGTTAGAGATTTTAGCTTCTTACTTTATACTTTTGAACTCTCAGACCACACAGACCGTAAGTTTAATTGCAGGCTCTGCCGTGTAATTAATTATTTTTATTTAATAACTGACTTATATATCAATATTTATTACCGACTGAAAGCCTGCTTTCCATTTGTTTATTATTCATAACTAAATAAATAAATAGTAATTATAGTAATAAATTTTGTAACGCGGCCTTGGGAAACAATGCACGTCTGTTTGTCTGTTTACATTATTAGCAACTTCATTGTTATATGTCTAGTTTACTTACCTCGGGTTTTGTTACCATTATTATTATACCAAGTATTGATAAATGTCCTTAATGATCAATTCATCTGAGAAAATAGGACTATTGCTAATTTCTCAATCAGTAGACGTTTTGGTTTTTAATTACTCGAGTAGCTTTTATTTGTTCATTCAAGATTTAACATTTGTTAATGTTTAAATCTTGGAATACATTGCAATGTTTAATACTTACTATTCACGTCAAAAGAATAAGTTCTTTCAACACAAACAATTAAAAAACCAGTTAACTTTACGGCAACAATTGCTATCGATCGTAAAAATAGCCGTGTGTTCGATCCACGAGGGCAATGCATCTTCGTAATCAGCCATCAGTTTGCGTGGGTACACGTGGGCTTCTCAAGATCCCGGAATAAAATAAAATTACCGGCTTAGCTACGATTACAAAATAAAAGACTAAAAAATTAATTAGAAAATTTATACTAAGACGAGGAATAAACTAAAAAAAATTTTCAATTTTTCTTAGCGGGAAGTTAAAAAATACAAAAAAAAACTAATTAGTAGTAATTGTAACCATGAATGCAGTAATAAATCAAATAGATGAAAAAGTCGGGAATTTTAGGTAGATTTTGTTAGAAATCTAACTATTGCATTAGTCCTCATGGTGAAATTTTCACCTGATTTTGCTATCATATGTCATAATTAGTCAAATAAGTTCCAAAAATACCATTGGTTAAAAAATTTATATATATATATATATATACATATATATATATATATATATATATATATATATATATATATATATATATATATATGTACTATAACCGACTTTGTCATCAGGATATCTGCAAAAGTTTTCAACTGATCTTTATGAAACTTGGTACACATATTCATTGGGTAATTATCTTGAACGAGTTCTAAGATAAGCAAAATCGGTCAATTAGTTTCGAAATGGCGGCCATTAAAAATTTTCAAAATAGTGAAAATCACATTTTCGGTCATTTCATTGATGTATAACTTTCGATTAAAAAGAGATAGCTAACTTTTGAAAAATTTATGTGGTAGTTCATGAAATTGCTTTTAATTTGACGTATATGACATTGAATTTTCTTCGATTTTTAGTTATTTTATGAAAGTTAAGAGGTCTATTGAACCATTTTCAGGCAATGTGTAGTACAATCGACTTATGAAAGTTATTTAATCAAGAATTCTCAACAGATACTGATGAAATTTGGTACACAGATTTCTTGGACAATTAGCTCGCATGAGTCCTAGGATGGACGAAATCAGTAAATTAGTTTTGAAGTAGTAGCTCTTCAAAATTATTAAAATAGTGAAAATCACGTTTTTTGTGGCTTCATAGATGAATAACTGTCGGTTGAAAAAAGATAGCTAATTTTCGAAAAATTCATGTGAAATCTCATGAAATTGCCTTTAATTTGATGCACATAACATTGACTTTTGTTTCTTTTTTACCTTCGATATTATAACTAAAATTAAATATTTTTCATTAACTTAATTTTTTTTACGTTTTAATGATCAAAATATTCATATCACCGTGAATCTCGTAGGCATAACGGTTCATCATTTATTGTTAAAAAATCATATATAGATTTTGCTTATCTTTAAACTAGTCCGAGATAATTATCCAAATAGTCAATACATCAAGAAAACTTTTGCAGAACTTCTTTATTGTAATTAATTTAAAAATTTAATTTTAAACAAATCATAATATTGAAAATAAAGAGAATTTTATATCAAATGAAATCTACCTTCCATTTCGGGTGAGGCCGAATGGCATTTTTTGATTTAGAAAATTAAGTATATTTTACAGAGATTCGATAAGTCACTACGTTCAAAAGTAACTTTTGAAAAAATCAATGAAAGTTTGATAGTTTGCACTTTTAAAGTAAATCTCTTTAGAAATGTAGTTATTTTATTCGGTCTTATGATGCAATTTGAAGAAAATTTTGTTATGTTTTATTTTGTCGAGTTATATAAAAAAATAGCATCTGTATCAGCAGAATTGCGTCAAAATTTCTCAACCGATTTTTATGAAATTTTGTGGATTAATTCTATGAATCAATATAAAGATCAAGTTTGAAAATGAACAAAATCAGCCGGTTATCTTATGAGTTGTGAGTGTTTGAAAATTTTTTTTATTTTCCAAAAATTAAAAATTTTATTAATTTTAACCGAAATCATTTTTCAGTCGTAAAAGAAAGCTGAAATCTCTTGAACATATTTTAAAGTTCATACAATTATCTTTAATTAAAGCTACTATTCATTCAACTTTCATGATTCTTTCAAGGAAAATTTGAAAAATTTATTTTAGGCCAATATTTTCAAATAACTCTCATATTCCATGACGAATCCACACAGTAAAAAATTTTGCGTCATTGCGTCAAAAAACTTAGTGTTAAAAAATTTTTGTGTTTAAATATTTAACACTTTTTTGTGTTGATTTTAACACTTTTTCAACAATTCGCGTGTTTATTTATGAGCTTATAAAATTGGTTATCAATTTACATACTCGGTGATAATAATATCTAAGACATGAGACATGTGATGCATGACATATGACATATGACTTATTCAAAAAGCTGCTGAAGGGCATTAAGCTTCTATCGATGACAGGTAGCAATAACCACCCATCACTTATATCCATAAGTACTGTAATTTCTGGTCACCGATAATGATAAAATAATAATAAGCATATACATAAATCAGTGTCGAGAGAGACTAGGTCATATCAGTGATTGAGATTCTAAGGAACTCGTGTATGTAGTAATATCAGACCACGGCATATCTACTGCAAGCAATCCAAGGTATTATAATAGTATGCAGACTGCAGAAACAAGAAAACAAATTTACAGGTTCAGTCTATACCTAAGATTTCATCTGGAAATTAACATACGAACATTAACACCCGTCAGTCTAGTTTAGGCTTATAATAGATTTGTTTCGGTTTATTTACTTTATTAATAATTCAATTTATAGTTCTTAGCATATGACGCAACTATAAAAAAATTCTGATATTTTTCCGTGCATGTATTTTTATACGATATAACGACGATTACGTCTATAAATCTTAAAAAATTTCAATGAAACTCATCATACTTATTCTTTGGACGATTCTGGAGGTCAAATTTGAAGATGAGCCAAATCGGTCGGATGGTTCAGAAATGACAGAAATTCAAAAGTTTGAAAAAGAAGTATTATACGGAAAAAAAATTGTTTTCTTGGTTCAAGAATTTTTCTCTTGATTCAAATTAATTATTTTTTTTCAGTGTAAACCATACCTGACATGGATAGGTACATTTCTTGAATGAATGTGGAGAGCAAAATTGCACAGTAAAAAATTTTACGTCATTGCGTCAAAAAACTTAGTGTTAAAAATTTTTGTGTTAAATATTTAACACAAAAATTTTTAACACTAAGTTTTTTGACGCAATGACGTAAAATTTTTTACTGTGCAATTTTGCTCTCCACATTCATTCAAGAAATGTACCTATCCATGTCAGGTATGGTTTACACTGAAAAAAAATAATTAATTTGAATCAAGAGAAAAATTCTTGAACCAAGAAAACAATTTTTTTTCCGTATAATACTTCTTTTTCAAACTTTTGAATTTCTGTCATTTCTGAACCATCCGACCGATTTGGCTCATCTTCAAATTTGACCTCCAGAATCGTCCAAAGAATAAGTATGATGAGTTTCATTGAAATTTTTTAAGATTTATAGACGTAATCGTCGTTATATCGTATAAAAATACATGCACGGAAAAATATCAGAATTTTTTTATAGTTGCGTCATATGCTAAGAACTATAAATTGAATTATTAATAAAGTAAATAAACCGAAACAAATCTATTATAAGCCTAAACTAGACTGACGGGTGTTAATGTTCGTATGTTAATTTCCAGATGAAATCTTAGGTATAGACTGAACCTGTAAATTTGTTTTCTTGTTTCTGCAGTCTGCATACTATTATAATACCTTGGATTGCTTGCAGTAGATATGCCGTGGTCTGATATTACTACATACACGAGTTCCTTAGAATCTCAATCACTGATATGACCTAGTCTCTCTCGACACTGATTTATGTATATGCTTATTATTATTTTATCATTATCGGTGACCAGAAATTACAGTACTTATGGATATAAGTGATGGGTGGTTATTGCTACCTGTCATCGATAGAAGCTTAATGCCCTTCAGCAGCTTTTTGAATAAGTCATATGTCATATGTCATGCATCACATGTCTCATGTCTTAGATATTATTATCACCGAGTATGTAAATTGATAACCAATTTTATAAGCTCATAAATAAACACGCGAATTGTTTCTGTTAGTATATATATATACTGGATTTCTCTTTACTTGGATCGGTACTTAACTCGGTGATTTAAATGAGGATTTTTGTCAGTTAGTTTGAGAACAAGGACAAATTTGAATAGAATAATTTAAACTGGACGATGATGTTTTAGCGCCTGGAGTTAAATGCATTAATGTTACTCATAACTCACAACGTTACAACTTTAAATCGGTGAAAGCTTGACGGAAATTGTATATATGTATATGGAAACTATGCCCGTCAGCTCGTCACTTGCCTCGAATACCAAAGATCTTTACTTAATATTATCTTGGGCTCTTTACTCTTTATAACCGGTAATCCCGGACTGATACTTGCAAACTCTCAGTATAGAGAAAAGTTAGCTTAACTTTAAATTTAAAGACTACGGCGTCACGCAACGTAAATGCTAAGTATTAAATTGTTATCACCCGGGGCTAGAATAATCCGGGCTGAGCATCGTCATGGAGGATCGAGACATCTGAGACTAAACAGATAAAATCCAGACAAAATATATGTAATTTAATCTAGATCTTAAACTTCACGGTTTATTTTATTTAATTATTTTATTTGAGTTACTTATGTGTGAATAATTTTGTATAGGAGCTTTTAGTGTAATTAAGATTTTTATTTATGAATTTTTGGCTCGGATTTAAAAAACTTTAGAATTTCCTTAGATTAATTTTTTTTGGCAGAAAAAATTCAAATGTTTAATGTTCAATTAAAAAAAAAAAAATTTGAGTAAAAACAATGATTTAAGACTTTGATTACACGTTTTAAAAATTTCTTTTTATTTTTACCGAAACATAAAATTGTAATTTCAAAAACTGTTTTGTTATAGCTTAAAAAATTTTTTTGTTGTCTCCTGAATGTTAATTTTTGGAAATTAAAGTTTCACTAGAGGAAAAAATCTTGATGAATTAAAAAATTTATTAATTAAATTTTTGATAATTTGTTAAAAATTTTTTTGTTACAATTTTAAGATTTTTATCTGAAAATTTGTCTGTGAAATAAAATTTTTTTGTTATATCATTTTTTTTTTTTTAATTAAATTATGATACATTGCAATCTAAGTAAGAAAAATTTTGTCGCGGATATATTTTTATTTTAAAATAAGTTTTTAAAGTTAAATTTGGTGTGATCAAAAATGTTAACATGAATTTGAGCTTTTTTAACGACTTTATAAGGTAAAAGACCCAGTTATTGACACTGGCCTGGTTATTAACACTTGCAATGTTATTTAAATTTAAAAAAAAAATCAATTCTAATAAATTAATAAATATAACTTTTGTGTTATAAATTTTAAGATAATAGGTTTTTTGAGAACATTTTATTTTTTTAATTAAAGTAAAATTGCAAGTGTCAAATAATCAGTTCAATATCAATAACTGGATCTTTTACCTTACATACGGAAAAAAGAAAAAGAGAAAAATTACATTATAAATAGTAATAAGTGTCGCTTCATATGAAAAACTATAAAAATTGCAGTTTAAAATAACATTATTATAAATTCAAACTTTAAATGTTAAAGAAGGTTGTTGTCAGTTAAGTCTGCTCTGTTTTCACCGGTTTAGTTTTTTTGTTGTGAGATTAAAGATGTTACTCGAGTGCAGCAAACCAGCTAATCCGTATAAACTCGATACAAGAAGTTGTACAGAGCTGACTTTAGCTTTGTGTCTTATTTCTGAACCATGAACATATTTACTTACTCTTGTAAATAGTTATTTTTAAAGTATAAACGAGGATTATATCAAAAATTTAAGATAAGATGAAGATATCAGTTCTATTTTCAGCATTAAAATAAGAACATGGATTATACGATGGATGAAAAATTGTTATCATTATTATTTTTATTATTAACATTAATTTTTTTTCTAATAAAGCGAAGGAAAGTCAATAAATTAAACGAAATCCCAAGTTATGTTCATCTTGGAAAGCTCAATATGATTAGATATAACATCGTTGGAAGTTCACTTCCGTCGCATTAACTCGGGGCATTGGCTAGAGAGGGTTGGGGATCGGAGTAGAGAGAGTGGTCGTCGAAGATTGGACGCACTGCACGGTACTGCAGGGTGAAGCTAAATGTTTTACTCTCGGTCTAGTCGGTCATTTTCTGATAGCAGTGGTGGTTGGACCATAGCCAGACCACACCACCAGCATAGAACGTATAGTATGTACTATGTACTAATGGTAAAGGTAAAGGTAAAAGTAGGAGTAGAGGTAAAGGTTTCCAAGAAGCAAGACACAAACGAGATGATGCTCTTGCACTGATAGAAGGATTTGTTTGTATTTAATAAATCAATTTATTAAAATCTTTTTCAGATATTTTTTTGGGTGGAAAAAATATTTTTTTACTATTAACAATATTCGTTATTATTAACTAAATCAATTTTTTATGAGAACAAAATTTTTGTAATTATTAAGAAGCTTTTGTGTATTGAAAAAATTATTTATTTCCACCAAATAAGATTTGTTAATAGTTAACAAATATTTTGTTGGTGGTCGGTGTTGGTAGATGGCTCTACGTTAACGCGTAGTTGTAAATAAGTATATATATGTAAACTTCTAATTGTAATTTATCTTTTTATTATTTGTATCTTTTAATTTCAATTTTCTTTTACACTTCATTATATCTAATTCTCTGTAATTTTTACAATTAAAATAAAACATTGAAACACCTTTTTGAGGAATTTTTTAAATATTAATAATCCAGTGTGTAAATATTAATAAATGATTTATTAAATATTAATAAATCATTTTATAGATGCTAATAAATCATTTTTTATATGTTAATAAACCGTTTATTAAATAGTAATTAATATTTGGTTAGCACAAAAAATAGCTGCTAATAAATGATTTACTAACTGTTAATAAATATTTGTTGAGGACCTATCCTCTAGTAAATCATTTATTAAATATTAACAAATCTTTTTAAATACAAAAAAATGTTTCTATCAGTGCACATAGATGCCACATGGATTGTTCGCATATATTTCCATGCAAGTAAACCAAAGTTTTGTTATTCATAACTCGTAATTCAAGTTGCAATCAACTTTTAAATTACTACTAATTGCTAAATCATTGTAGAGAGTTAAAAAAAAAAATTTATCATGAATTTTTAAACTTCTAGTACTTAAATTAAAAAATAAAAAAAATTTTTCGGTAGCTGTGTAATTTTACGGTCACATATTTTTTTCGCTATTAAAAACCTTAAAATTGACATTTTTTATTCTATATTGATGAACTTGAAGAAAAAAAAAATACAGAATTGTTAAAAAAATTTTTAACATTTTTATGAATTTTAATATTGTAGACCATGAAAAAAAAAAACAAGTAACAACTTTTTTTCGATGTGTAATAAAACGATAACAAATCAGAGACCTCAAACTTTAAAAAATTTTTTTAAACAAATTATTAGCGTTAATATCTTTTAAGATAATGAATCAGTTAAAATTTGAAATAAAAGTAATAAAATCCAAGTTTTACTACATTTGCGATTAATAAAACAGATTAAGTGATTCCGATTACACTAAGACTAGCCTGAAGCAAAAAAATGTGTGTTAATGCAAATTTTGACATTTAAGATCCACATGGCATATAACATAAAACATATAATACAGATATTAAATAAAATCGAGCGATAAATATAAAAAATGAAAAAAAAGTGAAATGATTGAAAGGCTTTTGTGTCGTTAAGTTTGTAAGAAAGTAAAGATCTCACGGGGACTGTGTTGCAACGATGATATAGAAGATTGTGTGTTTAATGCTGACAGTAGCAGTGATATATTAAATATACATATATAAATTTCCACGTTAATATATGAGTCACCTGATGCATTTACCGCACCCAAAGCGCGATTACAATCATTTTTAAAAATACGTTTAATGAACATGTGACGTTAATGCATTACTGCTACGTCAATTTGAAAGATTATAATTATTTATTATTGTGTGTTATATTATGTATATGTTTATTTTATTGCTTTGCAGACAACCAGCATCGGAGGTGGCAGTGTCGTGGAGAAACTATCGTTTTACAATCACACGGAATGCGAGTGCCGCGAAAAAACCGAATACGGAATGCAAAATGATAATAAAGTACAAGAGAGCAATGAATTCAAATCTCATGTCAGCTCCGGTAGGCAGCATCAATCTTTGGTTCCGCAGAATATCAGAAAACCTGTTACGAAAAAACCGTAAGCTTTCTTGTTTTTTTTTTTTTTTTTTTTTTTTTTTATTTTTCTTTTTGGAAATTTTATTTTATTTTTATGTCGTAAGTTATAATGTAACTGTAAAATCGTTACGTTGGTTTCTAGGTGTCGATGTCCGTCTGAATTCACACCGAGGATGAATTTTGATGGAGAATGCGTCTGCGATTGCTTCGAAAACGATCAAAACTGCTTCCGCGCTAGGAGGGGCAAAGGATATTTTTCATATCGCGATCGATTGTAAGTTTTTATACTTTTTACACGCTTTTTATTAGCTTCACTTGTATGTATGTTTGTAACCGACTTCTTTGGGCGCGATTTTGACCGACTTTAAACGGCCAGATTTCGTTCAAACTTTGCAGATTTATCGAGGACCGATGACAATACACTAATTTGATAAAATTATTCCATTTTTCAATTTGCAAAATATGATTTTTGTTAATTTATATAATTTTCATCTATAGTCGATAAACTAAGAAAGTTAATTTTAATTTTTTATAATTTTTCTCTACAGTCGATAAGACAAGACTTGATGTTAATTTTACTCTGATGCTTCGCAACATGAATCGTGCAAAATGTATTTTATTTTAAAAAAAGCGTGGGGTGCTTTTTAAGATATTATCAAAATGATAATCACTCTACTCATATCTGTCAATAAAATATTTATAACCTATTGACACCATGCACCCCAAGCTTTTTTTAAATAAAATACATTTTTTTTATTTACACTTTTATTAATTTATATTTATTGAAATTTTTAACACTATTTTTAATTTAAATTTATTTTCTATTTTTTAGTTTGGTTTTCTTTAAAAAGCGTGTTTTTAGTTTTTTTAAACTATTATTTATTAATCAAAACATATAAGGCTAGTTAAAAAATTTTCATAATAAAAAGAAAATTATATCCATAAATTTAGATATTAATTAATATTTAAAAATACTTTCTAAGCACAAAAAAAAATTAACTTGATTTAAAAGAAAAATTCTTGAACCAAGAAAATAATTTTGAAGAGTTTCATTGTCTTGAATCAAGACGAAAAATTTTTGAATCAAGTAAAATTTACTTAAACCAAGAAAAATTTCTTAGTCAAACAATTTTTGTTATTTAAATCATGAAGATGAAGTTTTTAAAAATAAAATTTTTTTTTGTATGACTATGAGATGTTAGAAAAAAAATGGTCGTCTTTACTATAAATAAAAACAAAATGAAAGAGTTTAGGTGTAGTAAAGGAAAAGTTCTTGAACGAAGAAATCGCTCTTAGTTCAAATAAATTTTATCTAAGAATTCTTCTTCTTGATTTAAGATGATCTTTTCAAAATAATGTTTTTAGTTCGAGATTTTTTTGTTCAATCAAGTTAATTTTTTTATCAGTGTACTTAATATACTTAAACAAGATAATCATTTTAATTAATTCCAAATTAATAATGAGAATATTAGTCTTGAATATTGAGGGTTTTTAAACTATAGTCCAAGATATTTAATTATTTTAAAGTAGCTCCAAATTATTCGACTTCAGGAAAAAAAGATCTAGTTGTAGATTGGAAAAAAAAAAAACATACTTGATTCAAGAAAAATATTTTCTTTGAAGAATACAACCGACCAAAAATCAAAAAAATTATGTGCTCTTTTGCCAAAAGGGTGCATAATTTTTTTTTATCGCCAATCGACTGGTAGACTTATATTCTATGCATAAAAATCAAACATTGATTTCCCAAAGCTAAAAGAGCTTATGTCTTCAATTATGCGCCCTTTTAGTTTTAGAAATTTGAAAATTTTATGAACTAAAGCAAAAAGATTCTGAAATTTTTTTTTCTTTAATATTTTGAAAAAATATATCTTAAATAAAAAAAAAAATGTGTTGTACACTAAAAAAAAAAATTAATCAAGAGAAAAATTCTTAAGCCAAGAAAATAGTTTTTAAGAATTTTATTGTCTTGAATTAAGATGAAAAATTCTTGAATCAAGTAAAATTTACTCAAACCAAGAAAAATTTTTTAATTTAGGAATTTTTCTACTCAATTAAAAAAGATGAATTTCTTCAAAATTATTTACTTGATTTAACTAAATTTTTTTTTTTGTATAGGCCAAAAAAATGTTAATCATGTGAATTATATACTCAGAAACTTAGTAACTGCAAAAAACTAAACAATTGTTTTCGTTTTATTTCTTTTTAGAATGAAATTGAATTTTGTATACTAGACTTTTTTTTAGATCTAAGCAGATTATAAATTTTTGAATCAAAGCAACAGGTTACCTTCAAAATATTTTTTTTCTTGTGTCAAAAATATTTCTCTTGAATCAAGTAGTTTTTTTTTTAGTCAAGTTATTTAAAATTTTTTTTTAATGTTATATTTTATATGTTTTTATGATAAAAGTAGCCATTTTCTGTTTATATTTTGAAAAAAAATTAAATGAAGATATATATGAGGACTGGTTGATTAAATTGAATACTTTTCATTTTATCATAAATCATAAATATACCTTCTTACTAGTCAGTGCTTTTTTTTAGTTATAATATTTTTCAATTTTTCTAAATTAATTATTAATTAATTTTTTTCAGATGTATACAAAATGAAGAGTGTGCAGTGCCATCCTGCGAATTCGGCGACTACATAAAGCGGCAAGGAAGGTGTCCCCGGAAAAAAGAAAAATTCGACGAAATCGCGAACTACCCAAATCACATGAATTATCACAACCGGCATAGAAGTTGAAAATCGCCTTAATTAAAAAATAAAAAGAGTGAAAAATATTATAGTAAAAAAAAAAAAAGATAAAATATTAAATACGTGCCAAATTGTTTAATCACAAAGACTATTGACCGTATAGTGAAAAGTAATGCAAAGCATTTTGAGTGCCTTGTCAAAAGATCAACTCAATATATTATAAATAATTTTTATTAAGGCACTAATTGCGTTTATATATTGCTAAGTTAATTAATTGTACATAAATTTGTACACGTGTGTTTATAAGTATGCGTTAATTAATTAAAAAATTAGTTATGAGATTAAAAATAAATTACTAGATCTGTAAGGGCATGTTTTCTATATAAATATATATTTTAATTAATTAATTATTATTTTTTATTATTATTTTAGTATCAATAATTATGATAGTGTCCTATTTTTTTATTAATAATGGATATTAAGGACACGTGCCTAGTCTGAGGTTAAAAATCAAATATTTTCCATGATTTAGTAATTATAATTATTATTTATAAGTTTATCAATAAAAAATGATAACTATTAATAATATCAATTGTAGAATAAGTGAGAAAAAAATTATTTAAGGAAGTTTAATATAACTTTATTAATAAGCGCACTTTCGTATTGATATATTATTATTTTATATTGTATGTTTTAAACAATACGCTTACAATTATATTCAATCTAACAAAGTCTTTAGTATTAAAAAACAACTTTAGTAACTACTGTCATTTAACTAAGTTGATATATACTTAAAGGGATTTTTTTTAATTCTAGACAAATTTTTTTTGAAATATATTTCGTATTTGATATTTTATCTCTGATGTACTATTGCATTAATAATGAAAAAATTCTGTATAAAAATTGGTTTTTTTAACTGTATTTTCATCAGTAATCATGTTTTTTTTTTATATGTAGACGTTTTATCATCGATTTTCTTGTTTGAGCATTAATATAAATTCATGTAAATCATTGTTATTTAAATTCTTGAATATATAATCTAAACAAAATTTGAGAACAAATTAAAAGTGTAAGGGAATTTATTTTGAAAAATTTGCATGTTTTCTTCTAATAAAATAAAAATTTTTTCCTTATTCCTAATCGAAAAAATCAACAACTGGATCCGAAAATAAAAATCTTTCAGTGTCGACGCGAAATAATTCTTATAATTCGACAGATTATAGCTTTAACTATTTGTTAATTGTTTTTTTCCAAAACAAACAATTTAAAAATTAATGGAAACGAGTATGAGCAAAATGAAGAGTAGTACAATATGAATCAGCAATATTTATGTCAGCATTGTGATCTAAAAGAAGCTTCAATATCTTTAAATCTTGTTTAGAAATTACTTGAGCCGATAAATTAAAAAAATTATATTTATCTGATTTTCTCTGGGTCGATAATGAAAAATATATAGTCAGAAAAAGCGGAGTATGGAGTTGATTCTATTTTAACTGTAATTTTTCATGTCCTTATCACAAGAATAAGGAAAATTTTGTACTTATTTGAAATGGTTTAAATAAGAATTTTACAACTTGCTATAAATATTAATTACTTATGTTTATAATTAAATGAGCAAATGTTAAGCAACTTATTGTTAAATTGTAGAACGCGTAAATATTTAGCTTAATTGAATTTCCAGAAAGTTTATAGACTGAAGTGGCGGAATTGGCGCAGCCTCATTGTTATAAAAACAAATTTTAATGAAAGTTTTATCATTTTTAGAGTAGATGGAATGCGATTCCACTCGGTAAGCTGAATATAGAAAAGATTATTAATAATAATTATAATTAGTTTGTAAAATAGTTAGCAATTATACTTACTACCCAAATTGCGATTGTTTAAATTAAAATTACAGCGTGAATACTGAGGATTCGACGATTGTGGCTGGTCTGCAGGCAAAGGATCTGGGATTTTTTTTTTCCTGGCCGGTGGCACCTAAAAAAAAATTTTTTTTGACAAAATATTTAATAGGGTAAATGCACCAATTATTGACCGATTAAGGTTTTCTTTTTCTGTACTAAGCTATAAAAAATCTGTTAACCTACTAAAAACAATTTGTGATGGATTTTATTAAAGTTAAATACTTAATTAATAATAATTAATAACTATTTATAATAAAAATTAACAAAATTATATTAATTCTGTTATTTGAATGTTGAAATACTAAAATCACCAATTATTGACCGAAGAAACCCAATAAATGACCAACCGTTCTCCAATTAATTGACCGCTCAAATAATTATAAGTAATTTTGTAAACTACATTTATGTAATTAAATTTATGCAGTACTTTTGAAGTATTAACGACATCTTTAACAAAACTAAACATACAATATAATTTTAAATCGTACTTTTTTATAAAATAATATAAATAATAGCCGATTTTTTTGGTTTTTTGAGATTTTTAAAAATTTTAAAACGTTAACGGAGCGAGAAAACTTCAGATTCAAATTCAGCGGAAAAAAATACATGAAAATCATACTCAATCTGAGTCCAAAAAAATTTTTATTTCGAAAACTTTAGTTTTTCATGATTTATTGCAATTTTTTTAGGTTTTTCGTTTTTTTTTTTTTTTCAAATTTGGACGGTTCATGGGGCTAATTTACTTTTAGATTTGAATTCAGCACATTGAAATACATCAAAATCATACGTGATCCGCGTCCACAAAAATTTTTTTATTGCTGTAATTGCAGTTTTTTGCAGTTAACGAAGTAGCCACTTTACGCCTCCGTCGAGGAAAAAAATAGTATACACTCCTCGGGAAGTAAATAAGAAAGCCTCAGATCACATGTAATTGTTGGCCGAGGCGAAGCCGACATTTCTTACTTTACTTCCCTAGGGGTGTAATGTACTATTTTGTCGCAAAGCAGACATTTTATAATTTTTCAGCCACACAGCAGACTGTTTATAGTTTATTTTTTCCTGCAAAACAGACATTTAATAATTTTTCAGACGAACAGCAGACTGTAAATTTATTTATTTTGAATCGCACAGCACTCTTAATTTTGTTTTGTCTCAAAGCAGACATTTAATAATTTTTCGGCCGTACAGCAGACTGTGGATTGATTTATTGTATATCGCACAGCAGACTCTCAATTTTTTTTGTCCCAAAGCAGACTATTAAAGTTTTTACTGCTTAGTCGCACAGCAGACATTTAATTTTTATTTTGTCGCAAATTTGAAATTTAATTATTTTTCACCTGAACAGCAGACTATAGATTTACTTATTTTGAAACGCACAGCAGACTCTTAATTTTTTTTTTGTCGCAAAGCGGGCATTTAATAATTTTTCAGCCGTACAGCAGACTGTAGAATTGTTTATTTTGAATCGCACAGCAGACTCTTAAATTTTTTTCTGTCGCAAAGCCGACATTCAATAATTTATTTTGAATCGCACAGCAGACTATTATTTTTTTTTTTTGTCGCAAAGCAGACATTTAATAATTTTTCAGCAGCATAGCAGACTCTTAATTTTTTTTTTTTTGTTGCAAATCAGATATTCAATAATTTTTCAGCCGCACAGCAGACTGTAGATTTATCTATTCTGAATCGCACAGCAGACTCTCAATTTTTTTTTTTGTCGCAAAGCAGGCATTTAATAATTTTTCAGCCGCACAGCAGACTGTAGATTTATCTATTCTGAATCGCACAGCAGACTCTCAATTTTTTTTTTTGTCGCAAAGCAGGCATTTAATAATTTTTCAGCCGCACAGCAGACTGTAGATTTATCTATTCTGAATCGCACAGCAGACTCTCAATTTTTTTTTTTGTCGCAAAGCAGGCATTTAATAATTTTTCAGCCGCACAGCAGACTGTAGATTTATCTATTCTGAATCGCACAGCAGACTCTCAATTTTTTTTTTTGTCGCAAAGCAGGCATTTAATAATTTTTCAGCCGCACAGCAGACTGTAGATTTATCTATTCTGAATCGCACAGCAGACTCTCAATTTTTTTTTTTGTCGCAAAGCAGGCATTTAATAATTTTTCAGCCGCACAGCAGACTGTAGATTTATCTATTCTGAATCGCACAGCAGACTCTCAATTTTTTTTTTTGTCGCAAAGCAGGCATTTAATAATTTTTCAGCCGCACAGCAGACTGTAGATTTATCTATTCTGAATCGCACAGCAGACTCTCAATTTTTTTTTTTGTCGCAAAGCAGGCATTTAATAATTTTTCAGCCGCACAGCAGACTGTAAATTTATTTAATTTTAGTCGCGCAGCAGCCTTCTAAATTTTTTTTTGTCACAAAATAGACATTTAATAGTTTATCAGCCTCACAGCAGATTCTTATTGTATTAATTATTAGTTTCTCAGCAGACTTGTCAATTTTCGTTTGTCGCAAAGCAGACATTGAATAGTTCATCAGCCGCACAGTAGACTGTTAATATCTTTTTTTTTGCAAAGTAGACATTCAATAATTTATTATTTTCTCTGCAGTTTATGAATTTATTTATGTCTTGGTCACACAGCAGACTTTTTATATTTATTCAGCTGCACAGCAGACTGTTAATTTTTTTATTGCTCAGTCGCATAGCAGACTTGTCAATTTTTATTATTTCTAGTCGTAAAGCAGAGTTTTAATAGTTTATTAGCCGCACAGAAGATTAAGTATTTTTATTTTCTAGTCTTAAAACTGACTTAATAGTTCTTTAGCTGCACAGCATACTGTAAATATCTTTATTTTTTTGTCGTACCTCAGACTGCTAAAATATTCATCTGTTAGCCGCACAGCAGACTTTTAATCTATCTATTTCTTAGTTGCAAAGCAGACTTTTTATAGTTTATCAGCCGCACTGCAGACAGTTTATGTATTCATTTCTTTCTTTCTCAAACAGCAGACTTCTAATATCTTTTCTACAGTAGAAATTTTTTTACAATAGAATAAAAAAAAATCCTAAATTACATACAAGAAATAACTGTATATTCACAGTCATATTGCTATTCAGTACAAATATATAAATATATATACTTACGTATATACATGTATATTTCTGTCTTCAGATATATGTAATGTTATTTTCTAATTAAACATTAATAAATATAAAAATATACAGAAATATAAATATAAACGTATATTCAGACATGTATACATTCGTCTATTGAAGATATTAAAGTTGTAAATTATTACAATCAATCAATATCTTGTTAATAATAAATAAACTTTAAAAAAAAAAATAATTTACTAATTTTATTCATTATGTGAATAGTTAGGTTATGTTAAATTTATTGCAACGTCACCAATCCACAGACCCGGTAAAGTTTGGCGCCAAGTCCCGTTTTTGATGTATACTAATCTTTTATGTATACTAAGTACATTTGTTAATTCGTCGGCAATGGATGCATTCGGTTCACCTAAGTTGTAACTGTGAGTTAGTACACATGCGTACACTTACAACTTTAATAACTTACTAAATTAAGTACAAAATTAGAAATTTTTGTTGGTCGAACACGCCCATTTACTAATGTCACACCTAAGCGTCACTACTGATCAGGCTGATCAGGGGTGGGCACGTAAAATACTATACGTATAATACTGTTATGCTTTCATCTAGTGGATGTTATTTTTATTTATTTAAAACTTTACTTACTGTAGTTCTTTCGCCCGGGAGTATTAAAATACTCGGTTTCAGTGCGGGAAAGGAATAATTTTAAATAAAAGAATTCTATTTAGACGTAGTTTAATTTTGATCAAAATTATTTAGTTCTTTTTAATTTATTATTCAAGTTGACAAGATATTAAAAGCTTGAAAATATAAAATTGAGGTTTACAATGACGTGATCTTAGCAATCTAATCTCTCGATGAGAAGTGTCGTTACATAGTTTTTCCGAAGATCTTCAAACTCCGTTCTTCTCCCACCATAACTTCCACACATACATCCACTCTAAGGAATAATGTATAATGATCCTTATACACTAACATGTATTTTCTCTATATCTATATATATTTACTTCAGCCTATCGGCCTGAAAGTTGGACTTCACTTATATATACTTTTAGCAATACAGTCATTATGTTTATTCAACTATTCTTATTAATTTAACAAACCCTTTTTAAAATCTATTTATAATAAAATTAACTTATAATTAACTTGAAATTAAGTTACAATAAAATTATAATAAACTATAACATGAAACTATATATATTATATTATTTATAATATGTTGGACTAATGTTTGAGTTTGAATAATTAATAATTTGGATTAAATATTATTTCTATCATTTTACATTCGAGTTTTCTAATAAAATTATAAGTCAGTTTAATTATTATCCTGTATAAAAGAATAGATATTATTATTTAATTATAAATTAAATAATAATTAGATAATGATTTAATAGTAAATTAGTTAACTAATAATTATTAGTTATAAATTAAATATAAGATACTAATTATTAATTATTTTAACTCAATTTTGCTTAACTACAATATTATATAAAGTTAGATTTTAACAGTAAATGTTATTTAACAATATTATTTTTGTTTAGTTACATATGTTTTTTTTTTATTATTCTTTGTTACTTTAGAACAAGGGTCTATTGATTTCACACGTGTCTTTTACGACTTTTCCTCATAGGGTTTTAAGTTTCATCTGGCGAGAGTCCTTGAATTACTCAAGTACTTTTTATGGGTTTTGAAAATTCGGTTACAATGTACCTTTGTACCGAAATATGTTTTTTTTTTATTTTATTTTTTTTTCTTTTGTAAATAAAACAGAGTTAACCAAAAGATGTTTATTTTACAACTGGTAAGAGTAAAAGCATTAAATAAAGGACTGGAATATTTACTTCGAATATAAAATTTAACTAATTTTAATCATTTAATATTTACTAGTTTCAATATTTCGTTTGAATTCGCGCTCTCATAATAGATAGCGCTCTAATAACAGGTAGCGTCACCTGTTGGATGCACTGGGTGCATCACAGTATCACAGGTCTTTTAGGATAAACACAAATCTTTAGGTTATGAAATAATTTTCATGAAAAGCGCGCCTTTAATTAAAGAACGCTAAATAAATTGCGCGGGAATATTTACGCCATTGTTCAGATTGCTCGCAGTAACATAGTATATATATGTGTAAACGACTTAACGACACTAAGAAAAATTATCAAGTGAATTACGCAGCTGGCAGTTGTTGATGTTCTTTTGGTAAATCATTAACTTTTTTGTTAATTTTTATATTTGATAGTTTTTGAATGATTTAATAATCAATAAAAATGATTCCGTTGACTCAAGGAGCATTAAATGTAAGTAATCTTTATTTTACGTGCTGATAATAATTATCTTGTTATTATAATCAATTGATTTTTTTCAGGAAATCGCCCAGGGGATTGAAGTTGACAAGCCCGTTTTTCAGATTCTGGTAAATTTTGTTTGTATTAATTAATTTTTTTTTAGTAAAAAACTGGAAAATAATTTTATTATTGTTTGGTTATGTGTCTTTCAGGGAACCAAGAGATTAGCAAGCACTGAGAGTGAACGCTACAGATTGCTTTTGTCCGATGGAGTTACGAGCAATTCATTTACAATGCTGGCTACCCAGCTCAATGGTATGGTTACAAATAATGAATTGTCGGATTTCTCTATCATTGAGATTACTCGCTACGCATTGACCAATGCCAATAATGCCGGAAAAATGAGGTAATTTTATTTTGTGATAAGAATTTAATATCACAAGTGCTGAATAAATATTATTTACATATTGCCATTTAAATATTTAAATATTGCCATTAAATAACTAACAATTTTTGATCATTTTTTATGATACTAATATTGAGAGGCATCTGCTAATTTTTTAACTCATGAATTATAGCAAGAAAAATATGACATTAAAATTAGTAGTTACTTGAACATTTTTTTATTTTATTTAACAAACAAATTTGCTTCAAAAATTATTTTTAAAAAATTGCATTTTTTATTTTTTTAAATTTCTACATGTCAATTTTTTTTCTAATTTTCTTGCCATAATTTATTTGTTCTAAAAATTCTAAAAAATTATCAAATATCGGCTAAATTAATTTTCATAAGAAAATGACATTAACGTCAACAGTTACTTGAATATTTTTTAATTTTATTTAACAAACAAATTTGCTTCAAAAATTATTTTTAAAAAATTGCATTTTTTGTTTTTTTTAAATTTCTACATGTCAATTTTTTTTTGTAATAGTTTTTTTGCCATAATTTATTTGTTATAAAAATTCTAAAAAATTATCAAATATCGACTAAATTGATTTTCATAAGAAAACGACATTTAAGTTAGCAGTTACTTAAACATTTTTTAATTTTATTCAACAAACAAATTTGCTTAAAAAAATTATTTTTAAAAATTTGTATTTTTCATTTTTTTAAATTTCTACATGTCAATTTTTTTTATTTTTTTTTTTTTTTTTGCCGTAATTTATTTGTTACAAAAATTATCAAATATCGACTAAATTAATTTTCATAAGAAAAACTTATTTTAAAAATTCCATCTTCAAGAGTCTCTAAAAAGTCATAAGTGCAATTTTTAAAAAATAGTTTTCTAGACAGTTTATTATTCAAAAAAGTAAAAAAATTGTCAAGTGTCTGCTAAATTCAATGATATTAATAAATTTAGCCGATATTTTTAATTTTTTGATTTTGTTTAATTTATTAAATTAGAACTAAAAAATTTTTTTAAAAAATTGCAATTATAGTTTTTGAAGTTTTTTACAATTGAAAAAATTAAAAAAAAATTTTGAAATAATTTTTTTAATACAAAAAATTATAAAAATTTCTAGATGTCAACTAACATCATTTTCATAATTCAATATCATGATTTTGTTAACAAATGAACTATTTAGAAAATTTTGACAAAATTAAAAAAAAAAAATATGATTCCAATTTTCAATAAATATTTTTTTTCGTACTAGTTTATTTTATAAAATAAAATAAAAAAAAATTTTTTAGTTTGATTATGATTTTTTTATAATTAATATTATCAAGAGAACTAACTCTATTTTCTATCTCAATTTAACAGAAAAATTATGGTAATTCTGGGAATCGAAGTCAAAGTACCCGGTCATCAAGTTCCTGGAAAAATTGGTAACCCAACACAACAAGGAAAAGACGGTGCTGCTAGTGGAGACATGAGACCCACTCAGCCAGTCACAGGCTCACCGAATGAGAGTTTTGACCAAACCCAAAATAAGAGACCTGCTGCAAATGCTGTACAACCGAGTAAGCTTTGATGATTCATTCAATAATGACATTTAGCAGCAAAATGTATATAGATTATTTTATTACTATTAAAATGCTCGTAGAAAAAACTAGAATTTATAAAATTGATTAGATATCAAATATTATCAAAGAACAAAAGCATGTATGAAATTTCAATATTTTAATTGGATATTAATTTTTTAACAGATGCTAACGCTGCTCAAAAACGTCGTTTAAATGAATCTTTGAACGCTGGAACTTCTATAATGACTAGTCCTATCGCTGCATTGAGTCCGTACCAAAATAAGTATGTTTAAATTTTTACTTGAAGCTAACAGTTATTTATCTTGCAAGTCTTTAATTTATTCATTAAATATATTTATATTTATTCTGTAATTAGGTGGGTAATCAAAGCTAGAGTTGCTAATAAATCCGATATCAGAACATGGAGTAACTCTCGTGGAGAAGGAAAACTATTCAACATGACACTGGTTGATGAAAGCGGTGAAATAAGATGCACTGGATTCACTGATTCTGTTGATAAATTCTACAATATAATTGAAGTAATTATTTCATTTTTATTTTAAAAACTAGTAAATTTATTTGACTTAATTAAATTATATTATTTACAGACGGGAAAAATTTATTATATATCACGCGGTACTTTGAAAGTGGCGAATAAAAATTACAATACCACGAACAATGATTACGAAATGACTCTAAACAATGACAGCGAAATTGTCCCTTGTCATGAAAGTTGTGAAGAGATACCGATGATGAATTTCAATTTTGTCTCTATTGATGAAATTGAGCGCCTAAATAAAGATGCCATTATTGGTACGTAATAAAAAATCAAAATTTTTTTTGGTAATTTACAAGTAGGGTCAACCATTTTAATTGTCATTTTTTTGAACGAAAGTTCAAAAAATGAACAATTAAAAAAAAAAAAATTATCACAATTTTAACAAATTTTTTAGAAAATTGTGATATTCAACTTTTTTTCTTAATTGTTCGTTTTTTATGTACAGTGCGCGTCATTGATTCGTACTGGTTGAAAAATTTTAAGGTAAAATAGAAAAATCAAAATTTCGACATCTGTAAATAAAAAAAATCAATAAAAGGAAAATCTTTATAAGGATCAATTTGAACAAAATTGAAAAAATAATTTACTGAAAATAAATAACTCAAAATATCAATCACGATTAAAATATAAATTAAAATTATCACACACTTTATAAAATAAATAAAAGTAAAATTTTAATATTAAAAAAAAAAGATAACGATATAATTAGATTGAATTGAATTGGGGGGGGGAGGAAGGGGTAGGGATATTGTAACTGACATTGGGCTAAGCACTCAGTCCTGTTGGACCATTGTACTCAGCCCTCCTAGGTCAATTACTTTATGTCGCCGAGGAATTGGCCAGGCCTGTCTGCTTCAGAAAGTGGAGCAGCCGTCCCATACCAATCTCCAGCACATCGATCGACTCTCCATTGCGGAATCCTAGTATGTTCTCTCGAACTGTTTCTAGTTCCTCGCAATGGAGGATTAGGTGTCGAGGAGTTTCCTCCTCTAATCGACATCTGGGGCATACAGAACTCTCTGAGATGCCCATATGCTTTAGATGTCTGCCAGTTGTCCAATGTCCTGTGATGAACCCGACAGTTAGCCTAAGCGTTTTCTTGTCGAGCCCTATCAAGGACAGGCCTAGTGTCCTAGAGGGTCCTTTTATTAGTGCCCTCGTATGCAGCATGCCTTTTGCTTCAGGCCACACTTCTTGGAACTTATTGTCAGCCCATTGAGAAGTGTGTTGCTTAATGAGGCTGAAAGGCGCTGCTATGTTGACCACTGGCTCAGAATCCCTCTTGCGGGCTCCTGCCTTCGCCAGTTCATTCGCTCTGTCGTTTCCTGCGTTCCCGCTATGACCCGGTATCCATAGGAGTTTGACTCTGTTATATATCGCCAGTTCGTCCAGCGACTTTATGCAGCTACGCACCAGCCTCGAGGACACTTCTATTTGTTCTAGTGCTCTGAGCGCAGCGCAACTATCGCTACAGATGTAGATGTGCTTGTTTCTGTGATTGAGCTTTTTGATGTGCTCTACACAGGCCCAAATCGCATATACCTCTGTCTAAAAAATCGATGCAGTGTCCCCTAATTGCAGAGAAATTTCTGTTTTTGGTCCACTACTGTAGATACCAGCCCCTGCCCCTCTTTCCATTTTGGAGCCGTCCGTATACCAGACTAGCCCCGCTGGGGACAGGATGCTCTTACTTTCTTCTTCCCATTCCTGCCTGCTTGGGATGAAGACTCTGTAGTGATGATTGAAGTGGTAACTACGAGGGCTCATGTCTCCTCCCTGGGCTAGGAACCCATCGAGTCCCCTATCCCTTAGGATGGATGCATGTCCCGTCTTAGTCCTTGTCCAGTAACCGTTAAAATGCAGTCTCATTGCTGTTTTCATAGCAAGAACTTGCTGTGATGTGTGGGGGCTCCAGGTTCAGGAGTGCCCCCATTGCCAGGGTAGCTGTGGTTCTTAGAGCCCCAGTTATCCCTAGCAAAGAAAGTCTATAGACCTTAAATAGTGTCTTGATGTTGATGTTCTTCTTAAGGGAAGCCCACCACACCACAGAGGCAAAGGTGAGCTGTGGTACCAAAATTGCAGTGTATATCCACTTGATCAATTTCGGTCTCAGACCCCATGTTATGCCAAATATTCTTCTGCATGCCCAGAAAGTGGCAGTTGCTTTCTTGGTCTGCTTTTCTATGTGGCTTCTCCACGTGAGCTTACTGTCCAGAGTTACGCCTAGGTAGCGTACCTCCTTTGAGAATTTAAGCTCCGTGCCAAAGATTGAGGGAGCTGTGATTTTCAGTTTCCTCCTTTTATATAATTAGATAATTTTAAAATTAATCAATTATAAATATAGGCATTGGATAAAATATAATAGACTAAATTCAGAGAAGTCAGTAAAAAGACATTTGAATATTTATAATTATAATTATAAAAATATTGATAGTTATTAATATATAAATTCTTAAAAAATAGACATCTCTAAATATAGACTAGAAAATTTAGAAAACTGTGATTTTAGACATCCGTAAATTTTTACTTATATTAATTTATAAATTCAAATAAAAATACAATTAAAAATATAATTGCTTTCAATTTATGAGCTAATAAAAAATTGAAACAATATTTCTATAAGGCTCTAGAGCACTAGACCAAAACCCTTGAATGTTTACGGAGTCGGTTCTCCAGGAGTTTGCGGATCAAGCAGCGGTGAGATTCCCCGCGCTCCAAATAATAACCTAGACATTTTTAAAATAGTGAGTGTCGTATTTATCCTAGTTAACTACTCATGGAGGTTCACGGAGTCGGTTCACCAGGAGGTTGTGGATTAGGCTGCTGCGGGATTCCTTGCGCTCCAAATAAATAACTTAGATATTTTTAAAATATTAAGTAATGTATTTATCAGAGTTAGCTACTCATGGGGGTTTACGGACCCGGTTCTCTAGGAGGTTGCGGATCAGGCAGCGGTGAGATTCAACAGAAAATGACAATTTCACTGGTGAATCAGTGGATTTCTACTGATTTAACCAGTGGACATAAAAGCGCACATGCGCGCAGATATTTTGTTCACTGATTCAACCAGTGAATTTCACTGATTCACCAATGAAATTCACTGGCTGGAATCATCAGTGAAATTCCACTGGTGAACCAGTGGAATTCCACTGATTTTTTTTAAGAGAGTAGGTTATTATTTGGAGCACGGGGATTCTCACAGCTGCCTGATCCGCAACCTCCTAGAGAACCGGGTCCGTAAACCTCCATAAGTAGCTAACTCTGATAAATACGACACTTACTATTTTAAAAATTTTTAGGTTATTATTTGGAGCGCGGGGAATCCTGCAGCAGCCTTATCCACAACCTCCTGGTGAACCGACTCCGTGAACCTCCATGAGTAGTTAACTAGTATAAATACGACACTCACTATTTTAAAAATGTCTAGGTTATTATTTGGAGCGCGGGGAATCTCACCGCTGCTTGATCCGCAAACTCCTGGAGAACCGACTCCGTAAACATTCAAAGGTTTTGGTCTAGTGCTCTAGAGCCTTATAGAAATATTGTTTCAATTTTTTATTAGCTCATAAATTGAAAGCAATTATATTTTTAATTGTATTTTTATTTGAATTTATAAATTAATATAAGTAAAAATTTACAGATGTCTAAAATCACAGTTTTCTAAATTTTCTAGTCTATATTTAGAGATGTCTATTTTTTAAGAATTTATATATTAATAACTATCAATATTTTTATAATTATAATTATAAATATTCAAATGTCTTTTTACTGACTTCTCTGAATTTAGTCTATTATATTTTATCCAATGCCTATATTTATAATTGATTAATTTTAAAATTATCTAATTATATCGTTGTCTTTTTTTTTTTAATATTAAAATTTTACTTTTATTTATTTTATAAAGTGTGTGATAATTTTAATTACTAATATTTTTAATTTCTATTTTAATCGTGATTGATATTTTGAGTTATTTATTTTCAATAAATTATTTTTTCAATTTTGTTCAAATTGATCCTTATAAAGATTTTCCTTTTATTGATTTTATTTACAGATGTCGAAATTTTGATTTTTCTATTTTACCTTAAAATTTTTCAACCAGTACGAATCAATGACGCGCACTGTACTTTAAAAAAAAATCAAAAAAAGATAAAATAGAAATTTTATCCAAAAACATGAGAGCAAAAATTTTTTCCAACTTTTGAAGGCAAAAAAGTTATCGAAATCTTTATTTTTTTCTTTCACGACATTTTTTATCATAAATGAAACCCATTCGCAAACAATAATAATAATTTTTTTTTTTTTTTCTAATTTATATAAATTTTTTTTTAGATGTAATTGCCGTCGTAAAGTCTACTGTTGATGTCCAGACTCTTACGGCAAAACAGACTGGCCGAGAATTGAAGAAACGGGACGTCTTTCTCGTAGATACCTCAAACACTTGTGTAATTATTATAAAGTCTAAATAAAGTAAAAAGGATTTTTTACTTAATTTCTAATATTTTTAAATTTTATTCAGGTCACTCTTACACTCTGGGGGACTCAAGCTGAAAATTTTGACGGATCCAACAATCCAGTTATCGCACTGAAAGGTGTTCGTATTGGAGAGTATCAGAATGGAAAAACTTTGTCAACTATTTCATCAACAGCGATGCAAATAGACCCTGATATTCCTGAAGCTCATAGGTAATGCTTAGTCAAATTTTAAAATTTGAACTTTTTTTTTTTAATACAAGGGGCATTCGATAATGACTGGTAGGACATTTGACTCTGGAATTCCATCAATTATAAGCTATAATTATGTGACTGAAACTTATTAAAGTAAAATATAAACTTTTAATAATAATATATATTTGTTTATTCCAGACTGCGTTCCTGGTTCATCAACGAAGGACAAACCACTGAAGTAAAATCAATATCTAAAGCCGCAAGTGGTCCATCCCAATGGCTGTCAATACAAGACGCTGAACAAGAAGCTCAATCAGCAGGAACTAAGCCAGTAAATTTCACGTGTAAAGCAGCTATCAGTATAATTCGCGCCGAGCGTGCTTTGTACAAAGCTTGTCCCACTGATGGTTGTAACAAAAAGGTAATTTTAATTCCATTCTAGCATTTTTAGTAAAAAAAATTCCTCAGTTTTTATTATAATAAAAAATTTTTTTCGCCAGATTGTTGAGGTAGGCAGTACCATGTTCCGATGTGAGAAATGTAACAAAGATTTCCCTAATTTCCGTTGGCGTTTGATAGCAAGTGTAAGTAAAAAAAAAAAAAATTGTTTTAGTATAATTGGTTAACTAAAATTTTTAAATTTCTAGATGGCTATCACGGATTGGTCTGGTAATATGTGGGTCACGGTATTTAACGAATCCGCTGAAAAAATCTTGGGTACCAGCGCTGAAGAGATTGGGGAACTTTGTGTAAACCAATCAGAGGCCTACAATGATAAATTTGCTGAAATTACATTTGATTCTTATATTTTCGAAATTAAAATGAAGATGGAAACTTACAATGTAATTATTATAAAATTTAATTTTGTCATAAATTAGATGAATTTTTATGATAAATATTAAAAATAAATTTTTTTATTTTTCAGGATGAACAACGGATGAAATCAAGTGTCGTAGCAATCCAACCAATTGACTACTTAACTTACAACAAGCGATTGATTAGCGAGATTAAAAAATGCGCTAATATTCACGATGTTAATGCAAAATAACTTCCTGTTTATCATTTTTTGTTACAAAAATTTTCTGTTGTGAAGTATTCAGAAAATCCAAAACGTACTACCTGTTTTTCTCCTTAACCATTTGGATAGTTCTAAATTATTAATCATTATAATAGATATGTAAACAACACTGTTTAATGTAACTCAACAATATAGAAATTCTCACAGATTTTTAATTATTCTAACATTCTTGAATTATTTATTACTTGTTACTACGTTGGAATGAAGTCTGGAGATATTTTTTGTATTGGCAATTTTTTGATAATAAACATCCATCAAACTGATTTTTTATAATTACTTATTTTAAAGTCTTACATTTAGTATATAAAGTAAAAATATAGAATATAACTTTTAAGTGCTAACTCAGTTGTATTTGTGTTGTAAAATTGACATTGTTTAATTTATTAACTTTATTTTTAATTTTGTCTAGTAGATTTTATCAACTACCGCGTGTTACTTATAATTATTTTTAGAGTTTATTTCATGAATTATTATGAAAAAATATTGCGTGTAAAAATTAAAAAAAAATATGAATGTAAATTTAGAAAAAAAATTATCAACTAATTTATTTTTCAGTAAATCTAAAAATTGTATCTGCTGAGGTCAAAAAAATTAAATTTTAAAATATAACATAAAATGATGCTGAAATTTAAATACATCTGTTAATTTTTTAGATTATTTAAAAAATTTTTATTAATAAAAGAGTTCCACATTAAGAAATTAAAAAAAATTACAAGTACAAATTTTTTATAATTTATTTATAACAAAGAACAAAAATATTTTCTATGGTCTGCTGATTTTATTATCATTAATAAAAATTAAATTTTTATTAGTAGAATTTTTACAAAATTAATTAATAATTATGGAAGTTAAGCAATTACGGATTCTGATAGAAAATTAAAGCAGTATTTATGAAAATTAAATTAGCTGACATTCAAGAATTTTTATAATTTTTTTTAATGAAAAGAAATTTTGAAGAAACAGTTTAAGTGAAAATTAAAACTAATAGTTTACAATATTTATGATTATGATTTTAAAGATTTTAATTTTAATAATTTTAATGATTTAACTGAAAATTAAGTTTGAATTTAGATATCTAAATTAAAAAGGTAATCATAAAGCTTATTTTTAAAAATTTCTGTACTGGGAGCATTTATCACATCGATTGGTAATTCTTCCCAAAGACGAATGCAAGTAACTACAAATGATAACTCATAAATAGTTGTCGCAAATTTAGGTAACTTGAAATTTACATAATTCTTTTTTGCTGCAAGTCTTACAGAATCTCTAGTATCAATATCTTCAATAAATAGTTCTCGTAAGTAGCTAGGTTTGCCTAGCTAAGATTTCCAATTTACAAGTTAATGATTAAAATTAATTGTCAATTATTAAATTGACTAGATTAACGATTCCTTATTCTACTCCTTCTTACTCAAAAGCAAAATAATTTTTTTGTCTAAATTATGATTTTTGAAAATAATCATGACGTTATAAGAGACTAGAATTAATTTTCATAACATTAACCCTCATTTCTTCGTCCGATTTCACCCCTCATTCTTATTGATCGAATGAATAATTAACTACGATAAATTTTATTATCTTCCCTTATTCCAAAAATTACTAGTACTCTAATAGAAATGGTTGTCATCACCAATGTTTCCCAGTCAGATTTACGATTACTTAGTTGGGCCATTGCTTTCTATAAATCCATCGGTCTGGCACCGATATCGGTTGTATCCAATCCAATTATTCTGAACAAAAAATCCCAGGTCAGTGTAAACTTTACATCTTCTTCATCAACAATTTTCCTAAACCTCGTCGGACACATCACACTCCTGCCCATTGAACTTTGGAACCTGTACAATAGCCTTTCTACCGGAGTTCCTGAAGGGTGGAATGCCTTTGAACACTTCATCCACAACTTCTTCGGAATAAGTGTCATCCTGATTGAACTGGTCTTTATCTTGATCTTCAGCTTCAGGTACCAAAAAATTGTCGGAATACTAAATAAATTGCTGTCCTTCAAAAGTAAACTCGTAAAATCTCAAAGTGATTTAAACGAATGTAGCGGGCAGTTTCACCAGGTTGTGATCTTTACGGGGTATCTGTTAGTGTTGATTATTTTATACTTCGGAAGATTAACGAATCTGGGGTAAGGCGATAAGATTGGGATGATAATTGCAGTGTTATCAAAATTCATAGTTCGAAATTTAATGATCCAGTACAGTATTCTTCTGGTCCCGAGAAAAAATGTTTCTATATATTAATCATATATAATTGTATATAATCATATATGATTATATATGGGATCACATAAATAATTATATAGAATTATATATAATCATATATAATTATATATGACTATATATGGAGCAATATACAGCTATGCAAGATTGTACATAGTCCCATATATAATTATATATGCTTATATATAATTAACATACATAAATAGTATATTACATACCTAGGCCAGTAAAATAAGAAAAGTCTCAGATCACATGTAATTGTTGGCCGAGGCGAAGCCGAGGTTGACAAACATGTGATCTGAGGCTTTACTTTTTACTGGCCAAGGTGTGTATACTATTTTTCTGCTCGACGTAGCCGGAATGTGGCAACTTTGTTTAGCGCAGCGGCCAGAAAGTTGCCACTTTCCGGCCGGAGGGCAGAAAAATTTCTTCTTTGAAAAAAAAATTTTTTTTGGTAATCACGAAAAGTGTAAAATGATGTTTATAATTACGTTTAAATAATTCTGAAATACAAAATTTGTCACATTTCCTATGAGATGTTTTGTCTGCTCTGCTACTACGTAATAGTAAAATCATTATTTATTTTATTATTTAAATAAGTGTTATATTATAATGAAATTCGGTAAGATAAATAAATTATGAATTATGACTATCCAAATATATTATAAAATCAATTTTTATATTATATTTATGATAAACTCATATGATACATTAAGTAGATCATAGAATCATTATTGTCTAAGATAGCAGCACAGCAGACAGAAACTTCAAGACGCACGGAGATCACCAAAGTTAAGCAGCATTGAGCAGGGTTAATAGTTGGATGGGTGACCACTGGTGTTATAGCCATAAAATTAGATCTAGATATTTTTTTTGCATTTTGATCGGTTACACAGAATTGCGTAGGAGCATATTAAATACTCTATCCATAAAATTAACCCAATAATTAATTAGATGTAATAAATCTATAATTATACATAATTATATTTGGCCATTTTTCATATAGAATCATATATAACCAATTTATATATAATTATATATAAATATTTTTTCTCGGGGTATTCATTGAAAAAAAATACTTCAGCTTGAACGAATCACTTTTGCTATTTTTAAACCAGGATGACCGACTTTGGTATTTGAATCTGGACTTAGATACTGTACAAGAGGAAAATTCTACGGATTACCAAGAGTTGATCTTTTTACAAGAAGCCTATTTCGATTTAAATGAAATATTGCAGACGATATTACGCAGTTCTACTCAATACCTATGGTGATTTCGCTAGGATATTTTTGCCTAAGTGCTGTTTTCACTGGGCATGGAATGATCAAATCGATGATTGGTTACATCAAAGTTGACAATTCGTTTAGTTTAAAACTCTTTGTTGGGTATGTTTTTCTTTTTGTGTTATGCATCTATCCCACTATTTGTTTGACCAGTTGCGTCACTTCTGTCCTAAAAGAGGTAAGATGAATGTGCTGGCTTTTCTTCTCAATCAAACATTATTAATTCCATTTCTCAGTAACTAATTATCACATAGAGAAAGAGAGAGTAGTTTTAATAATTGCAAAAATGGTTTTTTGAATAAAAACAATTTTTTTTCTTTCGTTGATAAACACGGGTATTTTGTCTGCAGTTGTTTTGTCGTGATACCATTACACAAATAGAAAGGTTTGTTTGATTCAAGAGAAAAAAATTTTATAATAAGGAAAAACAATAAATTTCTCGCCAGGAGAAAAAATTCTTGAGTTAAAATAAAACTCTTGGCTTAAAAAAAAATTTTTTGACTCAAGAATTTTTTCTCTCGTCCCAAAAAATTTATTGTTTTTCCTTATGGTGGTCTTGATTCAATAATTTTTGTCTTGAGTTCAGTTAACCTTTCTACCAATGTATTAAACATCAATTTTATCATATGAATTCATCTTTGGATTTAAGATGAAATATTAAAATACATTTAACTATTTAATTATAATGTTTCTTTATTTAGAAGCTAAGTGATTTCAAAACTTTTCTTCAATTGTTTTTTGACGTAATAACGTCTTATAAATTGATTATATAACACCGACAGCACTCATGAAAAAATGTCGCGTTCCGACAGACTGTTCCGCTTTTGTGTTCCTCCTAAGCGTTCCGCCTGAGCCTATAAGTGCAAGCGAGAGCGTGCAACAAGCGATATGTCCCACGTGCGCAATTATCACTTATTCGTAAACGTAAAATAGGTGATAATTCTGGATTACGTTCTGAACCTGACAACGTTCCTGGTCCCTCTGGTCACGATGATTATGATAATATTAATTTTCAAAAAAGTAGTAATGCAATGATTAATTCCGCTCAAGAAGATGATGATGTCGGTGAAGAAAATATTGATGAAAGAGCTACTATAAGAGAAAGCGATACTGATGATAATAGTAATCGACTATCAACTTCTGAGAGCTCTGACAGTCCTTATCCATTATCACCTCGTAAACGTAGAACACTTGATAATAGTAGATTACATTTTAAACCTGGCAACGTTCCTGGTCCCTCTGATTCCAGTGATCATGATTATATTAATTTTCAACAAAGTAGTGATGAGATGATTGATGTCGGTCAAGAAAATATGGATGAAAGAGCTATTATGACAAAACGTGATACTGATGATAGTGATCGACCAGGAACTTCTGAGGATCTTCAATCTGATGTTTAAATTCAAGACGATTCATCTCAATCTTGATCTTGATCTTTTTCTTAACATATTGCTACGAAATAAAATAATTATCAAGGTAAGAAATAACAGTCATTAAATTTAGTTATTTTTTTTTATTAATATTTAATTAATGATAACAAAAAATTTTACAGAAGATACCAGTCATGTGCAGTCTGAAGTCTAGAAGAAGAAACAACCAATTCATTCATCACTTCAACTAAATGGTTTAAGGCAATAAGTTGATTTTTTAATTAGACGATGTTACTAAGCTGATTAGGTATATTTTCGATTATCTTCCATTTTGAAATTTTAAAGCTAAATTAATTGTCTATAATCGTAAATTACAATTTTAATCTTAAATTATAATACTATTAAATTTATTTGTCAAGTATGATAGATAATGCATGTGTGAATGAGTGAATGACTTTATTACTGATTGTAGATCCAATTTCAAGAACGATTTTATTTTAACACTAGATTAATTTTTTTATATTTATAATGAACGATTTTTTGAATTAACGCATTGTAATGTAATACTTTAAATTAGAATTTTTAAATATAATTGTAATTAGGGATATTAAATTGGATTAAATTGTACAAAAGCGATCATTTTTGTATGCATGTTTTGGAATTTAGTAGTTTGGTAAACTTTATGTACAATTTTTGAAAGTTAAAAGAAGTTAAATTGACTGATAAATTATTAGTTAAAAATAATCATGTAATAATAGACAAAATAATTAATAAAAGAATTTTTTTTTATTGAATAGAAATTTGAGTATGATTTCGAATAATTTTATAGAAAACTTAAAATTTAGACTGTAGATACTTATAAGGATTAGGATTAGCCTAACTCATTTTCAGGAA
>CAJNRD030001114.1:5980316-6028122 GCA_905319865.3 Cotesia congregata
AAAAAAAAATAAATCAAAATGTTTTAATTAAATATTTTTTATTATTTAATAAAAAACTAAACGTACGTACATATTTTCACATTGAATTTCTTTTATTATTATTACAATATTCAAAACATATTTTTATTTTTCTATCACAATAATGCATAATTTGATTAACACGTCAATTAAACTTTTTTTTTATGTTTCATCTATTACAATATCCATTTCCGGATTTCTTATAACTATTACTTTATCTTTTTCTTTATTTGATGTTCGTATCTTCTCCTTGGTTGTTTTTAATCCAGCTGAAATCCATTTTTTAATTTCATCTATTGTTGCTCCTTCGAATTTCCTATTGCGTTTTATTGCGGCTGTAAATATTTATACAAAATTTTAATTAAATTTTTGTTACATTACAAAATAAATATAATTAGGTTATTTTAAACATTAATAGTTTTTACCTCGGTATATTTGTACAATTTTACTATCTTTTAAGGCTCTCGTCACATCTTTTGAGCTGTTATTCCTCTGCCCCGTCCATGTTAATTCTTTTGCCAAGTTTGGAACAAACGTTTGGCTGAGCATGGATGACATAAATTCTTTCAATGACTTTCCTCCTAGGCTAGCAAAATATTTATACTGCAATAAAATTAGTGTTAATAATGATCTTTTTTTCGAGTTATTTCTAATTTAATACTGACCATTTCTTTGTCTCTTTTTTGGTCTTTATTGTCCTCGAAATTTCTCCACTCTTCGAAACTCTTCAGTGGAAGGAAATCCGGTGGTGACGGTATTTTCCTCGATATTGGGGACTCCTTCTTTATTTATACAATATCTTTCTGTAAACATTTTATCATTTTTTCCAATTGAGTTATACTTTGTCTGTTTTCTGAAAAAAAAAAAAAAAAAAAAAAAAAAAAAAAAAAAAGAAAAAAAAAAAAAAAAAAAAATTAAAATTTCGGTGAAAAGTTGAGAAAAAATGGTGAGGGAAAAATTTTTTGGTTTGTACACGTTTTTTCGAGAACTATATTTCAAAACCAAAAGATAGCCACCGGTAAAATGACATTACAATTAGTTGAGCAGGAAGTGAACATTCTTTTAAATAAAAGGTAGACTTTGTAGGAAAGTTATAAAAGAATTTTAATTGAAAAAATTTGGATTTTTATTTAAAATTTTTTGGTACATATTTCAATAAAAAAATTAAAACTTTTTAGTCTTACCTTAGTAATTCTTGAAAAGTATCCATTTGATTTTCACACTAAAACTTTGACCGCACTTACAAAAATTTTCCAACCCGTTTCAACGACGTATCAGTGAGTACTACTTGAAACCAGCAGATCCCAGTGTGAAACTTAGTGTGACATTGTCTCCATATACCTTTACCACCCTTTTCTTTTATACCTGATACTGTATTTACCAATATTGGTCTTATACTAGGTACTTAAAAGTCCCACTGGTTTTATTAGTTTATTAATTAATAAATTAAGCAAAATAAAAAAATCAAAAATGTCGGCTAACTTTATTATTATTAATAATTTATCTGTTATAAAAAATGACATTAAGTTAGCAGTCTTGACAATTTTTTAATTTTTTTAGCAAACAAATTTTTTTTGAAAAATTATTAAAAAAAAAATTATAATTTTAATTTTTTTTAATTTCTATACGTCAATTTTTTTTTTCCATAATATATTTGTCAAAAAATTTCTTAAAATTATTCAACATCTGCTAAATTAATTTTCATTATAAAACTCAAAAAAATTGACAAATTTATGTTAGTTTCAAATTATAAAAATTTTAATTAAAACAAAAAAAAAATAATACTAAAGTTAGCCGACGTTTTTAATTTTTTGATTTTTTTTTATTCATTTAATTAGAACTAAAAAATATTTTTTAAAAATTCCACTTATGGTTTTTCAAGTTTTTTATGAATGAAAATTTTTTTATAATAATTTTTTTAATAAAAAAAATTCTAAAAATTTTTCGATGTCGGCTAACTTCAATATCATAAAAAAAATAGATTACCTATTGTCATAATAATGCCCCAGACCAAAACGACTCTCCGGCCAACAACCGCATCAATATTCCAAAAAACAAAAAGGGAATAAACGTGGTATAAAAAATCTCATCACCCAACTAAGTACTGAACAAAAATAAATAGTACCAATAATAATTACTAATAATCGGTAACTTCAACTTTTTCGCTTTAACTTTGGTGGTTTCATTATTGTCATCATAACTACAATCTGTACAATTGACTTGTGCTTTACCACTTTCATTACCTCGATTATTATGACATAAATTACTATTATTTATCGATAAACAACAATTTTGATTTTATTTAGATCCATTTTTGGGAGATAGACCACTTGTTTCTCCATTTTTATCAATCACAATCGACTCCGAATTTTTTCTGGAGAAGAAAATCCCTTTAAAAAATCCAAAAAACGTCTTTTTCTAGATGCTATTCCGGATCGTTTAAGCCATCGACCATATTTTTAGGACAAGGAGGTCTATTTTTCGCAAGAAATCAACTTCTCGACTAGACTATATCCTAAATTACGAAAAACAAATGCAATAATAAAATGTGTCGCAGTTTTTCAAGTTAAAATAGGTAGTTAGAGGTCTGTTAATTTTGCACGCCTCATAGCACGAAGCGCATGAATTATACTCGACTCAAATTAAACCATCTTTTACTTTCTAAAATCATTTCATGTTGTCTACTGGCTATTGTCTGCACACTACTGAGTCGTGTTCTGGCACTAACCAGTCGTGTTTCGTACAGCACTTACTACTGACTATGAAAATTTTTCTAATACTTGTACGAAACAGTAATCATTGCTGTTTTATTTTATTTTCTCCGTGTAGTAACGACGCTGAAAGAATTAGATGTTGTTACATGAAGCTAGAGCTGATTTAAACGCTAAATGCTCGTTTAAAAACTATCCAAATTTAACAACAATTCTGGATTTGGCAGACAACTTTTCCATGAAATTAAAAAAATCGACAAACCCATAATTGTCCCAGAAACAACCATTCAGCTACCTCTGAGAAGGAAAATTGCCCACAGTCAGAAAAAAAAATCTGAAAAGTTACATGAAAAAAAGTACCATTCGACAGCCGTATTTGTCGTAAACATGTATGTCTTAATATTTTTTTCTACTTACCCTAGCGGTTTTGTAAATGCCGAAAAAATTTCGCAGTTATACAGTATTAATGCCGTATTTTTTCAGCATTTTTTCGGTTGTTTTGGTCAGTTTTTTCATCGAAATATTACGGAACATTTACCGTAAAAATGCGAAATATCTACGCCAAAAATGCGGCATATTTATGGTAATAAGGCGGTAAAATGACTGTATTAAAACCATATTTAAAAAATGGTGTAAAATTAAATAAAGCTCAGACTAGGATTCGAACTCAGAGCCTCCCGAGGGCAAGTCGGCTACTCTACCATTTGAGCTACCCGGCCTGTACCATATTTTTTTTTTGCTTATTCTATATACATAAAGCCATACCGTCCATCTTACGATAAGCATATTTAAAATTAAATAATATAGTTATATATGTGAAACAATGTAACTTTTCGATTTTAGAAAATTTGCAATTTTCTAAGTGAGAAATTAAAAATTGAAATTAGAATATATTTACTTAACATATGTATTCTTTAATATTTATTACCGCTAAATACCTAATTAAAAAATAATATTCTACATAGTATTTATTCAAAAACAGTATTTGTTTTTGCAAAGTAGCGATGGAGAATAAAAAGCAAAATTGGAAATTTATCATTTTATTCATTTCTAACATAGAAGTGAACTAAAAATAAAACCAAATTTTTAACAATTTTCCATTATGTCAGAAAATATTCGGCAAAATTACCGTATTATTACGGTATTTTTACGGCATTCTTAAAACCGCGAGGGTAATTACCAACAAAAGTGACATTACCGACAAAAAGTGATGATCTAAAGAACCACCAATAGCCATCTGGGAACAAATATTCTCTTCTAAACTTGGTACAAGTACAAAGTTCACCATCAATAAACACACTGAAAAACACAATCAATTTACGGCTTTGTAACCAGTACACTCACATCCATTCTTAAGCCTCACACTCGATATTCAATACTGTTGATTATTATTATCGTACCACACTGTTCATACCTGTAAAGTAATTCCGATGGCTAATGCGGCAAAAAATATCGGCAATTCTTGCTACATAATACTATATTTACATATAAATACACAAACCGCGCATTACCCGACTTCTGAGTGCTCATAAACTATTATTTATTTAAATTATTTTTTTATCGACGCTAAAAACCTTAATTACATTACACGTACTCAGATAATATTCAAATCTATAATCGGTATTTAATATTCGCGCTTATCTATAGATTTAAAGTTCTTTTTCAATTCGCATCCTTGATGCAGATATATTTAAATAATATTTAAAAAAAAAAAAATGTGAATATTCGCGGGTGTTGAGTATTAAATATAAAAAAATTTATTAAGTGTTATTTAATAATATATGTTAATTATTAATTGTTAGTAATGGATGTAATAAATTACTTAAAAGATGCCGAATTGGTTGCGAAAATTCAAAAATTTTTTGGTGTCTATTATTCGGAGTCGATTGTGATTGATAAAAATGGAGAAACAAGTGGTCCATGTCCCAAAAATGGATCTAAAAAAAATCAAAATGGTTGTTTATCGATAAATAATAGTAATTTATGTCATAATAATCGAGGTAATGAAAGTGGTAAAGCACAAGTCAATTGTACAGATTGTAGTTATGATGACAATAATGAAACCACCAAAGTTAAAGCTAAAAAGTTGAAGTTACCGATTATTAGTAATTATTATTGGTACTATTTGTTTTTGTTCAGTACTCAGTTGGGTGATGAGATTTTTTATACCACGTTTATTCCCTTTTTGTTTTGGAATATTGATGCGGTTGTTGGCCGGAGAGTCGTTTTGGTCTGGGGCATTATTATGACAATAGGTAATCTATTTTTTTTATGATATTGAAGTTAGCCGACATCTAAAAATATTTAGAATTTTTTTTATTGAAAAAATTATTATAAAAAAATTTTCATTCATAAAAAACTTGAAAAACCATAAGTGCAATTTTTTAAAAATATTTTTTAGTTCTAATTAAATGAAAATAAAGTTAGCCGACATCTAAAAACTTTTAGAAATTTTTTTATTGAAAAATTATTACAAAAAAAAAGAAAATAAAAAATTTCACTTGTAAAAAACTCGAAAAACTCTAAGTGCAATTTTTTAAAAATATTTTTTAGTTTTCATTTAATAAATAAAAAATAATTAAAAAATTAAAAATGTCGGCTAACTTTAGTATTATTTTTTTTTTTTTTTAATTAAAATTTTTATAATTTGAAATTAACATACATCTGTCAATTTCTTTAATTTTTATAATGAAAATTAATTTAGTAGATGTTGAATAATTTTAAGAAATTTTTTGACAAATAAATTATGGAAAAAAAAAAAAATTGACGTATAGAAATTAAAAAAAATTGAAATTATAATTTTTGTTAATATTTTTTCAAAAAAAATTTGTTTGCTAAAAAAATTAAAAAATTGTCAAAACTGCTAACTTAATGTCATTTTTTATAACAGATAAATTATTAATAATAATAAAGTTAGCCTTTTATAAAAAAGTACGATTTAAAATTATATTGTATGTTTAGTTTTGTTAAAGATGTCGTTAATATACTTCAAAAGTACTGCATAAATTTAATTACATACATATAGTTTACAAAATTACTTATAATTATTTGAGCGGTCAATTAATTGGAGAACGGTCGGTCATTTATTGGGTTTCTTCGGTCAGTAATTGGTGATTTTATTATTTAAAGATTCAAATAACAAAATTAATATAATTTTGTTAATTTTTATTATAAATAGTTATTAATTATTATTAATTAAGTATTTAACTTTAATAAAATCCATTACAAATTGTTTTTAGTAGGTTAATAGATTTTTTATAGCTTAGTACAGAAAAAGAAAACCTTAATCGGTCAATAATTGGTGTATTTACCCTACAATCATATCAGTTACTGGGATTTTTTTTTTATTTTATTTTATTTTCTTTATATACATCTCAACAGCCTGATGGCCAATAACAGAGATACAAAAAAGATACAATTGTTATTCTGAATGGCGCATGATAGCTAACAATCTTTAATATTACATGTATTTTATTAATATTATTATTTAAGAAACCCAAAAATTATAATTATACTTAAACTTACTCATTTTATACATACAAGGTTTAAGTACTGGACATGTTCAATGTACTATGTACTATAGCTGGATGACATTTGGGTATAGTCTTGTATAATGCTTGTTATACAATCGAGTAGATCGATGTTACTATCCTGCCGTATAATAAAGTTACATATGTTAATTAATCTATATAAAGGCGAGGAGAGCTCGAAATTATTCTTGGACCGGGGTGGGTAGAAGTAAAAAATTTTGCAAAAGTAAAAAATTTTGTTCTTTTAATAGTCTTATGAACGTGGGCTTGGCGTAATTTTTTACAGCACAACTGTTTTTTTTTTCTGATCTAACTGTATCCACTGTTAAATAAAATCATTTTTGTACTATCGAAACCGAAAAGATATATCGCAATTAAAATATACTACCTTTTGGCTGTAATATAAATTTTCTCAAAATCAAACTGGTATAGAAAAAAAAAAGTATATGTGATTAATATATATTACAAAACGTTGACGAAAAGCTCAAAAAATAAATGCAAATAAAAATAATACTCAGGGTATGAAAATCAAGTTTCCAGAGAAGATACCTAATTGATTAATAAGACAATTAGATCCCACTAAAAATATCTAAGCCCTTCTGGCTTTAGATCTCTAAATTTTAAAGTTTCTAAAGCCAAAAGAACATAGAATTTTACTCATACGTCCTTTTGGTTTACGAAATTTTTTTTTCAGTTTCAAGTTTAGAATATGTTTGCAGATTGGCATAAAAAATTTCTATATGCCCTTTTGACATTTGTCATGCAATATGCCTAATAATTACTTACAGGACTATGAAATCCCTGGATGCACCTGCGATGCGAATAACTGCTACTTCAGAAGCCATTCTAACCGATAAGTTAATCTTGATCAGTATTTTACTATTAATTTTAATTAAATTAAATTTCACTTTTTGTCAAATCAAGTTACGTAACAAGTTCATCAACTACACGGAAAGAACAAGATGACACTGGATACCATCTCAGATTATACTCAGTGACATCTGAGGCGAAAAAAATTTTCAGATGGTAGCTAGTATAATCCAGATTATACTGAATAATATCTGGATTATACTCATTGTAATCTAGATTATACTCATTGTAATCTGGATTATACTCAATGTTATCTGGATTATACTAGCTACTATCTGAAAAATTTTTTTTCACTCAGTATAATCTTGTTCTTTCCGTGTATGTGAGAATTTAAAAACATCTGACGCATTTTTTGGGATAAATCTGTATTTTAAAATCAAATCAAAACTTTGTCCTTGACTTTCTCCGAAAAATATTCTAATATACGCATTCTTTTTTAAGTATAAATACAGATTCCTTCGTTAATATAAATTTATTTTTTGTTTTACTTAGCAACTAAAAAAGATTTTTAATGAAATTTTTACTTATTATTTTTGTGGGAATTTTATGTGAGTAATAATTATAATATTAGTTCATTATTTGTCATGAAATTACTTAATAAGTTGTTACTAATTTTATGAAATGAGTTATAGATTTCCAAGGCTGGCAAAGTGACGCCAGTTCCCAGGAAGAAATGAAAAAGCCTAATTGTACAGAAGGTATGGTTGCAGGGCGTGGTGGAGAATATTGTGAAGCAACTTGTACGAGCCAGTATGTTTTGTCCGTTTGTTCCATTCTGGTGAGTAAAATTTATAATTATTACTTTAATTAACAATAAAATTTTTCGAGTTTGGAAGAAAGATTTGTGAAATTAGAAGAAAGATAAAAATAATTTTTATTTTAGCTGAAACAAATTTCAAATGTCAAATTACTAACAAATACTTTAAATAATTTATCTAAAGTTTAATTTTCTGTAAAATTTTCTGTTTTTAATTCGTAAAAAGTTAAAAATAATGAATTATTAACATTAATGTTACTAAAATTAACTTTTATGTGACCATCTTTTGATTTTTTAACAAAAAAATAATTATAGAGAGAATTAAAAAAAAAATGCAATTTTAGAAATTACAAAGAAAATTTTGACGCAATTTTTTTACAATATTTAAACTTTTTATTTCAAAAGAAAGCAAAAATTTTATAATTTTTATCTCCTGAATTCGTATTTTAAAATTTTTAAATGAACAATTTTTATTTTTATTCATAAAAAAAAAAAAATAAAAAATTCTCTCCGTGGGTTTTTTTCGATGAAAAAAAAAAGTTTTTAATCTCATCGGAGAAATTTAATCAATTAAAAATCATCCACTCGACTTTTCTAGGACAAAAGATAAAAAAATTAGTCCTTAATTTACAAGTTAAATTTAAAAATGACAAAGTTTTTTTTTTTTCAGACTGGCGAAAAAGTATGTATGTGCGATATCAAAAGAGAATTTGTCAGAGACAAAATTAAAAAAAAATGCGTCTATGTCAGTCAATGTAAAGAAAAAGCTCCTCGTCATTTCTAAGTTCTTGAATTGCACGATTGATAATCCTTCACCTACGACTCTGTGAAGAAATGAATAATTATTAAAATAAATTAGTAAAATTACAGAAAAAGAACAACTTAGAAGTTTTACCGGAGGCTTGAATTCAGAAAATTGTCAATTTTTTTAAATAATTACAATAAATTACAATTTTAATAAAACAAGTCTTATAAATTCAGACATTTTATTTTTCTGATAAAAATCATCACTTACAAATTTAATTTATTATTTAATTATAACTTAAGGGGAATAATGGGCCAGTATTCCGGCTGGTGTTGAGTTTTGTACTGATCAACCTCCACTTGCATCCTCGTTTCGATGGCAATGATCTTGGACTTGTCCTTTCCGTATAGCAGCGTAGTTTCTTCTAACTTGATCTTATCGTCGTTTTCATGAGACACCCAAGTGACCTGGGCTTCCTCAGCTTCCAGCTCCCGTTTTCGCTTCAGCTCCTTTTTATGCCGAGCACTTTGCTCCAGGAATTTCATCATTCCTTCGTCAATCTCAAACTCTAGCTCTTCATTATTTTCTTCTACTTCTTCTTCTTCTTCTTCTTCTTCTTCTTCTTCAGCTTGTTGATAAAAATTATTCTGATTTTGATACTGATATGGTTCTTGAATGGGCTCTGAACGTCCAGCATTTTCTAGCTCTCCTAATCTATTTTCATAATTATGAACTTGATGATGCTGACAATTGACATGATTGTGATTGCAATTATTGATGATCTCACGGATTTTATTTTTTAGAACCAGATTTTCGTGCTCTAATGCTACGCACTTGGACCTCCACCACGCAACTTGATGCCTGAAAATTGATAATTTATTAAAAATCAAAATTTAATAATAATAAATTTAAAAGATATTTTCAAAATTCTTGCTTCAAAGTTAAAGATATAGCCCAAGAGCCCACGACGGCCAGACCTTCGTTATTTTATAAAAGCTGAAAGATTTTCTGTGCATGTCCTCTATTCAATTAAGAACAACTAGTGACTATAGAGTTTGGCCTATTTTCAACAATTTTTTTTTAATATAAAAAATGAAATATTTTATTCAAACTTTTTACTGTCTTAAAGATACATGTTTAATAAGGGATTACTGAAATTAAAAAAAAAAAATATTAAAAACTCTGCCATTGTGAGTTAGGACTTCAAACTAGGTCTTGAACGAACAAAATGAAAATTTGATTTTTGGCAGAGGTTTTTACAAAAAAATGAAAAATTTGGATGAAATTTCGCGGCATTTTTTTTTTTTTAATAGTTGTAATTGGAAAAAAAAAAATTCTTTGTCCCAGACCTTGTAAATTACATCTCGAAGATCTGTCTAAAATTTCATCAAGATCGGTTGAGTAGTTCTCGATAAATCTTGACAATCGTCTTGGAAGACATAGTTTTGAGAAAAACGCGTTTAAAGCTTTGAGTGAATACAACAGCGCGGCTGTCCAATTTTAAAACACAGTAACTACAAAATTTTTGTACGTAATTTTTTTTTAGTATTACTGCATTTCTTATAACTTTTAGACCTTAATTTCAAGAATTTTTTCTTAAAACTATTTATATTCAAGTATTTTCTATTTATAAATCAAATTTTTATCAATTTGAGAAATTTTTTAAAATCTTAAAATTGTCAGTTACTGTGTTTTGAAATTGGGCAGCCGAGCGCCTTGAGCGCGCAATTATTTAAAACTGTATCTCCAAAACTATTATTCGGATCGATTTGAAACTTCAAGACAATATTCTACCTTTTGTCAAATGACTGATTAATATTTCTAAGTTTATGTGCAATGTTACAATATATTATTTTGTTTAGCTAGTTTTTACAAGATGTTAGTTTACTTTTATTCCAAATAAGAAATGGACTTATTTAAATCTCATTAAATTTAATCATAAATTATTACCAAAAATACTTTTTAAATTTATAATATTGTTAAGCTTAATTGATTCTTATATTACTTTATAGTTTTGTTTGTTATTTACCTACACATGTTAATTTCATGTATAATCTGTATTATTTTGTAAATTTTTCAGTTCCACAAGAATTATTGTATTTCATATCTTGCCATTTAGCCTGTGTGCCTTGGCATTTATTATTAATAAATAAATAAATAAATAAATAAATAAATAAATCGGTTTTTGTAACCCATTATATCCAATAAAAAAATAATTTTATTACATTCATAGCCATGTTATATAAAGTAAAAAATGTTATTTTAATATTATAAAATACAAACAAAAGTATCATTACATATAAAAAAATATTTAATCATTTTTATAAATTTCATCATTTTCGTCATCACTACTCCTCCAGTCGTCAATATCGCCTTCTTTGTAAGTTTTCAAATGTTGTATCGTCTATTGCTTGTAAGTATTTGGCTGCTATTATTTTTTTATTACGAATAGTAAAAAATATCATATAAAAGCAAAAAAAATTTTTAAAAATTATGATTCTTCATTAACCGAAAATGTACGGTTAAAGAAAAAATCAAAAAAAATTCAAAGTAAACCTATACGTCGTAATCGTATTACACAAAACTCTATATATGCAGATATAGTTGAAAATATTGATAAAATATCACTTCCATCCGATAAATGGCATTTTATTAAATTTAATACTTATATTCTTTTCTTTTTTTTTGAAATAGATGAAAAATTGTATGGTAAAAAAACATTAATTGTTAATCAATCTTTAGAGTTTAAATTTATGTATGGAGCAGAAATCATTTCATGGCTTTCTTCTAAAAATGTCGAATCCCGGGAGCATATAGAACAAATTTTAAAGTGTTACCATAAAATAAGCTTATAATATGTGTATATATAAAATAATACTTGAGCCGAATTGATAATTGTAAATGTACATTAGAAATAATTTTTTGTAAAATAAATGTTATTATGTAAAACTTTTCAAAATATTGTAATAAAATTGCAAAATGTTGAATAAAATTCACGTATTCATTCTAATTTTGTATTTTCCAGAAACACAATATTTTCTCTAAAATATAATTTCACCTTGCAGCCGATAACTATGCATATGTATGAAACTTACTATTGGTACTATATAGTACTGCATATTAACTTAATAATTTTTTACAATAAAAAATATACTATATATAAGCTACTGATGGCGCAAAGTGTTAAAGAGTGGTTTATGATATATTGAAAAATTCTTTTTGCTCGATTTCTGCAACTATTTTTTTATTTTTTTTTTTTTTACAATATGTGATAAACGAGCGATATTAACAATGTAGCAGGGTCATTCTATGTCAAATCGACCAATAGTTGGAATCGACCCCTTTCGATTTGGACGAATTTTGGTCAGAAGTTTTCTTTTATCATATAACGAAGTTCTGCCAAAGGAAAAAAAATAAAAAAATTTTTTTCAAAAGATATGCAAACTCAAAATTTCGCAATTTTTCCAGTTTTTTAATTTTGTTTTTGTAATATCTCGAACGCTAGTATAGATACAGGAATAATCTTTCATTTGTTTGAAAGGGGACACTTGGAGCTATTAAAAAAAAAATATTTTGGGAAAAAATTTTGAAAAATGCCAAATTTGTCAAATTTTGAATTTTTGAAAATCGTAAAAAATGACGGTCGACAATAAATTTTTTGCTCAAATTTTTTTATATACTACCTTGTACCAATCTTAAGAAATCCTGAAATTTTTGGAACTGTGTTTTTTGTTTTCTCAAAAATATGAATTTTTGAAATTTCTTAAAAAAAAAAATTTTTCTCCAAAATTTTTTTTTTATTTTTATCTCAATTGAGTTTGGTAAATCGCGTAATTTCGATATTCTGAACAATTAAAATGTCATTTAGTGGCATAACGATGAGAAAAAAAATAATTTTAAGAAAAATTTTTTCTTTCAACAAATTTCAAAAATTCATATTTTTGAAAAAACAAAAAACACAATTCCAAAAATTTCAGGATCTTTTAAGATTGGTACAAGGTAGTACACAAGGGTCATTCCATGTCAAATCGGCCAATAGTTGGAATCGACCCCTTTCGATTTGGACGAATTTTGGTCAGAAGTTTTCTTTTATCATATAACGAAGTTCTGCCAAAGGAAAAAAAATAAAAAAATTTTTTTCAAAAGATATGCAAACTCAAAATTGGCGATTTTTCCAGTTTTTTAATTTTGTTTTTGTAATATCTCGAACGCTAGTAGAGTCATTTGGGGTAAATGTGCGCAGTGGGTATATATATAAGCGTGCGCAAACCCATTCATTTGAGTCCCAAATACATGGGATTGCGCACTCTTACCCACTGCGCACATTTACCCCAAATGACTCTACTAGCGTTCGAGATATTACAAAAACAAAATTGAAAAACTGGAAAAATCGCGAAATTTTGAGTTTGCATATCTTTTGAAAAAAATTTTTTTATTTTTTTTCCTTTGGCAGAACTTCGTTATATGATAAAAGAAAACTTCTGACCAAAATTCGTCCAAATCGAAAGGGGTCGATTCCAACTATTGGTCGATTTGACATGGAATGACCCAGCATTTAAATAATATTCATTTTGAATTTGCCAATTTCTAGAACTTAAATTTGAAGAGAAACTGTAAGCATTTTGAGAACTATTCTTCAAATCTGTACCTCAAATTTTCCTAGTATTTTTAGCAAGTGAACTAGAGGACAATAGTTCAAGTTGTAAAGTTACCTTAAGTCAAAAATGAAATGTATAGGTCATAATGATTAAAATATCTTAAAATTTTGAAGCTTTTATTTTTTATATGAAGGTTGTATGTTAACAATCGGCCATAACGGGAAACGTATTCACTTTACTGTGTGTCTCATTTCCTTCCATTATATAAATTATACCTGAGCTTCTTACTCGTAGGAACATCTGCTTAAGTTTGACTGTAGTTTTTATTTTGTAAATAGTAAAAGTTATAGTAGTGGTTACAGCATTTGGTCAGTAACATGAGCTGTAGTTCAACGAATCCACGCTATCACTCAAAATTTGAATGAAATCGTTAAAAATTAAGAAATCTAATTTCCATTAAAATTTAATCTTTTTGAATTTATAGAAAGAATGTTAGAAAATAAATAAAAAATCTGATAAACGGTTACTAACTTTCATAGGTAGTGGAAAGTTAATCAATAAAAAAAATAAACTTAAAGGCAATACAGTAGAGCCCCTGCATGAGTACTTGGCTACTTGAGTCTAAACTAAGTTTCCCCCACCTTCACTATTGCCTTATTTTCCCTATCTTAGTTGCATCAAATTCTTAAAATGGCCCTCGACAATTCGAGTATTCAGAAGCTCTACTGTATAATAGACAAAAGAATGGCGCGTACAATTTTTTTTTTTACTTTCCTTTATGAAATTTTTTTAATAATTGAATGGAGATGGACCTATATATCTCAACAACAGTAAAAATACAAAGTATGAATTGATTTTCGAAGTCCGAAAGTTTTTAGAGTTTATTTAAATGTTGAAATATTTGCATGACGATTTTTCATATCTAGTTGCGTATAATATGAAAAAAATTCATAAACATTTTGAGTATTTCATACCGTATTTAAAAAAAAATTTATTGTATGTCATTTGTCATCATACTCTTAATTTATGACCAATATTTCATGACCAATTTACGACCCATATTTCATTAACAAAATTGCATTTAAGGGTCTCAGAGTTTATACAACGTAGTATTTTACAGTCTTTTATTACTTAAAATTTAAACTTTTAATAGGTTTCTTCGTACTTGAGAATAGAAATTAGTAATAGCAAATAGAAATTATGTTATTCAATATTTTATAGATATTTGATAAATCCTGTAGCAACGGCAATGCAAATAATCTATGAAAACTTAAACGCGTTCGCAGAATGTAAACCAACAGTAGAATTGATAAAAAAAATTAATAAGCTGATAGAAATTATGAGTATAAGAGATGCAAATAGAGGTTTAAAACCTCAATCGGAAGAGTATATTGTAAGTTATTAATATGTGGATTTAAATTTTGATTTTATATGTATTTTTGAATATAAATTTTATTAATTCATAACTTTTGTTATATAGTTTCTGGTAGAATTTCTTGATTACCTAGTTAAATGGGAAGAAGCTGCTAAAAATTCTGATGATAGTGAGTTCATGACGGAGAGCACATGTCATGGTTTAAAAGTAACAATTGAGCTGACGGATTATCTTTGTAAAAATCATGGTTACGAGTATTTAATGACAACGCGGGTAAATCAAGATAAATTAGAGGTAAAAAAATCAAATAATGTTTCTTAAATTTTATTTTTTTTTACAAATTTTGATAACAAATAATTAAAATGATTTAATATTTTGATAAATTAGAACTTTTTAATAATGAAATTTTATTTACTTTCTAGAGATTTTTCGGCTTAGCTAGAAATGTAAGTGGGTCTAACGATCATCCCGACTCTATTTTATTTGGCCAAATGTTTCGTTTACTATGTACATACTCATCATTGAAACCTGTCAAAGGTAGCAATGTTTTAGGTGGAGAAATGGTCCAAAGCTTACACGAATTTAATAAAAGTAAACAGGACTCTACTAATCAACGCGGTCTGCCTCAAAAAGAAGAGTGGGCAAAAATTATTTCTGGAATATTGGAGAATGTAATCGAATCCGAAGAAAATGGAAACGAGGAATACGTACTAAAGGAAATGGAAAATCCAGTTCATGAAGACATAAGTTATTCTGTCGTGTATGTAGCTGGCTACGTTCTCAGAAATATTCTCAAACAAAGTAAATTTAAATGCAATGAATGTGAACCAACTATTAAAGCAAATCCGGAAGAGCTACATAAAAATTTATATGAAGCAATTAATTTACTAAATGAGGGTGGTCTTATGTATCCATCTAATAGATTAATTATTTTATTAAATTCAATAGAGAAACATATTCTCAAAGTGACAGAAAGTAATCGAATAACGAAAGACACATTATTTCAGATTAACTATTCTGCTCTTGACAAATATGAACCGGCTCATTTAGTTGGTTGCAAAGAACATTCGAGAGAATTGACAACATCTATATTAAACTACTATTTCATATTGCGGATGCATTTTATAGCGAGAAAATTCAATTCTGAGAACAAAGCTTCAAAAGATGAATCAAGAAAGCATCGTAAATTAGCAAAGTTGCAATAAATTTTTGTGTATGTTATCGAATTATATTTTATTGTATACATTATTTATTTAATAATTTCATAAATCTGTTACCAATAAAAAATCATAAAAAATATCTCCGTTGTTTTTTAATAATCTATGTATTCTTTGATAACTCAAAAATGTGAGAGAATATATATCTGTTAAAAATGTTCTACAATTTTCTGTTTGATTGTGCTACAATACTTCACAATTCAAAGAAGTTGGTAGATTTTTCACGGAGGGCACTACCTCCAAGAGTCTTACTCGTAACGAAAGCTCCATCTGAACGAATTATTTTTCGTTGTTCAACCAGCATGAGAGACATCTTCAGGCCTTCAGAAAACTAGCAACGGGAACCGTTTTTGTCACGGATTTGAGTTGCTTAGGCCATAAGACTTCGGTCTCCTGTGTATAGTCTCCATAGAGATGGTTCTGTGGTCACCTTAGGAATCAATGACGAGGTTATTGAGCTATTGTCTGTAGGTACACTGGCTGATTTTTGTTTTTTACTGTTTTTTTTTTTTTTTCAAATTTTCAGGTTCAGAAGTTATGTATTTTTTCATAAGTCCTGTAAAGGCTTTATAACATCCCCGGTGATACCCATTTTCTGTATACTCATCAGGCAAAATAATGTCTTTATATTTAAGGTCATGTTTTTTTCTGATTTTCAAAACAGTTCGACATTTTTTTAACGTTTCCTCCGAGAACAATATTATATTACCATCACTTTTATTACAAATGAAACAAATTAATGTATCTCCCATGATAACGCTTTTTACTAAAATTACACTTTTATTTAAACTCAAAATGCTAAATTACCTTTTGGATCTTGAAGCTGGTGGTAAAGACGTGAATTTGGTTATAAATAATTTGTAACTTGCAGGAATTAGTAGGAGTTGTAAATCTTGTAAACATTGTTAAGAGTAGATTTGTAAATTTGTAAATTTATAAATTTTTAAATTGTTATGTTTTTAATTACTTACGAAGTAAATTAAATATTAGTTATATATTCATGTAAATATATGTCCACTGTTTTTGTATTCTTGCCATTCGGCTCTGGCCTTGGCATACAATTAATAAATAAATAAATAAAAAAAATTTAACAAAAATACAGCTTAAATATCAATCATAAAACGTTGGTTTTACCTATATACGCATAATTTTTCAATACAACAATAAATGACAGATGATGCGCAGTCGACTAAGCGCATTATTTCACTTGCATCCGCTTTAACAGTTGTTACCTCGCGTTTGCACCTACAGCAGACTTTCAATGTGTTTGGCAAAATGTAAAAACCATTAAAACTGTCCGGCTATTGAGGTAGCATTTTTTTACAGGTCCCCAAGTAACATATCGATGGTTTTCTAACGCAACCTTATTTATTTATTTATTTATTTATCAAAATTTTAGACCCTGAAGCCTTAACTCCCTAAGGACCTTACATATAAATTAATACATAATAATAATAAAACTTATAAACAGTAATGGAAATGATAATAATAAAGTAAAAATAAATAACGTTGTCTCGAAGCAAAAATGACAATTTTAGAGATAAGGTAAAAAATAGCTTATAAAAAATTAATATTCATCTAATAAACAATATCTATCAATTGTATTTTCTAAAAATACTAGGGTAAATGCACCAGTTGTTGACCGGTCACCAATTAGTTGACCGATGTATAAAAAAGTTAATTAATTAATATTTTACAAGGGTTTTTTTTTTCTTAAAATATTAAAATAAAAAAATATGGCATTTAATCATCATAATAAAAAAATTACGCAATTAATTGCGCAGCGATTATAGCTTTAAAAAAATATTCTGAGTTTGTTGACAACGCAACCAGCCATAAAGCGGTCAAAAATAACTAGCGTACAATTGGAGAGTGAGTGCATTTCATCATTAATTCAGTGATATTTATCGGCATAATATAAAATATTTTAGTTTTATTATGTTAATTAAAGATCAGATTCCAACTTTTTTGAAAAAATAAAGTTAAATTATAAGCTTTAATATTATTTTAAGACCGGTCTTAAACTTGTGATTTTATCACAATCCAATTAATCACCGTATATTTATAATACTAACTTCTCAACCTAAAAATTAAATCTGTCAAGTGTTTAAAGTACTTTAGTCATTCAATATTTTGTAAATATAAAAATAATCATTATAAAATGTATATTTATAATTAAAATAATACTTAAAATCTTTTTTGATTATTAAATTTTATTTTGTTGTAATTTTTTTAGTGAACGGTTATATCAAAGAACGAATTATTAGAAGAAAAAATTGCTAAGCAATTAAAAAAATAAAAAAGAGTTACAAGCTAGTAAAAAAGCTTTAATTGAAAAAAAGAATAAAAAATTTCAAGTGAATCAGAAGAATTATCGTCATTAAAATGAATTTGTGATTATTTGTGACCTAAAGAAATGTGACTTTATGTTAATTATTGCTATTATTTATATTATTTTATAAAAAAGTACGATTTAAAATTATATTGTATGTTTAGTTTTGTTAAAGATGTCGTTAATATACTTCAAAAGTACTGCATAAATTTAATTACATACATGTAGTTTACAAAATTACTTATAATTATTTAAGCGGTCAATTAATTGGAGAACGGATGTACCTGAAGTTCCGAACGTTCATTTATGAACGAAAATCAAAAAAAAATTTTTTTTGCTCCTGAAACTGAAAATGGTTTTTCAGTTTCGAATAGAGACAGTGAGCCCTAAAAATGATATATTAGCCCCTCAAAACACAAAAACCACCCCTCCAGCCACCCCAAAAACTTACACTTGGAAAAAAAAATTTAAGATAAAATCCTTCCAAGGGCCCTTTGAAGCTGGCGATTTTTTGTAGGACTCCCACAATACCCCCACACAATATAAAAAATCACCAAAGCATTAGCTGCCCCAGAACTACCCCCCCAGCCACCCCAAACACTTACGACATTAAAAAAAAAATTCTGAAAAAATCCTTCCGAGAGCCCTTTGAAGCTGGCGATTTTTTGTAGGACTCATAAAATACCCCTACACAATATAAAAAATCACCAAAGCATTAGCTGCCCCAGAACTACCCCCCCAGCCACCCCAAACACTTACGACATTAAAAAAAAAATTCTGAAAAAATCCTTCCGAGAGCCCTTTGAAGCTGGCGATTTTTTGTAGGACTCATAAAATACCCCTACACAATATAAAAAATCACCAAAGCATTAGCTGCCCCAGAACTACCCCCCCAGCCACCCCAAACACTTACGACATTAAAAAAAAAATTCTGAAAAAATCCTTCCGAGAGCCCTTTGAAGCTGGCGATTTTTTGTAGGACTCATAAAATACCCCTACACAATATAAAAAATCACCAAAGCATTAGCTGCCCCAGAACTACCCCCCCAGCCACCCCAAACACTTATGACATTAAAAAAAAAATTCTGAAAAAATCCTTCCGAGAGCCCTTTGAAGCTGGCGATTTTTTGTAGGACTCATAAAATACCCCTACACAATATAAAAAATCACCAAAGCATTAGCTGCCCCGGAACTACCCCTCCAGCCACCACAAAGTTTTACCCTTATTATATAAAAATTGAGAAAAAATCGTTACAAAGGCCCTTTGAAGCCGGCGAGAACGGTCGGTCATTTATTGGGTTTCTTCGGTCAGTAATTGGTGATTTTAGTATTTCAACATTCAAATAACAAAATTAATATAATTTTGTTAATTTTTATTATAAATAGTTATTAATTATTATTAATTAAGTATTTAACTTTAATAAAATCCATTACAAATTGTTTTTAGTAGGTTAATAGATTTTTTATAGCTTAGTACAGAAAAAGAAAACCTTAATCGGTCAATAATTGGTACATTTACCCTATTGTATTTATTATTAATCTGGTTTATATTTTTTTTCAGTACGCGTTTATAATTAATTATTAATTTTCCAGTAGAACCCTTTCATCTTCAAAAATCAAGGTACGTGGTTGCGTTAGAAAACCCCCGATATATAAAATTTAGCTTTTATACTATAATGAAATTACAACTATAATTTATTAAAGATTAAGGGTGTCTAGCAGAGGGTAGCAATTGTCATAAGTGTCCGGCAATGGACGACGAGATTTTTAAAGTTATCCGAAGACAATATAAAAAAATTGAGCTTTATACTTTAACGAATTTTAGGTACTATTTTATGCGCCTTTAATACTTATTACCTGCCCAAGTAATCACAACCTAAACTCTACACCCGGGAAAAAATAGTCAGACCTGATCATACATGAACAGGCATGGTCAGGTCTTATCATTTTCCCAGGTAGTCGCTGGTCGTTCTTACCACTATAGGGAACATATATGCACAGAAAAAATTTCAGCTTTTATAAAATAACGAAGGTCTGGCCGCAGTGGGCTCTTGTTCTAATACGCTAAAATTGATAAGGACTTTTTTTGTTGAAAATGTAATTCTCTATAAAACAAGTATTTTTATCATTTTTTTGTATCTTCAATATTTTAGCCATAAGTAATAAGTATTTAAAACTTTTGAAAACTACGGATAAGTTTTATAATTTTAAATTCAAATTTTGGACAAAAAAAGCGAGATAGGTCCAAATTGATAAGGACTTTTCTTGTATAGAGAATTAAATTTTCTACATAAAAGTTTTTATATGATTTTTTTGTATTTTCAATATTTTAGCCATAACCTGCATTTTTAACTTTTTATTTTAAAAGCTATAGATAAGTTTTTTAATAAAAATTAAGTTAGCCGACAATTAAAAATTTTTATAATTTTTTTTTATTGAAAAAATCATTACAAAAAAATAAAAAAAAAAAATTGCACGTCTAAAAAACTTCAGAAACTATAAGTACAATTTTAAAAAAAATTTTTTTGTTCTAATTTGATTATTAAAAAAAAAATCAAAAAATTTAGAACGTCGGCTAACTTTAATGACATAGTTTTATGAAAATTAAGTTAGCCGACAATTAAAAATTTTTATAATTTTTTTTATTGAAAAAATCATTACAAAAAAATAAAAAAAAAAAATTGCACGTCTAAAAAACTTTAAGATTTTTAACTTTATTTTTCAACTTTAAAATCAAATTTTGATGAAAAGACGAGAAATAGGTCATAATTAATGAGGACCTTTTTTGTAGAGATTTAAATTTTTTATAAAAAAATTTTGTTTTTTTTTTATATTTCAACATTTGACCAAGAATTTTGAATTTAAACCTGAACAAAATTTGGCTAAATAAACTAATTTTTCATAATACTGAAATTAGCAGAAATTTGACAATTTTTTGAATTTTTATAACTAATCAATTATTATAAAAAACATATTTTAAAAAATTTGCACTAATAATTTTTTAGAAGTTCTACATATGGATTTTTTTTTCTAAATTTTGTTCATTGTAATTTAATGATCATAAAAATCTAAAAAATTTTTAGATATCTGTTAAATTCAGTGTCATTAATTTTTCATTTAATAATAATAATTTTGTAGAACATAACAATAATAAAAAATACATACTTGTGTTGCCAATCCTGAGCAAATTTATAAGTCTCCCAAAAAGAGTCAGGTACATGAAATCCCATTATATCTATCATATGTTTATTATCCAAATTATCATATGACTGTGTATCATTAAATTGTTTATTATAATTATTTTTTATTTTGCATTTATTATAATACTTGTTTCTGTTTTTCCTTCGATTTTTATTTAACCTTTTTCTACGTTTACTAGTCTTTGCACATTTTTCAATTATTTCCATTATTCAACACTTGCCATTATTTAACATTATTTCTTCTTTGTTTCACTTTTCTTCATAAATATTTTATGTCACAAGCACATTGTTTATATTGTTAAAAATTCGTTTCAATGTCAACTAAAAATATTTTGCAAACGCAAAGTAGAAAAATTTTCTAGGTTAGAGTTTTAATGTCACTGCGCCAACTTTGAGGCAATGTGACATTTCAACAACTTAATAAATAAAAAAAATCCTAATATAAAATTGAGATGAAATGTGTTATGCTTCCATCTAGTGGATGTTATTTTTATTTATTTAAAACTTTACTTACTGTAGTTCTTTCGCCCGGGAGTATTAAAATACTCGGTTTCAGTGCGGGAAAGGAATAATTTTAAATAAAAGAATTCTATTTAGACGTAATTTAATTTTGATCAAAATTATTTAGTTGGTTCCAATTTATTATTCGAGTTGACAAAATATTAAAAGCTTCAAAATATAAAATTGAGGTTTACAATGACGTGATCTTAAAAAACATATTTTAAAAAATTTGCACTAATAATTTTTTGAAGTTTCTACATATGGATTTTTTTTTCTAAATTTTGTTCATTGTAATTTAATGATCATAAAAATCTAAAAAATTTTTAGATATCTGTTAAATTCAGTGTCATTAATTTTTCATTTAATAATAATAATTTTGTAGAACATAACAATAATAAAAAATACATACTTGTGTTGCCAATCCTGAGCAAATTTATAAGTCTCCCAAAAAGAGTCAGGTACATGAAATCCCATTATATCTATCATATGTTTATTATCCAAATTATCATATGACTGTGTATCATTAAATTGTTTATTATAATTATTTTTTATTTTGCATTTATTATAATACTTGTTTCTGTTTTTCCTTCGATTTTTATTTAACCTTTTTCTACGTTTACTAGTCTTTGCACATTTTTCAATTATTTCCATTATTCAACACTTGCCATTATTTAACATTATTTCTTCTTTGTTTCACTTTTCTTCATAAATATTTTATGTCACAAGCACATTGTTTATATTGTTAAAAATTCGTTTCAATGTCAACTAAAAATATTTTGCAAACGCAAAGTAGAAAAATTTTCTAGGTTAGAGTTTTAATGTCACTGCGCCAACTTTGAGGCAATGTGACATTTCAACAACTTAATAAATAAAAAAAATCCTAATATAAAATTGAGATGAAATGTGTTATGCTTCCATCTAGTGGATGTTATTTTTATTTATTTAAAACTTTACTTACTGTAGTTCTTTCGCCCGGGAGTATTAAAATACTCGGTTTCAGTGCGGGAAAGGAATAATTTTAAATAAAAGAATTCTATTTAGACGTAATTTAATTTTGATCAAAATTATTTAGTTGGTTCCAATTTATTATTCGAGTTGACAAAATATTAAAAGCTTCAAAATATAAAATTGAGGTTTACAATGACGTGATCTTAGCAATCTAATCTCTCGATGAGAAGTGTCGTTACATAGTTTTTCCGAAGATCTTCAAACTCCGTTCTTCTCCCACCATAACTTCCACACATACATCCACTCTAAGGAATATATAAATACATACATTTTCTACTACATATAAATGATCCTTATACACTAACATGTATTTTCTCTATATCTATATATATTTACTTCAGCCTATCGACCTGAAAGTTGGACTTCACTTATATATACTTTTAGCAATACAGTCATTATGTTTATCCAACTATTCTTATTAAGTTAACAAACCCTTTTTAAAATCTATTAAATTACAATAAAATTATAGTAAATTATAACATGAAAGTATAAATATTATATTATTTATAATATGTTGGACTAACGTTTGAGTTTGAATAATTAATAATTCGAATTAAATATTATTTCTATCATTTTACAATCGAGTTTTCTAATAAAATTATAAGTCATTTTAATTATTATCCTGTATAAAAGAATAGATATTATTATTTAATTATAAATTAAATAATAATTAGATAATGATTTAATAATAAATTAATAGTAAATTAGTTAACTAATAATTATTAGTTATAAATTAAATATAAGATACTAATTATTAATTATTTTAACTCAATTTTGCTTAACTACAATATTATATAAAGTTAGATTTTAACAGTAAATGTTATTTAACAATATTACTTTTGTTTAGTTACATATGTTTTTTTATTATTCTTTGTTACTTTAGAACAAGGATCTATTGAATTTCACACGTGTCTTTTACGACTTCTCCTCATAGGGTTTTAAGTTTCATCTGGCGAGAAAGTCCTTGAATTACTCAAGTACTTTTTATGGGTTTTGAAAATTCGGTTACAATGTACCTTTGTACCGAAATATGTTTTTTTTTTATTTTATTTTATTTTCTTTTGTAAATAAAACAGAGTTAACCAAAAGATGTTTATTTTACAACTGGTAAGAGTAAAAGCATTAAATAAAGGACTGGAATATTTACTTCGAATATAAAATTTAACTAATTTTAATCATTTAATATTTACTAGTTTCAATATTTCGTTTGAATTCGCGCTCTCATAATAGATAGCGCTCTAATAACAGGTAGCGTCACCTGTTGGATGCACTGGGTGCATCACAAATGTATGTGGCATCAAACTATTCGTAACGTGATTGGTTGAATATATCATAAGCATGAAAATATATGCAAACTCTATAGTCAAGGCGCGCGCTTGCGCGCGTAAATTCAAATTCTATCCCATCCCATAATAAAATTGAGATGAAATGTATGTGAAACTAATTTATTCGTAATGTGATTGGTTGAAAATAAATATTCTCATTCTGATTGGTTGAAAGTGAATATAATATACATCAATGACACATAAATATATCACGACAATAAATATGACGCGCGCGCTTGCGCGCGAAAATTAAATTCTATTCTCATAATAAAATTGAGATGAAATGTATGTGAAACCAATCTATTCGTGATGTGATTGGTTGAAAATATTTATTCTCAATCTGATTGGTTGAAAGTGAATATAATATACATAAACGACACATAAATATATCATGACAATAAATATGAGGCGCGCGCTTGCGCGCGAAAATTAAATTCTAGTCCTAATATAAAATTGAGATGAAATGTATGTGGCATCAAACTATTCGTAACGTGATTGGTCAAATATATCATAAGCATGAAAATATATGCAAACTCTATAGTCAAGGCGCGCGCTTGCGCGCGTAAATTCAAATTCTATCCTAATATAAAATTGAGATGAAATGTATGTGGCATCAAACTATTCGTAACGTGATTGGTTGAATGTATCATAAGCATGAAAATCCTAATATAAAATTGAGATGAAATGTATGTGGCATCAAACTATTCGTAACGTGATTGGTTGAATATATCATAAGCATGAAAATATATGCAAACTCTATAGTCAAGGCGCGCGCTTGCGCGCGTAAATTCAAATTCTAGTTTTTATTAAAATTAATTTAGTAGATATTTAATAATTTTATAAATTTTTGTTACAAATAAATTATTGCAAAAAAAATTATAAAAAAATTGACTTGTAGAAATTTTAAAAAATTAAAAATGCAATTTTTTAAAAATATTTTTTTGAAACAAATTTGTCTGTCAAAAAAAAAATTAAACAATTTTTTTTTTTTATAAATAATTCTGTCAATATTGATCAATTAAAAAAAATTAAATTATCAGACGTGTGACAATTTTTTAGATTTTTCTTAAAAAAATTAATACAAAAAATAAAAAAAAAAATTTTACTAGAAAGTTTGAAAAATTAAAAGTGTAATTTTTAAAAAATATTTTTTTAATTCTAATTGACATAAAAAAAATTTTTTTAAACCAATTTAGTGTAATACATAAATTTGACTTTTATTACATAAATGTACATAAGATAACATTTTTATATTTATATATAAATCTATAAAATACAATAGCTTAAACTTTTTATTAAAAGTAAATAGCTTATTCAAAAAACAAATTACAAGTACAAGTCAACATAAAAATGCCTTAATAACATATTTATGTAATATATATAAATATTAATATAAACTTCACACATTTTTAATAATTACAACCGAAGATGAGAGTTTAAATAATAAACTTTTAACATTGAAACACAAAACTTTTTTGAGTATGAACAATAAACAATTAATTTAGTAGGATCAATAATTAACCCTGATTAAAAAAAAAGTAATTCATTTAGTTCCTTAATACAATTTCCGTTTCATAAATTTCTTTTGAATAAATAAAAATTTCTAAAAAACGCTCCAATATTTAGGAAATTATTTATAAATCTATTGTGTAGCAAAGCTTTTTTTTTTATTTTTATGGGATATAAAAAATTGTAGAATTATTTTTTTTGCAGAAGATTGAATTCTTTACAAAAAAAAATCCTTATTAATTTTGCCTTATCTCTTTTTCTCTCTCCAAAATTTGAATTTAAAGTGTTTATTATGGCTAAAGTATTGAAGATACAAAAAAAATTTTAAAACTTTTTTTATAGAGGGTTAAATTCTCTATAAAAAAAAGTCCTTATCAATTTTTTCGTATTTTTAACCCTTGAGCAAGAATTAAAATAAAAATTATAATTGTTAATAATAACATTTTTTTTTTTTTTTTTTTTTAGTTAACAAAAAGGAAAATTATGGGGAAGGATGTTATAATTTTTATTTTATAATAATTTTAATGAAATAATATGAATTTTTTATAACTTTAAAATTTTTTCTTTTAAATTCAAAATAAAAATTTTTATTTGTTCAGAAGAAATTTATGAATCCGCAATGTCAGAAACTAGAACGTCTCTTATAAAGAATTGAAATTTTCATTCATTTTGAATGTTTTTTTCTAACCAGGAAATTAAATAGTTAAAGATCAAGATGCTTAGAAATAAATTACATATAAAACATATTTAACCCGCGCTCAAATGCAACTTCGTCATTCCCGATTTTAATGTTACCGCTCTCGTTGCTGTCCCTCCTGTTAGAAGTTTTTTCGCCGTTAAAACTATCACCATCGGCTGTTTGATCGTTTGTCACAGTAACATCGTTACTCTCTTCATCCAGATCGCTCGTCGAAGGCGATGTGTTGTTTAGTGGCTCCAGACCGATTACTGTCCGTATGTGGTCTGGCAAATTCGGAGCGACTGCCATTAATTGGTGGTAAATACCCTCGGCTTTTGATAATGTCCACGGTAATTCAATGTGAAGAGATAGATCATTAATGTGCTGTAAAAAAATTCATAAATTTAGTTTAATTTTTTAGAATTTTTTTAAAATAAAAATTTATATTTTATTCTACCTTTAAAATTTCAGTAAAGCCATAGCGATTTTCCATGAGCGCGCTTTTTTCCGTGTCAAGTATCGCCGTACAGATTAACAAGTGGAAATTTTTACAAGGTAAATCAGTCCATAATACCTCCCAGAGTTTAATTATATCAATAGCGTTGAACTCGCGCTTAAATAATACAAGCAGCCAACGGAAACAAAAGAACATGTTTCCGGATTCGTTTTTAATTAAATACTGCGCCAGTTGTGGCTCGGTTATCTGAAGTAAGTTATTTAATTGACATAATTGAGCTTTCATTCCAGCTTGATCCATTTCAAAATTTGAACTCTGAAATTTTTATTATTATTATTAATAAATTAAAAATTAGTTTATTTATTATACGTTTGAATTTTCAAATTTTAATTCAAAATTCTGGGTCAAATATTGAAAATACAAAAAAATTTTGACCTATCTCGCTTTCTTTGTCTAAAATTTGAATTTAAAGTTATAGTTTTCAAAAGTTTTAAGTACTTATTATGGGTAAAATATTGAAGATGGGGCATTCCATGCAAAATGGGAAAATGACTAAAATTAAAAAATTTCTCTAATTCATTCTAGTTTAGTTCTAGATTATTACTAAAAATCAATATTTTACTAATTTGTAAAGAAAATTTTTTTTTAATCAATAAATTACAGGGAGAGGAAAATCTCAGGTTGGTCACGAGGAATGGTGTCTCAGAAAAAGTGGAGACACGCAGGCGTCTCTAACTATCTACTATCAAAATGCCAGGGGTATAAATACGAAGTTTGATGAGATTCACTAATTTCATAGCACTTCTAAACTCGGTGATAATTCATCGAGGGCCTAGAAGTGTCTCTACAGGATCATCGTCATCTGTGTCTCTTTAGTGCTTGGTGACTTCAACTCCCCGTGTTTTGTAAATAAATACGGGTTATCAGTTTGTGATATAAAAGCATAAAATCTAGTTGTATACGCTCCTAGCAAGAACATTTTGGACTTAATCAACTTAACTTAATTTCATCCTTACATTTTCTCCTATATAGGTTAAAGTTTTACCTTTAACATGTTCTTTAATATTGATAACAGCCTTGATATTTATATTTATGTGATAAATAATATAGATTCTTTTGCGAAACTATGTTTGTCAAATAGTCACTGATTCAGTGTATCCTATTTAATTTAATTATTTAACAATCTAGGTTTGACTTTTAGTCCAAACATGGTCTTACTACTACTATTACTACACATAAGCTTTATTATAAGAATATAATTGTTATTTTTTTTTTCCTTATGGAACCCGCTTATTGGCATTGCTGTAGGGTTTAATGTACTGTTAAATAAATAAATAAATAAATAAATAAGAAAATCGATTTTTCTCTTCTAATAACTTATTATTATTATATTATTATAGTATTTATTATTATAGTTTTATTTATTACTATAGTTTTAAAAACAAATTTTTGTATGTTCGTTATTAATTAACCTCTCGTACAAATATAAACTTTGAAATTTAATTAATTTAATTAACAGAAATATTTCTTAATAAATAACCAAGCAAATACTTACAACTTTGTCCATAAATCCAACGAAACTCCAAAAAGCGTCAACTTCACTGTCCATTAAACACAATATAGGACTAAGTAAGTCGCTCATACCTTGTACGTACCCCAAGTCAAAGTTGTACATTATATAAGTCATGAGTATGTCGTACAATTGAGAGAGATGGGGATTATTTTCACCATAGTAATACGGGTGAGTTCTATCTGTTCTATTGACATCTTTTTCTGTTTTTGTAAAATTGTTTTTAATTAGTAATCCAATTAATAATAATAATAATAATAATAATAATAATAATAAATTAATAATATGTAGTAAAAAATTAAAAATTACCTATAAGACTTTTGCGATCACGATAATCTGAAAATCTTGTTTCTTGATCAGCAGACATTGACTTCCACTGTAATTTCATTCTGTAATACTCGTCAGTTTTTAATTTTTTTAATTCTATTCTTTCAGATACCGTTGAGTTCCATGGATAGTAGTTTAATAAAAATTTCCATACTTCATACCGTAATGATGGAATTATTCCCTGAAAAAATTGTATACTGATATTAATTTTTTAAGATTTAAAAAGTAAATTAATATTTAAAAAATATTAAAAACTAAAATTTATTGAAGGAAAATATTACAAACAGAGAATAAAATAAAATAAAATCTTAAGGGGGTGTTCTGATCTAGAACCATGAATTTGAGGTCATTTTTTAAGTGCCGTAAAAAAAAGGGAATCAATATTTTGATGATCGATTTTTTTATATGATATTTTTTAATATTTCAAGAATAAAAAAAAAAAAAAAGTGAAAAAATTAAAAATTTAAAAATCGGAAAAAAAAAATAACAAAGATTATTAGTATTAATCTAGAGTCATATCGCAATGTCTGGAATTACGGAAAAGTTGAAAAAAAATTTTTTCACAAAATGACGACTGCCCGAAAAAAAAATTAATTTTTGTATCTCTTTTTTTGAGTTTTCCGAATTTTTTAAAAATAATAAATATTAAAATTCGGGGATGAGATTAGTTCGGGTGATAGAAAAGTCTATAAAGAAGACTCACACCAAATTTCAAGTGATTCGGTTCAATAGAACTTGAGAAATCGTAGGTCGTAAAAACGCGTTTAAAGTTTCACTTAAAATTTCCCGCAGTCTAGTTCCAGCCGAGTCGATTTAGATACCGCGTCAGAAAAACTAGCTTTAAGCTACTTATATCTCTTAAAATGATTAGAATTTTCTAAAATCCTTTTAAAGATATATTCTTAAAGGGTTAAGCTTTGAAACTATAAAAAAATCAATTTTTTCAAATTTCTAAACCAGAATACCCCCTTAAATAAAAAATATTTCTAAAAAAAAAATAATACTAAAAAATATTACAAAAAAAAAATATTAGAAAATCTTGCAAAAAAAAGTATTAAAATATATTACAAAACAAAATTTCGAAAATAAAATATTTATGAAAAAAAAAATTTTTTTTAAGTATTAAAAAATAAAATTTTACAAAAAAAATATATAAAAAAACAGAAAATAAAATATGAAAAAAAAATATATCTGACAATATGGCTGATTGTTGACATTCGACTGATAGGTGGCTGTGTTTTTGACTAAAAAGTTTTTATAAAAATAAATAAAATAAATAATTTGATAATATTTTTTAAAGTTTTTTAAAAAAATATTTTTAAAGAAGTAAATATTTGGTAAAAATTAAGATAACTCGGGTATTGACTAGAATTTGTAGACTACGATGGAAACGACAGAGCAACATTTATTGTTTGTTGACGAAGTTAATACATAAATCTTTTATGGTATGTGATATTGAGTTAGTTAAGAGATTTTGAGGTGTTGTTCTGTATTAAAATAATTAATTGTATAAATTTTGTATGTTTCCACAGACGCCTGAGGAAAGAGTAATAAACTCCGAAACGTTGCGTAAAATAAAAATCTAGTATTAACTTATTTCATAATCCTTAACCCTCGGATTACAACACATTAATTTAAAAAATATATATTGAATAAAATCAATCTAAAAAAATATTCAAAATATTTTTACTAACCCCACGAAATATAATTTCACGTATAGCATCTGGATTAGTAATCCTTCCTTCAGAATCTTTACACCTATCCCACTGTTCTTGTGACAAAGGCGCACCACGTGGACAAGGTGGCCTTGGAGGTAGAATTATTTTATGCCCTGGCTGGCCTATAACTTCATATTCTTCCCCAGAACCGCTGGAACCAAGTGCTTGGGATGTCAAGTCGACGGTTAATGACCTATTTAACAAATCAGCAACTGCTTCTTCTACCGGTTGCTTGACTGGCTCTTTATAAACTAAAAAAAAAAAAAAAAAACAATAAATTAGTCAATGTTAAATAAATTAATTTTATAAATAAAATACTTACGCCAAATATCAGCAAGTTTGCTAAAAGCTTCTAGAGTAGTTTCATAAGGACGATTGTGTAAATTCTTAACAAACTTCCAAACATAGTCAGAAGTGTTTTCTTGAAATAGGTCCAGCTCGGCGAAGGAGCTCTTCAATACTGTGCTGCTGTACTCGCTGTCAGAAACGAGAAACAAATTTCTGTCAGACTTGGCTTTTTCAAACTTAATGAACCCCTTGAGAGAACTGACGAAACTCTCGGCGTTGGACAGCTGGAAAAACGCGACGTAGGTCGTCCCGTCTTTCTGCATAAAGATCAACTGCTGTCCACCGTGGTTTATTCTTACTGACTTCAGGTCGAAGAACAGGATCCGGACAGTGCGAGCACGCCCCAGAGAGTCGGGTCCTTCCGAAGAAGTACGGGTGCGACGAGTGTGAGACTCTACTACTGACCATTCTGGATCCTGGTCTTGGTTTTCTGATACTACTGATACTTCTTGAGGCTTCCATTCGATGCATTTACCAAAACTCTAGGGAACAAATTTAAGAATTAGTTTTTTTATTTTTTATTTCTTCTTTAAAATTATTTTATTTTATTTTATTATTAAATAAATGTTTTGAATTAATTATTTTTTTAATAAAAATAAATTTTTTAAATTGAGACTGAAGATGAATATTTGACAATTTTTCTTCTGAAGAGATAAATATTAATAAGAAAAAAAAATAAATATGTATAAATTTTTGAATTGTTTTTTCTTCATAATTATTTGATTATTATCAAATGGTTTTATTGAATCAATTTTATTGCATTAGTTATTTATTAATTTTTTTTTTATTATAAGTATAAATTTTATAAATTATGAGACTGAAGATAAATATTTGACAATTGTTTTTGTGAGAAGATAAATATTAATAAAAAAAATAAATAAACATATAAATTTTTTAATTATTTCTTCAGTATTATTTATGGAGTATTTTAGAAAACTAATAAATTATTTCTTCTTAAAATAAGAAGAAATAATTTATTTTATTTATTTTAGTGTCGTATTTATTTTAAAAAAGTTGAAATAACTATTATAAAAAAAAAGATATTCTTCATGATAATAAATAATGAAATTTTTTTTTTAATTTAGATAATAATAAATTTAATTTGTTATTTTAAAAATTAAGCTATAATTATAAATAAGTATTTTCTTAAAAATTATAGTAATTTTTGGATTTTTGAATAAAATGAAAAATATATATTAAGGGGGAATTTAAGCTGGACGAAGGGATAATGAGAATAAAAGAAGAAGCAAAAAAAGAAGACGAGGAGGCGATAGAGAAATCATCATACTGCAAATTATATAAGAAAATAAAAAAAGACAAAGATAAAAATTACTATTGGGGAAAAGATGAAATAAGTGGGGAAGATAAGGAAACATGGGCGAGGGTACGATGTGGGAACATAGGAAGAGGGGGAAAGAAAGGATTTAAGGATTGGAGATGCAGAGTATGTGAGGGGGAAGAAGAAACCCTGATGCATATAATGAAATGTGAAGAAATATATGAAAAAGTTGGAGAAGAAGGAAAGAGTTTTTTAAATGAATGGAAAAATTTAGAAAATGAAGAGGTTGAAGAAAGATTAATAGAAGTACTAAAGGGAAGAATAGACGGGAGAGCATACACGGTCTTGAAGAAAAATTGAAGAGATCCTAAGGGAAAAAACGGGATTGCGGAGTTTGGGGCAGGAGGATCACCAGAACAACGACGTGCAAACAAGAGGAAAAAAGAAAAGAAAAGAAAAATAGAAAGATCAAATGGAAAGAGAAATAATATATACAATTAACATACAATGACACAATATATGTAAAAACTTTGTAACAGACGAAAGTCGTGCAAATAAAACTATTTATTATTTATTATTATTAAGGGGGAATTTCAGAAAAATGGCGATTGATTGAAAATTTTCTCATTATTTTTACTGTTTTTTTTTTTTTTGTTTTAACTCGGCTAAAAAAATCTTTAAAATCAAAATTTTTTAAATTTCATACAATAATTACCATCCTTACTGATTAAAAAGCAATTTGGATTTTATTTTAAGATAATCCGTTTTTGAGTTATCGATGCGACCATGGAGAAGGAAATTTTTTTTAGTTCTCTACGAGATTGTTAATAACTGTTATAATTAAATATTTCTTAATAAAAATTTAGGGTAATAATCTCTAATGTACCCTTAATAAAATAAACATAATCCGATCCCCAAATTCCTTCATTTTCCCTGTCAAAAAAATCCCAAAAATCACCTTTTTTCGACCATCACAGTGGTGTGATTTAATCTTTATCATTGCAAAAGTTATAAACATTTATGAAAAATATTCGCCGAAAAAATTGGCAAAAATTTGATAATTTTTAGAACAAATTATGATCAAAAAAAAAAATTGTATAAATTCGCATTTTTAATTTTTATTAAAATATATTAGTGTAAAAAATAAATTTAGAAATTGATTGACCAAGAAGAAATAAATAGAAAAATTGAAGAAATATACAAAATATTTTTTTCTAAACAAATTAAAAAAAAAATTTACTTTAAAAAAATAAATAAAATGATTTTTTTTAAAGAAATAAAAATAAATAACTTCAAAAAATGTAACTCTGAAAAAATAAAAATAAATTTATTTTGAAGAAAAAAATAAAAAATATTTTCTTCTTTATAAATTCACACTTGTACTTTTCATTTAATTTCTACAAGTAGAATTTTTTAGTAAATATTTTTTATGACAATTAATTTAGAAGATATTTTACAATTTTAATAATTTTTTTAACAAATAAATTATGTCGAAGAAAATGAGAAAAAAAATGGACATTTAGAAAATTAAAAAAATAAAAAATCCAATTTCTTAGAAATGATTTTTCGGAGCAAATTTATTTATTAAAAAAAATTAAAAAATTGTCAAGCGACTGCTAACTTTAATGTCATATATTTTTTTTATAATCATTTAATTACTGTAAATATTTAAAAAATTTTTTTTAATTTATAATAATGTCAGTGTCTATTAATAACTATCTAAGAAGAAACAAATAATTTTATATAATCATAAAAATAATTTCTTTCTAGTATAGCAAAAATAATAATAAAATTACACTAGACATTTTCACCCCAATATATTGACATATAATAATATCAAGCGTTCCTTACATATTCGACAATATTCAAAGTCCCAGAGCTATGTACTTCATCTTCTCGAACATTTGCACCTCTTAGGACAACTCCAGTGTGAATACACAACTCCTAAAATAAAACAAAGAAAAATTAGAAATTAATCATTAAAAAAAAAAAAGGATGATTACTCATGTATATATAAAATAAAATAAAAATAAAATTGCACATATATACACACATACATGTCAATATATATAGACTAAATCTAAAGCTGAAACGCAATAGAGAATACTGTACCAGATTGATAACCTAAAAAGCAATTACGTGTCAGAGCAATTTATTGAAACAACTATAAAATTTAAGTATGAACAATAAGAACAATAACAATAACAATAGCAAGCAACTCTGATTAGAAATTGAGTTCAGTGCGATGTAAATACACTTGAATAAACTTTTGGAAATAAATGAATAAAATATTTGAGATTATGATAATTATATGATTATTATTTTTATTGTAATTTTAATTAATGCGAACAAACCTTTCCGGGTTCCGTGGGTTCGAACATTGTTAAAATTATGACAAATAGTATTTACGGTAATAATATCAATAAAATAGTCACTTGTACCGCACATACTCGTCGTAAACTTTTTTGGTGAATGACAACTTGACACGTACTGTACATTTACGTACTTAAAATTACTACATTACACTTATTGTACATTTTATTGATATATCTATATATATATATATATATATATACGACATAGAAACACAGTTATTATTATTATTATTTTTCTATTATGATTATTATTATTGACGTTTTGACTATATTATTATTATTTTTTTTAAATAATAAAAAAAAACTTTCTTTGAAATTTTTCATTGAAAATTATTACACTGAAGTAAGCAGACGCCGAAAAATTTTTGATTATTTTTATTAATTAAATTACAACTAGAAAGAAATTTTTAAAAAATTGCACTTATAGTTTTTCAAGTTTTTTACATGTGACAATTTTTTTTTTAATTTTTTAATTGAAATTTTTTCTAAAAATTTTGAAATTTCGGCTTACTTTTGAAAATTACTTTTTTAAACTTAAAAATTTTATGTCTTTTTTTACAATCAATACACAAAAAAAAGTTATGTAAATTTTTTGTAGAAAATTTACTGCTCTATAAAAAGTCTGTTATAATTTTTTGGATAAAAATTGTTTTTTTAAAAGTTACAGGAAGTTTGAGATTACAGGTCCTTACTTATTGAAAAAAATTTTTTTTCATTTTAGAAGAAAATGTTTAAAAATGACACTGAATTTAACATAAAACTAAAATTAGTTGACAGCGAAAAATTTATATTTTTTTTTTATTTATTGAATAGCAATAAAAAAATATTTCTAAAAAATTGCACGTACAGTTTTTCAAATTTTTTACCTGTGCAATTTTTTCTTTTAATTTTTTTGTTATTATTTTATCAATAAAAAAAATTTCTAAAAATTGTCCAGCTGTGTCTGCTAATTTTATTTTCATAATTTAACAGACAACTAACAATTTTTAAAATTTTCATAACAATTAAATTACAATGAAAAAAATTTAGTAAAAAAAAAATCGACATGCAAAAATTTCAAAAAATTATTAGTACAAATTTTTTGAAATATGTTTTTTATAATAACTGATTGATTATAAAAATTCCAAAAATTATCAAATGTATGCTAATTTCAGTATCATTGCGCTGAAAATTGAGAATAAAAACTATGTTTGCTATTTAAAATTCAAGTTTTGTCAAAAAAAAATGAGTATAACTTTTTTTTTTTTTTCCCAATAGCAACTATATAAAATATTTATTTTTATTATAATTAAATAAAAAAAGTCATATTTTAAATAACAAAAATATTTATTCTGGGAATATATTGAGTGACAGTTTTTAAAAATTACTTTTTTTTAAAATTAAATTATAAATCAAACATTTATTCACATCATAATAATTAATTCTATAATTTTACATGATATTTTTAATAAATACAAAATTAATTGATAGTATTTTTAAAAAAAAAAAAATACACTAAGTTAATTAATAACTAAAATTGTAAATTTTTATTAATAAATATTTCTTAAAAAAATTATAGTGAATATTAAATTATAAATAAAAAATTTTACAATAAATTAATTAAATCAACTGACAGCTAATAATTATTTAGTTTCACTTGAAAAATAAATTTCTAAAAACACATTTTTAAACTTACATCTCTAATCTGCATACTTATTCTAATAAAATATTCCAAAGTTACAAACTTTGAAGCATAATAATTTACACATACGAAAACCACATTCATTTTTCAATTTAAAAAAAAATAATTACAGCAATGACAAAACTTTGACAAACTGATTAATTCCTTCAACCTAAATAGATGTCTTCTATTATTTTTTTCTTTCTAGACAATTATTTTTAAAAAATTGCATTTATAATTTTTTTTTAATTTCAAAGTATAAAACTTTTCTTCATATAATTATGACATTAAAGCTAGCAGTCGACTATTTTTTAATTTTATTTGAAAAAAAAAAAAAAAGTACCATTCGGCCATACCCGACCCATCAAAATTTTTTTCAAAGCAGCAGAAGACAGTTTTTTGTCAATTGATTAGAAGTTGTCAATCGATTGTGAAAACTGGCAACAAAATATAAATTATCAGATCTGTTTGAACGCTTTAAATAATTTACCAGTTGTGAACGATGTTGCTGAACGCGATGTAAAATTAATGCAAGAGTACAATGATTTGTTCACGAAAGATGAATATCAGAAGCAGTTTATTTATTCAAATTTTGGATGATTACAGAGCTCGAAACAAAAAATACAAAAGAAAGCTTACTCAAACCTTGGAATTTATAAATCAGTTTATGAGAAATAAATTTGCACATTTTCGTTTTGAAAATAAGGAAATAATATCAAATATAACTTTGTTATCATTTGCAAGGCCTATTTAAATAACTAATTGTGAATAGAAGTTATAAAATTGTTCATATTTCTGGAAAAATAAAGTTTTTAGTGCTAAAATGACTGATTTATTGGAGTTTATGAGTTTATTAATAAGATTATCTCGATAGATATGAGCTTCATCTAAAAACGAAAGAAACCCTTTTGTAGAGAATTTAATTTCCTAAAAGCGTTTTTTCATGATTTCTTGTCCAAATTTAAATACCGGAACAAATATTTCAAAAAACTATAATTTTATCGAAAAATCTTCAATTGAAAAACTTCGATTGCCCGTCGGCACGTGTTCTTTTCGTTTAAAATCAAAAAGCAAAATTTTTCCCGTAGTTTCTCGTCCTAAGGAAGAATTTTTTTGGGCGCCGCAAAAAATTTAATTTTTAACGACCACCCTAATATATATGGGTCATTCCACCAAATAAGAATATTTTTACGGGGCGAACCTCGCGAATTATGTTTAAAATTTATGGAGGTGTTCTCTATAATAAGAAATAAATTTCCTTCAAGTTTCAGCCCTTAGTATGCAGCGGTTCTGGAGTTATGATTTTTTGAAATTTTGAAAAAAAATTTTTTTTAACTTTTTCATTAATTTTTCTGATGAGGAAAACTTTTTTATTAAAATCCACGAAAAATCTTATCTTGTAGAAAAAATTCTCAGTTTTTGAATGAAAATATCCATTTTATCAGAAACACATCAGAAGACCCTTTAAAATCCAATTAAAGTGGAAAAATTGATTTTTCTCGGTGTGCGGTGCAAGGTACATCCAATTTGACTTTTTTTTTTCTGAAAGATCAGAGTTTTTTACACAAAATATATGGTTTTCACGTTGTGCATATTTTTTGTTCGATTACAATTATATTCAACGTAAAATCTTTATAATTTAAATACTTTTATTTTTGGACATTCTTCAGATTTTGATACAGTTTTAATAAAAGTATATCCAATTTCATCATTTATCGGTAAAAGTGTGCAATGTCTGTGTACCCTTTACCGTTTTTGATGAAGAATATCGTACGTCTAACACATTTTTTTTGTCTAAATAATCATCATTCGTTATGAAATTCCCTGGCAGATCCAAATCACGGTGAAAAACCGTAATTACAGTGATTCACGGTAAATTCACCTTAAAAACCATATGCTGGTGATTCACCGTGTTTCTCGTTGAAATCACCGTAAGTTCACCGTCATTCTTGAAGATCGTAAATTACCGTACATTGAAGTGATCACGGTGAATTCACTATGAAATGAAACATATTATGACAAAATTTTATAAAAATTACGATATAAGACCGGCTACAATAGATAGATTTCTAAAGAAATCTACCTAAAAATTTGTTCTAAAAAAACAACTTAAAAATTTTTCAAATTTTTAAACGTCAATTTTTTTGTCTTAAAAATTTTTAAACTCTTAAAAATCTGCCAAGTTAATCTTCATTATAATTATTTAATAGAAAAAATTCCAAAAATTATCTGCACCCACACTCAATAGCTGTCATATCTTTAAACGCCCTCTTAATAAGAACACTGTCACCGACATAGTACAAAAGCGTCCTGTCTTCATACTTAATCGGGGTACAACCAGGTTTTTGCAACCTGGAAATTCCATAAATACTCTGCAGCATCTTCATGTCAGCGTGATAAGTAGCATTAGCTCGTTCATCAAAAGGATAACTGCACCGTCCAAGACAACTATTCAATGGAATCTCCACAGGAGCCACAATAAATTCCATACTAATATCCTTAAAGTTTACATTAACCTCCCTGATCCTGCACCTTGATTTCTTCCCGGGATAAATCATCTTGTCATATTTACCAAACGAGTTGTAATCAACGTACATTTCTTCATAATCATAATCATGAACATTCGCTTCCCTAGAAAGTCTCTTCTGATGAAGAAATTGGTAATCAAAATCCAAGAAGCTGTCAACCAAGCCGTGATAGTACCCCAGCGCAAAAGGATGTTTGTCCGGGTCTCCATCAAGTCCCACAATGCCCAAAGAATCAGGATTGACTGCAGTAAACTTCTTGAAATTATTCTTCTTGATCCTCCCGATGATCCTGAAGCCATCATTAGACCCGTTATGCGTCCTCCACTTTTGGAAACTCTCGGTGACGTTGAAGACAATCCACCCTTCGAACTCCGGGTTAACCATCTTTGAATCAACATAAAAGTACTTATTACGTTCACCGCTGGAGTCTGCCATATAAACAGTCAGGTTGAACCTCCAAGCCCGGTAGCTTTCGACAATCCTGTACTTGTCCCGAAACAACCTCAAGTCTGCTTTCATCAACGGCTGGTCTTGTATTACCTGGACGTCGAAGATCATCGCCTGGGTGAGTTTATTCTTTTTGTGCAATTTCTTCGCCAAGAAACTGGCCACTGTGTCGCTGTTGTTGATCTTCATCAATTCCTGCGGCGTTAACTGGTAATTTATGAAGTTCATGTCCGGTATTTTGTCAATTGTCTCCGAGTAGGCACTCATCAAGTACGACGGAGCCGAGCGAGTCTCTTCCTTACTTGGTTTGAAGTTTATCATGTTATCGTCTTCCAGAAATTTATAAAAATCTGTTTCTTCTTCATTTTGGCAAGCTGCGAGACACAACAAATTTAAAGTTAGTAACAGAAAAGTTAACTTAGAACTTGACATTTTTTTTTTTTTTTTGCAATTAATTTAATTTTTTTATCACTTCACAAAGTTCACAAAGTTGAAATATATTTAAGATATAAAATAAAATTGTCAAGTTTAGTGATAATTAAAAATATAATTTTTTGAGGGTATTTTAGCTCTTGTCTGGATGACTAGTGTTTCAATACTGAAGTAGACATCTTGGAGACGAAATATTTATAAGTATATTTTCTTACTCACCCTTAGTTGTTATTTACCCTGCAATGACTTGGAATTCCAGGTATAAGTTGAAGTAACACGCTTATTGTTTGAGTTTATTTTGATCCTATTGTTTGTGTTGAAATGAAGAAATCCTCAATGAGACCTTGAATAATTGTGCTTAAATGTGATAGATTTATGAGTAAATATTGTGATATTGACATATTTATAAGTAGGATTATTTTTGATAAAAATACTTGTAGAAATATGAAATTTTTCATTAAGAAAAATTTTATTTAAAAAAATTTTATGTCACAAAAAAAAAATTAACATTAATATAGAATATTTATAGGTCTAATTATCATACGTAGAGATATTTTATAATCAACCGATGAAGTCTATAAATAAATAAAAATCTTTTGTCTATAATAAATTAACCGTAAAGTAGATTATTTATTTATAGACTTGCGTCTACTATACTGTAATAAAATATTTATTAACAAAATACGTTATCTAATATATATGAGTACTATTGTAGTTATAACAGTTTAGCACATATATTTATATTTATATGTTGTTACTTATATTTATAACTTTACTTGAATAATGATTGGCGGAATCGATCAGAGATCCAGGGAAGAAATTATTACGTGTAAAAAAGTTGTGCCGTATAAATAAACAGTCAAAATAATTATCAGAGATAAAATGATAAAAAGTAAAAAAATAGTGCTCCGGTGGCGAGGCTTGTCCTAGAAATTTGGCACTGAGTGGTCCATGGCCTTCAAAAGACTGCCGGACATTCTGAAATTTTTTAGTGTTAATTTTTATTTTTATTTTTTAAGTTATTTTGTTGAACTGCTTACTTTTTGATCATATGGCTGTAAATGTAAGAAGGAATTACGGTAATTGTAACAACATTGGGGCTGTTGGCTATCTCGGCGACTATTTCTTTGTCTTTTAATCCAATGACGTTCTAAAAAAATTTTTTAATTAATTTTTTTTTTCGGGTATGCCGTTTTTTAAATAATTGAACGTGAAATTTTGATAAAAACTTTTTTTTTTTTTTTTGTTTTTTTTTTTTTTTTTTATTACCTTGCCGTTAACTTCCAGGAGTTGATGATCAGTAAGAACACCATTGCGGGCAGCAGACGAGTCTTTAACAAGTGCTATTATTTTACCATCTTTAAATTGGAAACCAATTTGCCCTGAGCTGTCTTTATGCATTGTAATTGTTCTTTCCAATGGTCTAAAATTAAAAAAAAAAATTTTATCAGCTGTCAAATTTTTAGAAATTGTTTTTTTATAGAAAAAATAATTATAAAAAAATAAAAAAAAAAATTTATATGTAAAAAATTTTAAAATCTATAAGTGTAATTTTTTAAAAACACTTAAGTAAAAAAAAAAAAAATTGTTAGACGTCAGCCAATTTCAGTATAATCAACAAGTGTATAATTGAAATCTTAATTATAAAATTCAAGAAATTTTTTTAATACAAATTAAAGATTCTTAATTTTATTTTATATTATATAAACAAAATTTTACCTGTCACGGACAACAACTTTAATATTATTGACCGGAGCATTACGGAATATCTTATGAACTTGATCCATGGTGTAACCAGCCACAGAAGTTCCATTGACGTCAAGGATCTGGTCACCGAATCGTAAACCAGCTTTTGCTGCAGGAGAATCAGGACTCACGAGACATACAAATATTCCGTTGTTTACTTCGTGAACACGGAGTCCAATTTTTCCGTCACTGTCTTTGCATAAAGTTAACTGAAAAATAAATAATTATTTTCTTTCTTCTTGATTCAATTTTATCTAATAAAAGTTTGCTTTTATCAATTAATTTTTTTTTTAAGTTTTAGTTAATTCTTCTGGTAAATTAAAAAATATTAATATGAAATATTTTTTTCTAAAGAAATAGCAGAAAAATAATTTTAAAAAATTTACTTCTGAAGAAACAAATAAAATTTTAGTCTTGAAGAAATAAATAAAACATTTTATTTTATGGAAATAACGTTAAAAAATTTACCTTGGAAGAAATAAATAAAAATTTATTTCTTAAAAAAAAATAAAATATTTTTTTCAAAAGAACTAAATGAAATATTTTCTTCTGACGAAACAAATAAAAAAATTTACTTCTGAAGAAGTAAATGAAATATTTTTTTCTAAAGAAATAACAAAAAAATAATTTCAAAAAAATTTACTTTTGAAAAAATGAATAAAATTATGATTTTGGAAAAATAAATAAAACATTTTATTTTAAAAAATTTACCTTAGAAGAAATAAATAAAAATTGATTTTCTTAAAAAAAAAAAATAAAATGGTTTTTTCAAAGGAAGTAAAAAAAAATTACTTGAAAAATTGAACCTCTGAAGAAATATAAATAAATTTACCTTTGCAGAAAAAAATAAAAAAATATGTATTTCAAAAGAACTAAATGAAATATTTTCTTCTGAAGAAATAAATAAAAAAATTTACTTATGAAGAAGTATACAAAATATTTTTTTCTAAAGAAATAAAAAAATAATTTCAAAAGATTTACTTCTAAAGAAACAAATAAAATTTTAATTTTGAAGAAGAAATAAATATAAAATTTTATTTTAAAGAAATAACGTTAAAAAATTTACCTTGGAGGAAATAAATAAAAATTTATTTGTAAAAAAAAAAAAAAATAAAATGCTTTTTTAAAAAAAAATAAAAAAAATTACTTAAAAAAAAATAGACCTCTGAAGAAATAAAAATAAATTTATCTCTGCAGAAAAAAAAAATATGTGTCTCAAAAGAACTAAAAGAAATATTTTCTTCTAAAGAAATAAATAAAAAAATAAAAAAAATTTACTTCTGAAGAAGTATACGAATTATTTTTTTCTTAAGAAATAAAAAAATAATTTCAAAAAATTTAATTCTGAAGAAACAAATCAAATTATAATTTTGAAGAAATAAATAAAAATTTATTTAAAAAAAAAAAAAAAAAATAAAATGATTTTTTCAAAAGAAATAAAAAAAATTACTTAAAAAAATGGACCTCTGCAGAAAAAAATAAAAAAAAATTAACCTTGGAAGAAATAAATAAAAAATTTATTTCTAAAAAAATAAATAAAAAAAATTTACCTCACGAATTCCATTAGAAACTTGAGCTCTCTGTAATCCCAATGAATCTTTAGACAATGGTGCAATCATGCCATTCATGGTTCCCGACTCCGGCTTCATAACTTCCATCTGAAATTCAATCATGAAAAATCAATGTACAAATTTCTCCAATCCATAAAAACAATAAGATAACTAAAAATAAAATTACCGATTCACGAAATGCAATTGTATATTCTGGCATATTACTCTCAATAGCTTCAGGACTCAGCTCGAGTCCCATGTAGTCCCCGAGGGCAGGATACAGTTGTCCTGAGAGATCATCGCACCCTGGAGGAGTCAGCACGGGTGCTGACGGGCTCACTGAGACCGGCGAGGGAGCACTCGGAGTGAATTGAGGCTCGAGTTTCATCTGAGCCTGCGTTGGGATATAAATAATAAATGACAAAGTACATGCATTCATCAAGGTACATACTTGGGGATAGAAAAAAAGGACAAAAGATTATTGATCTTGGAAGGGTTTCAATTTCTTCTTACCTTCATCAACTGATCCACCTTCATGTCTTCCAGTGACGGGTACAGCGACATTTTTCCTGTAAATAATATTTTCAATTAATATTTTATTATAATTGTTATTATTATTAATCATTAAGTTGGGTGAACTGGTGCAATAGATTTGTGATAATTACTGATAATGATAAGATTTATGAGTAATCTATTATTAATGTAACTGAATGAAAAATTATTTTTAAAAAATAATTATTTATTTTAGAGGAATTTTTTAAATTAAATTATTCAATTTTGTCAATTATGAGCGACAAGGAAATAGTGAAGGGATTAGTCATAGAATGGAAGCAGGCAGAAAAGGGAATTATTAATGTGGATATATATGTATACATATAATATTTTTAAGAACATACTTAGCTGGGTATTAGCTGGCACTAAGTAATTGCAATGGAGGCTGGATAATAATCGATGACTTAAATTTATTTTAAGAAGTTTTTATTATTCCTCAATTGTCAATTGTCAATTGTCAATTGTTTATTATGTCCTTCGGTATCTTGGACTGTTTTCGGTCTTGCTGCTTTTCACGGTATGAATTGTACACACAAACTACAATGGGTATTATATGTCAAACTGTACACATACTTATTATTGTTATTATTGCATCCAAGAAGTTAAATGTGTGAGTGTTCACATGGATAATGAAGATTGAGCTTTACCCGCGAAAATTTGAATTTTCTTTCATACTTATTATCAAAGTGACAAGTGTTAATTTATAACATTAAAGTTAGCACTCACTAGAGAAGTTTTTAATTTTTTTTTAACAAAACAATTTGCTCTAAAAAATTATTTTAAAAAAATTTCATTTTTTATTTTTTTAAATTTCTAAATGTCAATTTTTTTTATATTTTTTTTTTGCCATAATTTATTTGTTAAAAAAGTTAGCCGAGTTTTTTAATTTTTTGATTTTTTTTTCATTCATTAAATTAGAACTAAAAAATTTTTTTTAAGAATTGCACTTACAGTTTATGACTTAAAGTTACCTGTCATTTGACCATTTTTTAATTTTTTTTTTTTTAAGAAAAATTTGTTCTAAAAAATTATTTTTTGAAAAATTGCATTTTTTAATATTTAATATTTCTACTTGTCAATTTTTTTTTTGCTATAATTTATTTATTACAAACATTCTTAAAATTAATACATATTTGCTAAATTAATTTTCATTTATAGTTTCTCAAGTTTTTTACAAATGAAACTTTTTTTTAATTTGTTTGTAATAATTTTTTCAATAAAAAAAAATTATAAAAATTTTTAGATGTCGGCTAACTTAATTTTCATGAAATCAGCTGATGTCTGACAATTTCAGAAAATTTTTCAGAAAATTCATTATAATAAAAAAAATATTCAAAGAAATTTGCACCAATAACTTTTTTTAATTTCCGCATGTCAAATTTCTTATATTTTATTTTATTATTTAATTGTTATAAAATCTAAAAAAAAAATTGTTAGACGTCCGCCAACTTTACTATCATGTAATTTAATTATATTTTCCTTAAAATGTTTATGAATATATTCAGAATTTTTAAATTAAAATTGATAGTTTTTATTTATGCTCGAGGATGTTAAAAAAATTTTAATAAAATTTCACAGTTTCTTCTTTAACACGCTTATAAGTATATTAAAAATTTTTAGATAAAATTTTACGATTTCTTTTTTCATATACTTATAAAAATATTAACAATTTTTTTTAATTAAATTTCATACTTTTTTTTCAATATGTTCATGAAGATATTAAAACATTTTAAATAAAATTTATGACACTGAAATTTGCAGACACTTGACAATTTTTTAATTTTTCTTGAAAAATAAACTAGGTCGCGAAAATTATTTTTAAAAAATTGCATTTACAATTTTTAAGAACTTTTAAAGATGGAATTTTTTTTAATAAATTTTCCTTGTTATAAATTATTTGTTAGAAAAATTCTAAAAATAATCAAATCTCTTAATTTCAATGACATAAAAATTTTACAATTTCTTCTTTAAAATGCTCATGAAAATATTAAGAATTTTGTTTAATTAAATTTCTTATTTTAATTTTATTATGTTCATGAGGATATTAAAACATTTTTTATAAAATTTCTTACTTTCTTCCTATGCTTAATAAGTATATTAAGAATTTTTAGATAAAATTTATGACACTGAAATTTTCAGGGACTTTTTTAATTTTTCTTAAAAAATAAACTAGGTCTTATTATTTTAAAAAAATTGCATTTACAATTTTTAAGAACTTTTAAAGATATAATTTTTTAATTAATTTTTCTTGCTATAATTATTTGTTAGAAAAATTCTAAAAATTGTCTCTCAATTTCAGTCATAAAAATTTTACAATTTCTTCTTTAATATACTCATAAGGATTTTTCAAATAAAATTTCATATTTTATTTCTTAATATTCTCATAATCTTAAAAAATAATTGATAAAATTTTATTCTTTTTTTGTTGCAATGTTAATGAAGAAATTAAGGAATTTTTTCACTAATATGCTCAAAAAGATTTAAAAAAAAATTTTACAAAAATTTCATAATTTCTTCCTTAATGCATTTTGATTCACATAATGATATAAACAATTTCCATTTAAAATAAATAAAAATAATAAAAAATTTACAGTTCACAAAAATCCATCCAAAGATGAATAAAAATAAAAATTTATTAATATGTACATTATCGAACATTACATTATTTAATAAATAACAAACATATAAATAAATAAAATAAAAACTCTAAGTCAATTTCAAACACGAAATATCAGCAGCATCACCCTTGTATCTATTCATCTGTCTCAACAACTGAAGCTTCGACTGCTTGCAATGAGTAGTATGTAGCTCATAGAGCGTACTGACATTCAGCAAAACATTTTCTTGAAGACTCTTGATAGGATTTCGCATAACCGCGGCTTCGAGCAGTTGAACCGCGGCTTTAAGCTGTCCACTGTACAGCAGACATACTGCCATATTATTAATCAGCATGACATTCGACGGATCAGAAGCTGAAGCGATCTTGAAGCAATTATACGCATCCTGAAAAGAGTTCTGAGCTACAGCCATCAATCCTCTGTCAATCAGCTCCCTCATGGTCGGCGAATTCCCGTCCCGAAGTTCTTTTATCCCGGCAAAAATTTTCTCCGCTGCTGCTACGTCGCCTAAAAATAAGTAAACTCTTCCGCACGAACTCTTCAGGATCTCCAGTTGCTCGGCTGTCCAATTCTCGGCGCAAAGGTCCTCTAGGACATCAATTGCCAGGGAAAAGTTCTTTACACTCAACGCGCAGTTTACTATTGAGATTAGAACGCGAGATTTTCTCCCAGTCCAGAGTCTGGTGGAGTCCTTACGCTCACTTTCGGTGAATTTTGCCTGGCCGCCTTCTTCTGATAGTCCAAGTTCTAAGTTTTTTAGAATTTGCTCGATTGTTGCCAGTAGTTTGTATAAATTGTCTATTGCTTCTTTTGAATCACCCCAGTAGATTGGTAGTTCTCCTAGCAGTAATCTAAAATAATAATAATAATAATTTATTTATTTATTTATCAACATACGCCTATCAGCAATATACATCAATAGAGAATATTTTTAAATTAATTAGAATTTAATTAAAGAATAATAGAGAAAAAGTTTGTTTAATAATTCATTAATATAATTAATTCGTACAATAATTTGATCTATGTATTCTAGAACAATTAATAAATATTATTATTATTATTATTATTATTATTATTATATGTAATTAATTAAATTTTTTTAATTTATTCAATTTGTTTATAAATTCATTAATTACATAGTTTCAAATATTATTTTTTCTAAAATTAAATTTATTAAAAAATAATTTATTGAAATAAAATTAATGTTCAAATTTTCGATTATTTTTAAAGAAATTTAACCAAAGTTTTGATTAACAAATTAAAGAAGAAATCAATTAATTACACTTTTTAATTTATATTAAATTAAATTAATATAATTTAGAAAAATAAATAAAATGTTAATAATGCATTTAATTATTTTATTAATGTTTAAACAATAAATTTTATCAATTGATTTTTTTATAAATCTATTGGCTCCATATTTTCAAGTATTATTTTTTCTAAAATTACATTTATTAAAGTAAAATTTTTTATTATTTTTAGAAAAATTTAACCAAAATTTTAAATAACAAATTAAGGAAAAAAATAACAAATTCCATTTTTTAATTATTTAAAATAATAATTAAATTTTTATATTAATAAAGTTATTATTAAATCATACCTAGTTCATTAAAAAAATAAATAATTTTATAACTTTTTACAATTTAAAAATAAAAAATATGACATTAAAGTTAGTAAGGTAAATGACCCAGTTATTGACACTGGTCTAGTTGTTTGACACTTGCAATTTTATTCTAATTAAAAAAATAAAATGTTCTCAAAAAACTAATTATCTTAAAATTTATAACTCAAAAATTATATTTATTAATTTATCAGAGTTGATTT
>CAJNRD030001114.1:6034184-6045220 GCA_905319865.3 Cotesia congregata
GAAAAAATGATATGGGTACTTAAATGAAGGGTCGTGATGAGTTTAAGATCGAGATGAGCTTATATCTTTAAAAATGTCAATAGTTCACAAGATACAAGGTCATTTCTTAATTTTGTATCTAGAAATAGAGCTTTTTCGAATGCAGCCTAAATACTTATCATCATAAATTGACTATTGGTGAGAATGATATGAAACTATGAAAAGGCACAACTCCAGGTTAAGACTTTTTCAACGATACCAAATTTAACCATAAAAACCCATTTTATCTTATAAATACACTGGCCACAAAATTTTGCTTATTCTTTTAATAATATAGATTGTTATTATTTTAGATTACTGCTAGCAGAACTACCAATCTACTGGGGTGACTCAAAAGAAGCAATAGACAATTTATACAAACTACTGGCAACAATCGAACAAATTCTAAAAAAACTTAGAACTTGGACTATCAGAAGAGGGTGGCCAGGCAAAATTCACCGAAAGTGAGCGTAAGGATTCCACCAGACTCTGGATTGGGAGAAAATCTCTTTATTATCCTGAGCTTTATGGGACCAGGCATGGATCCATGGCTTCTTTTGCCTTCAGGTTTGTATTTTAATTTATGGATTTTTTAAGGATATGAAAATTAATTTAGCAGATATTTAATAATTTTGGTGACAAATTATTGTAGAAAAAATTAGGAAAAAAATTTACATTTAGGAATTTAAAAAAATTAAAAATGCAATTTTTTATAAATAATTTTTCGGAACAAATAAATTTAAGAAATGATCAAGTGAATGCTAACTTTAATGTCATATTTTTTTTATTTTTTAATTATTAAAAGTTATAAAATAAATTTTTTTTTTTTTAATGAATTATGATTTAATTAATTAAATTTTCAAAAATATGGAACCAATAGATTTATAATAACATTTATTAATATAAAATTTTATTTATTTTTCTAAATAATTAAAAAATTGATTTTGTTGATTTTTCCTTTATTTATTTATTTATTTATTTATTAAACGTACACCAATCGGCATTATACATCAGAGTTAACAAAAATGAACAAATACTAACATTTAAAAATTTTACTTTTCAAAAATTTGTCGGGTAAAGTATAATTTAAACCTCACTATAAGATAAATAAGGACCTTAACTATTAGAAAAAAATTAAATTTACTCATAATTTAATATTTTTTATTTTACATTGGCGGCGAAAGGACCTGCTTAATGTCAATTTTTAAAATTCGCTCGCTTTACTATCGAGTTTATTAACGTTTTTCTTTTTTTTTTTTTTGATTGGTTGAATTTTATTTTATTATTTAATTATATTTTATGACATTTTAAGGTTGTTACAAGTTTACATTTTGCATCATTTTTAACTTCCCGCTAAAAATATTAGATTTTCAAAAATCGGGAAGTTATTGGTTTTACCCCGTTTTTCAAAAATCGAATTTTCATCAGATCTCGACGTTTTAAGGTCCTAGGAAGCTTCCCTGACTATTCCCGCGAGGGTGTCACTATGTCTGTAAGTATGTAAACCTCTTATAACTTTTGAACGGTTAAACCGATTTCATCGCGGTTGGTGCCATTCGAAAGGGCTTCACTAAACTTAGATTTCCTGAAAATTTGAACCGATTCGGACCGATAGATTTTTAGAAATTTAGAGAAATCTCCAAAAAAAATAGGAAAAAAATTTTTTTCAGAAGTCGCTTTTTTGGAATAACTTTTAAACGGCTCTACCGATCGATTTCAAAAATTAATCAGCTCTCAACCTTAAAAAACCACGTCGATTGCCGCCAATCCGGTCAAAATCGGTTGATTTGTTCAAGAGATATCGTGAACGAAAAAAAACCAAAAAAAGTGTTTTTTTTGGAATTACTCCGAAATTTCGAGTTTAACCAATTGAAACTTAAGAATTCTTTATGAGGCTTAAAAAACTGCGTAGAATGCCGCCAACTGCGTAAAAATCGGTTCAATCATTCAAAAGTTATTGCGGTTTGAAAATTAAAAAAATAGTGTTTTATCAAACTTTTGAGCTCGAAGAGCTCAAAAGCATACAAAAGCTATTTTTTTGAGCTCGGAGAGCTTAAAATAATACTCAAATTGGATTTATGAGCTCGAAGAGCTCTAAAACGTCCTAAGTGCGATTTCAAGCGTTTAGGTATAGAATTGGCGGGAAGTTGCAGGGATGGCCTTTAGGGTCAACCGTATTCCTGATTTTTATTAATTATTATTAAGTATTCTCTTTCTTAATGATCAACTCAATTTATAAACGGAGCAATTTTCAGTTGTAAAAGTTTTTAGTTTACAAACATTCAAGTTTACAAATGGCTATTTTCTAGTAAATTTAAAAACATACTTAAATTAATGTCCACGATTGTATAATCATATATGATTATATAGAAAAATTTTTTCTCGGGACGCCCTAATTGCTCCAAGATTGTTGAAATTTTTTGTCGTTCTAAGTACAAAGCCCAAGGACTTAAAAGCTGAGGCAGTTATATTAGCATAATAAATTATTGAGGTTAATAAATTAACTAAATTGTAAACTTTAAACCAAAAAATCATCGACATCCGCAGGCACTCGCGCTAAAATTTTCAACCCTCATAAAAATAGTTTTATCGTCATCCGACAAATACAATATATTACCAGGAGAATACTTGATGGGTTTGCACCTGACCACCATCAGTTTTGACAAGCCATGCAATTTGACGAGCGACTCCATGGAAGCGTGTATCGATACGTCAACATCACCAAAACACCTGCCAATGCAGTCATTAGCCTCGACTCCATCTGGAGCAATGATCCAATCACTGTACCCGATTTCATTGAAGTTGACACGCATGCCTCTTAGTTGGCAGCATTTGTTCCGGTATTTAAGGACCTTTCTCTCCCAGACATTAAGTTCTGTCGAGGCACTTCTTTCGTTTCTGAAGCTACCCAAGAAGTCCTGTCTGTTCAAGGTAGTTTTGTAGTACCCAACAACAAACGCAAATTTTTCTGGTTCTCCATCAAACCCAGAGATTCCAATATTTTCGGGCTGGATGTATTGAACCAAGTTGTATATCTTCATCGAGTTGACCGCCAGCTTCAGACCCTCATTGTCTTCAGGATAGGCGGTCCACCATTGAACGCAACTGGTGATATCTATCACGATCCATCCTTGATGATCAGCCTCGACAATTACGGAGTTTATATAATTAAGCTTCGCTTTTTTGTACCTATAAACAGTGATGTTGAACGGCAGACCTTGGAATTCTTCTGAAACGAGCGAAATGTCGCGGTAAAGTCTCAAGTCTGCGGAAGATAAAGCTTTTACGTAACTATCCTCGGAGTCATTAGTGATAACATTGTACCACAATCGCTGCATGCTGTGCTGGAGGATTTTGTTAGCGTTATAACTCACTATCATGTTGGTTTCTTTTCCTTTTTCTAAATCGTAGCTAGTTAAGTCGAAATTTGTGTAATTGAGGGTCAGTTTGGTGACCACGTTTGAGTAAACATTCATTAGATAAGCCGGAGCAGATCGTTTCTCCACCTTTGGTCTTGTGATGTTTACCGGCTCGTGATTCATCCCCATGACGTTTAGCCACAATACTTTATTCAATTCTTTGGTTAGATCATTGTCTTCTAAATTTGATTTTTTGTAAGCGCTGTCGCAGATGGTTGACATTGTCAGGAGAATCGAGATAAGTAGGATCTTCATTCTTATCAAGAGGGTTTCGTTTTTTAGCTTGGAGAAAATCCGCTTACTGGTGCCTAATGTAAAAGTAATAAATTAGTATAATTACTTTCAAAAATTTCAATAATATAATTTACTTAATAAATTTTTCAATTAAAATTTAAAAAAATTATATTTATGATTGAACTACTGGCGATTTACTTTGATGATTTTTACTCAGAAAATTAATATCTGATAAGTGCCTTTATTAATGATACTGAAATTAACTGGCATCTGATTTTTTCTTAATAAATAATTATTATAAAAAATATATCATTAAAAAATCACTTTTTAGACGTTTGAAAAAATTATTTATACAATTTTTTAAAATATTTTATTGACAGTAATTGATTTGTCATAGAAAGCTGAAAAATTTTCAATCTCTTAATTCCAATTTAATTATTATGTAATAACACTGAAATTAACACACATGTAAATCTTTTGGATTTTTATAAGAACTAAATTTATTATAAAAAATTTTTAAAATATAATTTAGTAGTAACCTCGCCAGAGGCGTTCATATTCATATAATTCTGCATCGATTGACGCAAATTGAAATTTTTTGACCATCTAGTTTCAGAGATATTTAATTTCAAAGTTCGAATTTTTAGAGAAGGTTATGCACTGAGCGTGTTCAGCCGAACTAAGTCCTGAGTAAACTTAGTAAGATATGTATAGTATAGTAGATAGATATATGTATAGCAGGGAATGCTTTGACTATACTTAGGCTAACTAAGTTTACTCAGGACTTAGTTCGGCTGAACAAGCTCACTGTGATATACGGGATACCGAAAATTTTACTCGTATATTTTATTATAACTAAGAAACTTTTTTTAAGATTTTCATAAAAAACTAAAATACTATTAAAAAACAGCTATTATTTGTTTTTTTTTTTTTCAAACTTTCATTGATTTTTACCATCTAGATTTTTAAATATTATTAAAAAATAACTGTATTATTCAAAAATAACCATGAGTAAAAGTGAGTAAGGAATAGCAAGTGAGAAAGACAAAAATATCCTAAACGATACCCAAATTTACTCGCACTATATGTCGCGAGGGTACTACCTTTTAATTAATTGTTAAATTTTAATTTCAAAAAATTAGATTTATGATTGAACTACTGACGATTTATTTTAATGATTTTTACTCATAAATTTGATATCTAATAAGTGTTTTTTTAATAATACAGAAGTTAACTGACATCCGATTTTTTTAAATAAATAATTATTATAAAAAATATTTATTGAAAATTCACTTTGTAGACAATTTGAAAAAAAAAAAAAAACTTAATAAAACTAAAGTTAGCAGATATTTGTAATTTTTTTGATTTTTACAACAAATAAATTACTACTAAAAAAACTTCTTTACACATCGACAAGTAGAATTTTTTAGAAAATTTTTATTATAATAATTTATTTGTTTAAAAAAATCTTGGAAATCATCAGATGTTAGTTAACTGCAGTATCATTAAAACTTAATGACATTAAAGTTAGCAGTGAAAATTTTTTAATTTTATTTAGTAAATAAATTTGTTCTAAAAAATTGCATTAATAATTTTTTTAAATTTCTACGTGTCAACATTTTTTTTCTCATTTTTTTTGCCATAATTTATTTATTGAAAAAAATTATTAAATATCTACTAAATTAATTATCATTAAAACTTACCAATTGTTGTCAATTAATTTTGAGCAAAAACTTTATTCAATTATTACGATTGTTCAAAATTTTTTGCAATACCACCAAGCCGGTTTCTCTCTTATATATATCCCCTAGGTTCCTCAAATAATCAGTTGAACACTTTAACTACAACAGTAAATATTTGATTTTGGTTAGCGAAAATAAAACTCTTTTACTGATTGATATACAAATTTACTCCAGATTGAAAATCACTGAACCAAACTTGGATTCTTTAAAGTTTTAATGTTCACGAGACAAAATTTCAATGAGAAATGATTTTGCAACTGAGATTCTATTTTATATAGACGGATTTTATGGAGGAGGTGCTTCGTTAGAGCCAATAGCCATTTAAAGATTCTATAATGCTTGTCATTGTCATTAGTAGTTAAGTATAGCAATGCATATCTAATATCTCATTGATGAGTAATTGTAAATGACCATAAATTTTCATTCGATTTCTGCATCTTTTATTGCATGAGGCTACCTGTGTAATAGTGACGAGGGTCAAAATATGTACATTTTAAGAAACAAATACCTCTCTGCATCCTCTCTTATGGCAATTAGTCAGAGTGAGAGAGTTTAATCCTCTATTGTACGGATATTGAAAAATAAGTGAAATTTAATAAATTATTATAAGTTCACATTCATTAGAAGTAAATGCAATTTCTATTCAAATATCTCGTTCAAACTTTAATTTGTCTTACTTTTAGTAACCTTAGATAAGAGTAACCTTAGATAAACTATTATTTATCTAATATTTCATTAATTATTTTTTAAATATGTAATTCTATTATTTAGCTGTTCAAGAAAGTTACTGTTTTAAAACAAGATTCTTTTAACTATTGTGCATTTTTTCCTTACTATTTTTTGAAAAAAAATTTTCAAAAAATAAATTTTTCTTTTAATTTTTAACTAAAAAAAAAAAATTTCAATTAATCTTAATCAAAAAATCTTTAATATAATAATTTATTTGTTTAAAAAAATCTTAGAAAAATCATCAGATATGTCAGTTAACTCCAGTATCATTAAAACTTAATGACATTAAAGTTAACAGTCACTTAAAAATTTTTAATTATATTTAACAAATAAATTATTCTGAAAAATTACATTTATAATTTTTTTTTAATTTCTGCATGTCAACATTATTTTTTGCCATAATTTATTTGTTAACAAAATTATTAAATATCTACTAAATTAATTTTCAATGAAAATTAATCTAGCATATATATTTAATAATTTTAAGAATTTTATAACAAATAATTTATCGCAAAAAAAAAATAATAAAAAAAAATTGACATGGAGAAATTTAAAAAAATTAAAAATGCAATTTTTTAAAAATAATTTTTTAGAATAAATTTTTTAATAATTTAGTTATTTTAAAAATCCAAAAAATTGACAGATGTCTGCTTAGTTCAATATCACTTATTATTATTTAAGCTTAATGATACTGATATCAAGAAACATTTGATAATTTTTTATGAAAATTAAGTTAGCCAACGATAAAAAATTTTTAATTTTTTTATTAATTAAAAATCAGAACTAAAAAACTATTTTTAAAAAATTATACGTATAATTTTTTAAAAATAGTTTTTTAGTTCTGATTTTTAATTAATAAAAAAATTAAAAATTTTTTATCGTTGGCTAACTTAATTTTCATAAAAAATTATCAAATGTTTCTTGATATCAGTATCATTAAGCTTAAATAATAATAAGTGATATTGAACTAAGCAGACATCTGTCAATTTTTTGGATTTTTAAAATAACTAAATTATTAAAAAATTTATTCTAAAAAATTATTTTTAAAAAATTGCATTTTTAATTTTTTTAAATTTCTCCATGTCAATTTTTTTTTATTATTTTTTTTTTGCGATAAATTATTTGTTATAAAATTCTTAAAATTATTAAATATATATGCTAGATTAATTTTCATTGAAAATTAATTTAGTAGATATTTAATAATTTTGTTAACAAATAAATTATGGCAAAAAATAATGTTGACATGCAGAAATTAAAAAAAAATTATAAATGTAATTTTTCAGAATAATTTATTTGTTAAATATAATTAAAAATTTTTAAGTGACTGTTAACTTTAATGTCATTAAGTTTTAATGATACTGGAGTTAACTGACATATCTGATGATTTTTCTAAGATTTTTTTAAACAAATAAATTATTATATTAAAGATTTTTTGATTAAGATTAATTGAAATTTTTTTTTTTTAGTTAAAAATTAAAAGAAAAATTTATTTTTTGAAAATTTTTTTTCAAAAAATAGTAAGGAAAAAATGCACAATAGTTAAAAGAATCTTGTTTTAAAACAGTAACTTTCTTGAACAGCTAAATAATAGAATTACATATTTAAAAAATAATTAATGAAATATTAGATAAATAATAGTTTATCTAAGGTTACTCTTATCTAAGGTTACTAAAAGTAAGACAAATTAAAGTTTGAACGAGATATTTGAATAGAAATTGCATTTACTTCTAATGAATGTGAACTTATAATAATTTATTAAATTTCACTTATTTTTCAATATCCGTACAATAGAGGATTAAACTCTCTCACTCTGACTAATTGCCATAAGAGAGGATGCAGAGAGGTATTTGTTTCTTAAAATGTACATATTTTGACCCTCGTCACTATTACACAGGTAGCCTCATGCAATAAAAGATGCAGAAATCGAATGAAAATTTATGGTCATTTACAATTACTCATCAATGAGATATTAGATATGCATTGCTATACTTAACTACTAATGACAATGACAAGCATTATAGAATCTTTAAATGGCTATTGGCTCTAACGAAGCACCTCCTCCATAAAATCCGTCTATATAAAATAGAATCTCAGTTGCAAAATCATTTCTCATTGAAATTTTGTCTCGTGAACATTAAAACTTTAAAGAATCCAAGTTTGGTTCAGTGATTTTCAATCTGGAGTAAATTTGTATATCAATCAGTAAAAGAGTTTTATTTTCGCTAACCAAAATCAAATATTTACTGTTGTAGTTAAAGTGTTCAACTGATTATTTGAGGAACCTAGGGGATATATATAAGAGAGAAACCGGCTTGGTGGTATTGCAAAAAATTTTGAACAATCGTAATAATTGAATAAAGTTTTTGCTCAAAATTAATTGACAACAATTGGTAAGTTTTAATGATAATTAATTTAGTAGATATTTAATAATTTTTTTCAATAAATAAATTATGGCAAAAAAAATGAGAAAAAAAATGTTGACACGTAGAAATTTAAAAAAATTATTAATGCAATTTTTTAGAACAAATTTATTTACTAAATAAAATTAAAAAATTTTCACTGCTAACTTTAATGTCATTAAGTTTTAATGATACTGCAGTTAACTAACATCTGATGATTTCCAAGATTTTTTTAAACAAATAAATTATTATAATAAAAATTTTCTAAAAAATTCTACTTGTCGATGTGTAAAGAAGTTTTTTTAGTAGTAATTTATTTGTTGTAAAAATCAAAAAAATTACAAATATCTGCTAACTTTAGTTTTATTAAGTTTTTTTTTTTTTTTCAAATTGTCTACAAAGTGAATTTTCAATAAATATTTTTTATAATAATTATTTATTTAAAAAAATCGGATGTCAGTTAACTTCTGTATTATTAAAAAAACACTTATTAGATATCAAATTTATGAGTAAAAATCATTAAAATAAATCGTCAGTAGTTCAATCATAAATCTAATTTTTTGAAATTAAAATTTAACAATTAATTAAAAGGTAGTACCCTCGCGACATATAGTGCGAGTAAATTTGGGTATCGTTTAGGATATTTTTGTCTTTCTCACTTGCCTGCAAAAATCACGCAAAGTAACAATTAGTTAAGTCATTTATTTAGAGTTTAAAAAATAATTATAATAAACTTTTTTACCTTTTGATAATTAAATATCCGATAATCATTAACTTTATTCAATGATTATGAATGTTAAAAATTTTTGGCAACACCACTACGCCGGTTTCCCTCTTTAGGAAGAACTATAGAAGAAAATCCAGTATAAAACACAACACTGAAGTTAGTAGAATTTGAAGATTTTAAAATTTCCAGGTAGTTGGATCGATGTATCGATCGATTTCACACATACTATAGCGCGCTAGGTTCATTAGGCAGAGAGACAAGTGTAAGAATTATTATTAACTAGTATACGTTGCGCGCGCAAGCGCGCGTGTGAATGTTGGTATGGAATTATCTATATTTTCATGCTTATGATATATTTGACCAATCACATTACGAATAAAATGTCTTCATCAATGTATATATTTTCATATTTTTCATCTAAATTATAAAAGTGGACTAGAATTCAAATTTACGCGCGCAAGCGCGCGCCTTGACTATAGAGTTTGCATATATTTTCATGCTTATGATATATTTGACCAATCACGTTACGAATAGTTTGATGCCACATACATTTCATCTCAATTTTATATTAGGATATATATTTTCATATTTTTCATCTAAATTATAAAAGTGGACTAGAATTCAAATTTACGCGCGCAAGCGCGCGCCTTGACTATAGAGTTTGCATATATTTTCATGCTTATGATATATTTGACCAATCACGTTACGAATAGTTTGATGCCACATACATTTCATCTCAATTTTATATTAGGATTATTAAATTAATTTTAATTCCACGTTCCAACATTACTAAAAACCGGCGTGGTAGTTTATATACAAAAAGTATAATTACCCAAGCGGCACAAATTTTTTTTGTTAATGTTTTGTTAAATTTAAGTTGACAATTATAAATTTCTGACTTCTTGTTAAATAAAATCTCCCAAAAAGTCAACATTTTGTTTTGTGACGCTTGGGTACATGAATTTCATGATCCTCGGATTTTAAACTGGTTTTATTCTAAACTGTTAAGAAATATATAATTTGAATCATTATAATAAAAGCTATAATTGAGTGCTAAAAATTGATTAGCAACATTTCCAAAAATTGGTAAGTTTTAAAGTAATTATTATAATTTAATTAAATAATAATATTGAAATTAACAGATTAACAATTTTTCGGCTTTTTACAAAAGATTAATTTCTATCAATTAAATATTTTTAGAAAACTGTAAAAATATTTTTAAATATCTACAAGTAGAATTTTTAATAAAGTTTTTTTTATAATAATTGTTTATTAAAAAATAATCAGATCGTTAATTTCAGTAACAAAATAAATTAGGGTAATCGGGAAAAATAGACCCGGAAAAAATTTTAAAGTTATGAAAAATTCATATTATTTCATTAAAATTATTATAAAATAAGAATTGTAATATCTACCCCCAGAATATGATCGCTGCATTTTCTGTTATTAAAAAAAAAAAAATATAATGATTATTATGCACCAATTATTGACCGATTAAGGTTTTCTTTTTCTGTACTAAGCTATAAAAAATCTATTAACCTACTAAAAACAATTTGTAATGGATTTTATTAAAGTTAAATACTTAATTAATAATAATTAATAACTATTTATAATAAAAATTAACAAAATTATATTAATTTTGTTATTTGAATCTTGAAATACTAAAATCACCAATTATTGACCGAAGAAACCCAATAAATGACCGACCGTTATCCAATTAATTGACCGCTCAAATAATTATAAGTAATTTTGTAAACTACATGTATAT
>CAJNRD030001114.1:6047096-6086343 GCA_905319865.3 Cotesia congregata
CTGCTGCTGCTGCTGCTGCTGCTGCTGCTGCTGCTGCTGCTGCTGCTGCTGCTGCTGCTGCTGCTGCTGCTGCTGCTGCTGCTGCTGCTGCTGCTGCTGCTACTGCTGCTGCTGCTGCTGCTGCTGCTACTGCTGCTGCTGCTGCTGCTGCTGCTACTGCTGCTGCTGCTGCTGCTGCTGCTACTGCTGCTGCTGCTGCTGCTGCTGCTACTGCTGCTGCTGCTGCTGCTGCTGCTACTGCTGCTGCTGCTGCTGCTGCTGCTACTGCTGCTGCTGCTGCTGCTGCTGCTACTGCTGCTGCTGCTGCTGCTGCTGCTACTGCTGCTGCTGCTGCTGCTGCTGCTACTGCTGCTGCTGCTGCTGCTGCTGCTACTGCTGCTGCTGCTGCTGCTGCTGCTACTGCTGCTGCTGCTGCTGCTGCTGCTACTGCTGCTGCTGCTGCTGCTGCTGCTACTGCTGCTGCTGCTGCTGCTGCTGCTACTGCTGCTGCTGCTGCTGCTGCTGCTACTGCTGCTGCTGCTGCTGCTGCTGCTACTGCTGCTGCTGCTGCTGCTGCTGCTGTCTGAGTCTCCACCAACAAACGAGTTTTGTAGATCTTGGATCTGCTGGGTGGTTATGCCAAGACCGAAAACCCCTTGGCTCCTCTCAAGAATATCCTTTAATCTTAGATAATGATGGAATGCTCTGAAAAAATTTATAAATTTAAAATCACATTAAAAATCGAAGCAAAAAGGATGATTATTCTAAATTTATAACATTCCAGATATATCTTTTTAAAGATAAATAAATTCATTTTAATTTAGTTCTAATTTATTATTAAAAGTCTATTAGGGTAAATGTACCAATTATTGACCGATTAAGGTTTTCTTTTTCTGTGCTAAGCTATAAAAAATCTATTAACCTACTAACAACAATTTGTAATGGATTTTATTAAAGTTAAATACTTATTTAATAATAATTAATAACTATTTATAATAAAAATTGACAAAATTATATTAATTTTGTTATTTGAATCTTTAAATACTAAAATCACCAATTATTGACCGAAGCAACGCAATAAATGACCGACCTTTCTTCAATTAATTGACCGCTGAAATAATTATAAGTAATTTTGTAAGCTACATGTATGTAATTAAATATATGCAGTACTTTTAAAGTATTAACGACATCTTTAACAAAACTAAACATACAATATAATTTTAAATCGTACTTTTTTATAAAATAATATAAATAATAACAATAATTAACATAAAGTCACATTTCTTTAGGTCACAAATAATCACAAATTCATTTTGATGACGATAATTCTTCTGATTGACTTGAAATTTTTTTATTCTTCTCCTTCTTTCTTTCAATTAAAGCTTTTTTACTAGCTTGTAACTTTTTTTTATTTTTTTAATTGCTTAGCAATTTTTTCTTCTAATAATTCGTTCTTTGATATAACCGTTCACTAAAAAAATTACAACAAAATAAAATTTAATAATCAAAAAAGATTTTAAGTATTATTTTAATTATAAATATACATTTTATAATGATTATTTTTATATTTACAAAATATTTAATGACTAAAGTACTTTAAACACTTGACAGATTTAATTTTGAGGTGAAGAAGTTAGTATTATAAATATACGGTCATTAATTGGATTGTGATAAAATCAGAGGGTCTAATAAATGACCGAATGAATTTTTTTTACTGGGTAAAGGACTTCTGACGGATCCAATAGTTGACCGGTCTTAAAATAATATTAAAACTTATAATTTAACTTTATTTTTTCAAAAAAGTTGGAATCTGATCTTTAATTAACATAATAAAACTAAAATATTTTATATTATGCCGATAAATATCACTAAATTAATGATGAAATGCACTGACTCTCCAATTGTACGGTAGTTATTTTTGACCGCTTTATGGCTGGTTGCGTTGTAAACAAACTCAGAATATTTTTTTAAAGCTATAATCACTGCGCAATTAATTGCGTAATTTTTTATTATGATGATTAAATGTCATATTTTTTTATTTTAATACTTTAAGAAAAAAAGAACCCTTGTAAAATACTAATTATTCAACTTTTTTATACATCGGTCAACTAATTGGTGACCGGTCAACAACTGGCGCATTTACCCTATTATAAATTATAATTTATATTTACTTTGTAAGTTCTATTAATTTATTAATTCGGAATGTTGTCAGTCTGACTAGTTGACTGCAACCCAATTTTATTTTGAACATCAAATATTATTGAAATTAAAAAAAAAATATAATAATTATTTTCTTTTACATTAGATACCAGTAAGCGGATTGTTTCCAAGCCGAAAGACCGAATCCTCTTGATGAAAATGAAGATCCTACTTATCTTGATATTCCTGGCTATGTCAAACGCTCCTGTAAAATCAAGTATAGAAGACAATGAGGTCGATCTGCCCGCCAATTATGCAAATAATGATCTTGTTAACTACGATTTTTGTAAGCCAAAAAAAAGTAATCTGATCATAAATTTTGACACTCCCCAGCATAAGTCCATCCAACACAGCGTACTCCGAATGTGGTCCAACGTTATCACAAATAACTCATACTCTAATTACTTAGAAACTTTAACTTCCGCAGAGCTGAGACTTTTCCACAGGCCTTGGTACTTTTTAGGTAAATACGAAAGCTTGCCAACGAACCTCACTATTTATAGGTACAAAAATGGGACTCGTAATTACGTTAACTCCGTAATCGTCGAGGCTGATCACCAAGGATGGATCGTGATTAACATCACCAGTCTCGTTCAATGGTGGATTGATCATCCTGAGATAATTGGGGGCGTAATGTGCACTACCTCTCCGATGGAGAATAAAGACAACTTGATTGTATTGTCCATGCTAGACGATAACGGAGGCTCTTACTCAATTGGAGAGTTTGCTGTTGGCTATTACAACAACCTCTTGAATACGAAGATGAACTTCCGGAGCAATTTCAAGTACAAGAAAAATTTTCCTCCAGGATTTGACGCGATTAAAAATCCAGATTTTTGTGAGATGGCTTGCAAAACGAATAACTTTTTCACCAACTTCAAAACAATCGGGCCTAAGGAATGGATCATCTCTACAGATGGACTCTGCTGTAGAATATTTATTGTGATCCGATAGAAATAAAATTATTTAGAAGATAATTTTAAATTTTAGAACTTCTGCCTGCGGGAGTCAATAATTTTGACATTTACAATTTTTGTGCCATGTGTTTTATTTTATTGATCTCCATTGAAGGCTGTAATTATTTATAAGAGTTAGGGATTTTTTTTAGTACGTTTTTTGTGAACGTAATTTTTTGATGCTAATATTTAATTCTGTAATTTGAATCTTGGTAGGTTTATTTAATCTATATTATTAAGAGAATAAAATTTTTTTTTTTTTTTAGTGAAATTTAGTGTCATTGCAAAGGTCTAGACTTGAATTTGTATCTTTTCAAGGTTTTATTTCATTCTTACCGATAGTCAATTTATTATGATAAGTATTTAGGCTGCATTCGAAAATACTCTATCTCTAGATACATAAATAAGAAATGACCTTGTATCTTGTGAAATATTGACATTTTTAAAGATATAAGCTCACCACGACGTTACACTCATCGAGACCTTTCATTTGAGTACCCACATAAATTTTTCATATATTTTAAATATTTATATATATGAATATATGAAAAATATATAAAAATGCATGTGGGTACTCAAATGAAAGCTCTTGATGAGTGTAACATCAGGATGAGCTTATACCTTTAAAAGCTTCAATATTTAAGAAAGTCCAGTGCAATTTAACAATATATAAGATACATAATTAAAAAATGACCTTGTATCTTGTGAAATATTGAAATTTTTTAAGATATAAGCTAATCCTGAGATTACACTCATCGAGACCTTTCATTTGAGTACCCACATCAATTTTTCATATATTTTATGTATTTATATATATATATATATAAATATATGAAAAATATATCAAAATGCATGTGGGTACTCAAATGAAAGCTCTTGATGACTATAACATCAGTATGAGCTTACACCTTTAAAAACTTCAATATTTAAGAAAGTACAGTACAATTTAACAATATATAAGATACATAATTAAAAAATGACCTTGTATCTTGTGAAATATTGAAATTTTTTAAGATATAAGCTAATCCTGAGATTACACTCATCGAGACCTTTCATTTGAGTACCCACATCAATTTTTCATATATTTTATATATTTATATATTTATATATATGAATATATGAAAAATATATAAAAATGCATGTGGGTACTCAAATGAAAGCTCTTGATGAGTGTGACATCGGGATGAGCTTATAGCTTTAAAAACATCAATATTTAAGAAAGTCCAGTGCAATTTAACAAAATTCATTATTTAATAGAGTAAAATTTTAATTTTTTATAGTTCACGTCAAGGCAGTCATATAGTGACTGCAAGTTTTCTAATAATTAAGGTAAAAGACCCAGTTACTGACGCTGGCCTAGTTATTGACACTTGTAATTTTATTTTAATTAAAAAAAAAAAAAAAAAACCAATCAACTCTAATAAATTAATAAATGTAATTTTTTAATTATAAACTTTACGAAAATTGGTTTTTTGAGAACATTTAATTTTTTTAATTAGAATAAAATTGCAAGTGTCAATAACTGGGTCTTTTACCTTACATTAAATCAAATTAATGTGTTTAAATTAAAAAAATTATTATCAAATATAATTAATGTAAAAGATTATTTAATTTTAGCCGTAATATTGAAATCAGAAAAAATTTTTATGACTTTATAAAAAGTTTTTTTTTTTTTTTTTTTATAATAATTAAAAAATAAATAATTTCAGATCTCTTAATTTTAGTAAAATTAATTATAAAAAAAAAGTAATTTATTAATAAAAATTATAAATAAACAAACTCAATTTTTTTTTTATTTAGAAATTTATTTTTAATACAAAAAAAAATGAAATTTCTTAATAGCTCATAGATTTTCCAAAATTATCCAGTTAAATAATTCAATAGTTCTTTACCTAAAATTAGTAAATTACTGATTCTACAATTCTAGTACAATTTAATCATAACCATAGGCATATGACTTATTATTTATTAAATGATAATTAAAAAAAAAAATTCCTGACTTTTTCATGTAACCAAATTTTCCAAAGAATAAACTCTGGGTCTTTAAATGTATTTTTTTTTTTACAATCATTCCATCGTAAATAAAATCGCCAGTCGAAAATTTATTATGCTTGATTCAGTCACTCAAAATAATTTTTTAAGAATAAAAAAATACATCCAGTCCTCCCAGTCGAATAATCTTAAAGATAAGTTAACTTAAATTGAATCAATAACAATAAATGCCGCTAAATATTTATCATATTTTTATTTTTACAAAAAAAAATAGTAATGACAATCATTAAATATTATTGAGCCACACAAGTAATTTAAAAATTTATACAAACTGTGTTTAATATTTATTCGCAATAATTATTGCGAATTAAAAAACTGATATATTAAAAGTCAAACTGCTGCAAGTAATCAATGAATTAATTAATTAATAATTAAAAATATTGGTCACATGAAATTCATATCATCCTTATAAGCTCCCCCCATAACTTATCCTCGAGATTAATACCGGACAATTAGTAGGGCATGTAGTATCCGCGTCTATAGCTGGTTGGTCGCCGCATGGGTCTCGACCTGAAGTAAGCGCTGCCGCGACTGAGTCCTCGAGCAGCTCCGCGATATCCTCTGGCTCCTCGGGGTCCTCTGTTGGTCGTCGAGATCCCCGGTTTGTTCGTTCTCTTGGGCATGACCTTTATCTGGCGACCTCTGAAAAGAGACTCATCAAGAGCCATCGCTGTCTCGACGGCGTCGCGCTCTGCAAACTCGATGTACGCGAATCCCTTGGGGTGTCCGTCGTACTTGTTGCACTGGATGGTTACTTTGTTGACGCTACCGCACCCGTGGAAGTGTTGCTCGAGCTCTTCCGCGGTGGCTCCGTAGTCGACGTTCCCCACGTAGATGGACCGATTGTCTATCTCTATTTTTTCTTCCATCGAGGTGTTCAGGGATATCATGCCCGGCAGGGCCCCCATGTTCATCTGTTTGTCTACCTCGGACTGCAACTGCTTCAGCTTCTCGGCTTCTTCCTCCATTTCGCGGACTCGCGCCTTTATAGCTTCCAACTCTGGATCGATACTTGACTCGGTTACTTCTTCCTTGGTGTTCTCCTCCGTTTGCAAAATTGAATCCTCGTCCTGGCGGGAGTCTCCGTTCTCGAACTCGTCAAATCCATCCAATTGGTCAGCGGTTAGTAAGTCTGATTCCGACATCTTGATATCTGAAAATTTTACCATATTAAAGTTTTTAAAAATATTTCATAGTTCTAATTAAATAAAAAAGAATCAAAAAATTAAAAAAGTCAGCTAACTTTAGTATTATTTTAAATTCAGTACTATAAAAAAAAATTGTATTTTTTGGAGCCTCTTCATGATACTAAAATTAGATGAAAATTAATTTAGCAGATATTTGATAATTTTTAAAATTTTTTTAGCAAATAAATTATGGCAAAAAAAAGTAGAAAAATAATTGACATGTAGAAATTTTAAAAAATAAAAATTTTTTTTAAAAATAATTTTTTGAAAAAAAAAAAAAATAAAAAATGGTTATAAGTAGGTGCTAACTTTAATGTCATTAAAATTAGCAAACATTTGACGATTTTTGATTTTTTTAATCATTAAAAATTATAAGTAAAAAAATATTTTTTTTAAATTGCACTTAATAATTTTTTTTAATTTATTTAACAAAATAATTTAGTCCAAAAAATTATTTTTAAAAAATTGCATTTTTTATTTTTTTAAATTTCTACTTGTCAATTTTTTGCCATAATTTATCTGTTAAAATAATTCTAAAAATTATTTAAAATCTGATAAATTAATATGAAATTAAAATTAGCTGTCACTTGACAGTTTTTTAATTTTTTTTTTAACAAAAAAATTTGTTCCAAAAAACTATTTTTAAAAAATTGCATTTTTAATTTTATTCAATTTCTACAAGTCCATTTTTTCAATAATTTTTTTTTGTCTTAGTTTTTTTATTAAAGAAAATTTTTTAAAATTGTAAAGTGACAGCTAAATTTAATGAAAATAAAGTTAACAATTAAAAAAAAAATTACACATGTAAAAAACTTGAAAAACTATAAGTGCATTTTTAAAAAATTGCACTTATAGTTTATGAAGTTTTTAACAAATGCAAATTTTTTTTTTATTTTTTTTGTAATAATTCTTTAATATAAAAAATCATAAAATTTTTTAGATGTCGGCTAACTTTATTTTCATAAAAAAAAATTTAATTTTATGAAAATAAAGTTAGCCGACTTTTTAAAATTTTTAGAATTTTTTTTTATCGAAAAAATGATTACAAAAAAATAAAGAAAAAAAAATTCACTTGTTAAAAACTTCAAAAACTATAAGTGCAATTTTTTAAAAATATCTTTTTAGTTTTAATTTAATAAATTAAGCAAAATAAAAAAATCGGCTAACTTTATTAGCCTGTACACGTATTTTCCCCCTTAACAAAAAAATTTCTTCCAAAAACTTATTTTTAAAAAATTGCATTTTTTATTTTTTACAATTTTTACATGCCAAATTTTTTAATTTTTTTTTTTTTCACTAATTTATTTCTTAAAAAAATTATTAAATATCTGCTACTTTAATTTTCATAAAAATTTCATTTTATTGAAAATTTTTGACACGTGCAAATAATATTTTTATTATTATTTACAATAATAAATAATTATTTATAAAAAAATTTTTGATTAAAATAAAAAAAAAAATTTTTTATTTTCATGCAAAACTCCAAATTATTTATTTAAAAAATTGAACTTTTAAATAAAAATTTATAATTAAAAAATTTTTATTACAACTCCAAAAAAAATGATTGCATCTCAAAAAATGGAGTAAAAAAATATTTATCGATTGAAATAAAAAGTTTGTAAATAAAAGGACTTAAATAACAAAACTATAAAAAACAAAAGCGACTAATTACATTGAAAACATTGAAGCGATATTTGTTTAAATTATAAAACGTGTAATTGTTAATTTTTAGCAGGAAGCCGGGGTTTTGAGACAATGAGACAAGTCAACTCTGCAATGTGTCGAGTGCGCTTTACTTAAATGCGATAAGTTTTTTTGGAATAATAACAAACAATGGAGTAAATAGCGTTTAAATAACTCACCGATAGTAAATTTAGTTATTGATTTGTTGCTGGAGATGTTATTGCTAGGAATAAATATTTGAGGAAAAACTTAACCTATTCGTAATAAACATATAAGAGTTTATATTATAATATATATATAGAGGTGTATATCATCTACAGTGCGTCGACGATGTACAGTTTGGTAATGCGCGCGCATGCGCTGTCAAACAGCTGACTGTTTAAATAATTAATGGTCTTTTATTTATTTATTGTTTTTTTTTTTTTAATAATTAAGAATTTTTTCTTATTAAATTTATTTATTTTCTTAGTTAGATTTTAGAAGAAATTCATTCTAAATCTAGGAATTTAATTACACTCAATTTGGTGGAAATTTGACAGTTAATAAATTTTAATAACAATAAAGTTAGCCGACATTTTTTATTTTTTGATTTATTTTTTTAAATTAAATTAGAACAATAAAATATTTTTAAAAAATTGCACTTACATTTTTTAAAGTTTTTGACAAGTGAAATTTTTTTTTTTATTTTTTTTGTAATCATTTTTTCAATAAAAAAAAATTCTAAAAGTTTTTAGATGTCGGCTAACTTAATTTTCATCATCAAATTGATAGTTCACTAAAAAAATTTTTTTTTAATTGCACTTACAGTTTTTCAAATTTTTTACAAATGAAATTTTAAAAAAAAATTTTTTGTTAATGATTTTTTAAATAAAAAAAATTCTAAAAATTTTTAAAGGTCGGCTAACTTTATTGTCATTAAATTTTATGACATTTATGTTAGCAGTTGCTTGAAAATTATTTTTAATTTTTTTAAATTTCTAAGTCAATTTTTTTTTGATATTATTTGTTACAAAAATTCTTAAAATTATCAAATATCTGCTAAATTATTTTTCATTAATTTTTTTTTTAAGTAAGTACACCAATTACTTGTAATGATACTAAAATTAGCCGACGTTTAACAATTTTTTATTTTTTTCGAAAATTAATTTACAGGTAAAAAAATACTTTTAAAAAATTGCACAGATAATTTTTTTAATTTTCTACGTGAAATTTTTTCTTTTAATTATTTTGTGATAATTTTTTCAATAAAAAAAATTATTAAAATTTTCCGATTTCGGCTAATTTTATTTTCATTTACTCGTAATTAAATTTTTAAAAAATTTCTTATAAATTTTTTATTAACAAAAAAAGAAAACAGCTTCATTAAAAACAGTTTTATTTTTTTTTTCTTTTTTTGATAAACAGTTTATATTTTTACAATTTTTTAGTATTAAAAACTATAAATATATAAATTTTAATAAAAAGTTATAAAAATATATATTTCTACTAATTGACTAATTAAAAATCATCTGATAATTTTTTTTAACAAATAAATTATTGTAAATGTAAAAAAAAAATTCTACTCGTAAATATTTTAAACATTTATTGATGTAATTTTTTAAAAATATATTTATTTAAAAAAAAATTCTAAACAATTTTCGATGTAATTTTTAAAAAACAAATTGTAAAAAAATTTCTACGCATAGAAATTCTAAAAAATTTTTTATGTAATTGAAAAAAATTTTTTTTAACAAATAAATTATTGTAAAAAAAAATTTTCAGGTGTCTGCTGATTTCAGGATTATTATTAATTCTAAAACTAGAATTATTTATTAGACAGCTGATACTTGAGTTCATAATCTTCAGGTGTCAGCAACGGATCAATACCCGCTTGTTTCATTTGAACCGCAATATCAAATAGATAATCATAACATTCCGTCCTGTAATAAAAAAAGTCATTAAAAAAATGACAAATTAAAAAAATAAACTATTAAATTAATAATTCTAAACAATAGAATATTAAGATAAAAGTAATTATATAAATTACATTGTCTTAGCTTGCTGCCAATTGTCACCCCAGACATAGACACCGTGCCTACGTACTAAAACGGCGCAAGTTTCAGGGTACTCTTTTATGACTTCCGCCATACGATCTTTGAGATCTTCTTCAAATGGAGTGTTTTCAATTATTGGAACCACCAACTCCTCGTCGAATCTGTACGCTCTGTTCAATTTTTGGTTCCTTATACCTAATTAACAATTATAAAAAAAAAATAATAACATAAATAAATATCTATTAATTAATGAATCCCGGTAAAAATAGACCTGGAAATAATATTAAAGTTATAAAAAATTCATATTATTTCATTAAAATTATTATAAAATAAAAATTATAATAATAATAATTGTATCACACCCACAATTTTCCTAAAAAACAAAAACCCCCAGAATGATCGCTCCATTTTTTGTTACAAAAAAAAAAAATTTTTTTAAATATTCCTATTATAATTTTTATTTTATAATAATTTTAATGAAATAATATGAATTTTTTATAACTTTAATATTATTTCCAGGTCTATTTTTACCGGGATTCATTAATTAATAGATATTTATTTATGTTATTATTTTTTTTTTATAATTGTTAATTAGGTATAAGGAACCAAAAATTGAACAGAGCGTACAGATTCGACGAGGAGTTGGTGGTTCCAATAATTGAAAACACTCCATTTGAAGAAGATCTCAAAGATCGTATGGCGGAAGTCATAAAAGAGTACCCTGAAACTTGCGCCGTTTTAGTACGTAGGCACGGTGTCTATGTCTGGGGTGACAATTGGCAGCAAGCTAAGACAATGTAATTTATATAATTACTTTTATCTTAATATTCTATTGTTTAGAATTATTAATTTAATAGTTTATTTTTTTAATTTGTCATTTTTTTAATGACTTTTTTTATTACAGGACGGAATGTTATGATTATCTATTTGATATTGCGGTTCAAATGAAACAAGCGGGTATTGATCCGTTGCTGACACCTGAAGATTATGAACTCAAGTATCAGCTGTCTAATAAATAATTCTAGTTTTAGAATTAATAATAATCCTGAAATCAGCAGACACCTGAAAATTTTTTTTTACAATAATTTATTTGTTAAAAAAAATTTTTTTCAATTACATAAAAAATTTTTTAGAATTTCTATGCGTAGAAATTTTTTTACAATTTGTTTTTTAAAAATTACATCGAAAATTGTTTAGAATTTTTTTTTAAATAAATATATTTTTAAAAAATTACATCAATAAATGTTTAAAATATTTACGAGTAGAATTTTTTTTTTACATTTACAATAATTTATTTGTTAAAAAAAATTGCCAGGTCGGGAATTTCGAGTCACTCATCTGGAAATGATTAAAGGTAATTAGTAATTAGTGAGAAAATTATAAAAAATAATTTTCTTAATTAGCTAAATTTAATTTTTAAAAATTAAATAGGGTAATCGGAAAAAATAGACCGGAAAAAATAGACTAATAAAAAATAGACCTGGAAAAAAATATTTAAGTTATAAAAAATTTATATTATTTCATTAAAATTATTATAAAATAAAAATTATAATAGGAATATTTAAAAAAATTTTTTTTTTTTGTAACAAAAAATGGAGCGATCATTCTGGGGGTTTTTGTTTTTTAGGAAAATTGTGGGTGTGATACAATTATTATTATTATAATTTTTATTTTATAATAATTTTAATGAAATAATATAAATTTTTTATAACTTAAATATTTTTTTCCAGGTCTATTTTTTATTAGTCTATTTTTTCCGGTCTATTTTTTCCGATTACCCTATTTAATTTTTAAAAATTAAATTTAGCTAATTAAGAAAATTATTTTTTATAATTTTCTCACTAATTACTAATTACCTTTAATCATTTCCAGATGAGTGACTCGAAATTCCCGACCTGGCCAGAGCAACGTTGCCATCACAGCAAATTTTGAGTGCGTGTGGATAACAGCTCCAGCATTCCTTGACGTGTAAGCACACATGAACAGCGGAGTACACTGAGATTTCTTGAATTTCTTCTCAGCTGGTGGCGAAGAAATGTCAACTCCGTCTACAGTCTGGACAAACATATCTTCTGGCACTATTCGTTCTTTCTGGACTCCTGATGGTGCAATGTAAATTTCATTTCTAAACCAATTTACGTCCATGAAACTTCTTTTTTTTTTTTAAATTAATTTAATTTAAATTAATATAAATAATAATTACTCATGTTTTATAGAAATTCCACCTCCGGTACCAGTCACCCATCCAAGGTGATAAAACTGTCTACATAACTCTGGTATTAAATTCCTTGGATGTTCCTAGAAAAAAGTATGTTTTTTTATTGTGATACTGAAATCAGCTGATATCTGATAATTTTTTTTTAACAAGCTCATGATAAAAAAAAATATTTACACTTGTAATTTTTTTTCAATCTTGAGACGTGAAATTCTTTCAATAAAATTTTTTCATAATAATTTTGTTGGTTTAAAAAATTAACAGATGTCAGAAATTAATTAAAAGAAATTTTAATTTTAATTTCATTATTTTTTTTTAAAGAAATTCATTTTCACGAAATTTATTTAATTTACTATTAAAATAATGATTTTCATCTGAAAATTCTAAGAATTTTTATAACTAATTAATTATTATAAAAAAAATATTTAAAAAAATTCACACTTATAATTTTTTTAAAGTTTCTACATGTGGAATTTTCTGATAAATTTTTTTAATTATAGTTTGACTATTATTAAAATCTAAAAAAAATTGTTAGATGTCTTTTAAATTATGAAAATTAAATTAGCCATCTTAAAATTTTTAGAATTTTTTTTCATTAAAAAATAATTATGAAAGAATTAAAAAAAAAAAATTTCATTCGTAAAAAACTTGAAAAACTACAAGTGCAATTTTTTTAAAATATTTCTTAGTTCTAATTAAATAAAAAAGAATCAAAAAATTAAAAAAGTCGGCTAACTTTAGTATTATTTTAAATTCACTACTATAAAAAAAAATTGTATTTTTTGGAGCCTCTCCATGATACTAAAATTAGATGAAAATTAATTTAGCAGATATTTGATAATTTTAAGAATTTTTTTAGAAAATAAATTATGGCAAAAAAAAAGTAGAAAAAAAATTGACATGTAGAAATTTTAAAAAATAAAAAATGCAATTTTTCAAAAATAATTATTCGAAAAAAAAACCAATTTGTTAAAAAAAAACTAAAAAATGGTTAAGTAGGTACTAACTTTAATGTCATTAAAATTAGCAAACATTTGACGATTTTTGATTTTTTGAATTAATAAAAACTATAAGTAAAAAAATATTTTTTAAAAATTGCATTTGGAATTTTTCAAATTTTTTCATGACATTAAAGTTATCATTCACTTGATAATTTTATAAATTTATTTAATAAAAAAATTTTGTCAAAAAAATTATTTTTAAAAAATTGCATTTTTTATTTTTTTAAATTTCTACTTGTCAATTTTTTTCTCATTTTTTTGCTATAATTTATCTGTTAAAATAATTCTAAAAATTATTGAAAATCTGATAAATTAATATGACATTTAATTTAGCTGTCACTTGACAATTTTTTAATTTTTTTTAATAAAAAAATTTGTTCCAAAAAACTATTTTTAAAAAATTACATTTTTAATTTTATTCAATTTTTACAAGTCCATTTTTTCAATATTTTTTTTTGCCATAATTTATTTATTAAAGAAAATTTTTAAAAATTGTAAAATGACAGCTAAATTTAACATCATTAAATTAATACTCATAATTATGAAAATTAAGTTAGCCGACATTTATAAATTTTTATAATTTTTTTTTTATTAAAAAAATTAATGAAAATTAATCTAGCATATATTTAATAATTTTAAGAATTTTATAACAAATAAATTATCGCAAAAAAAAATTATAAAAAAAAATTGACATGTAGAAATTTAAAAAAATTAAAAATGCAATTTTTTAAAAATAATTCTTTGGAACAAATTTTTTTGTTAAATAAAATTAAAAAATTGTGAAGTGACAGCTAACTTTAATGTCATAAAAAATTATTGCAAAATAATAAAAAAAATTTTTCATTTATAAAAAACTTGAAAAACTCTAAGTGCAATTTTTAAAAAATATTTTTTAGTTCTAATTTAATAATTAAAAAAAATTAAAAACGTCGGCTAACTTTAGTGTTATCTCATAATTCATAATTTTTTTTTTTAATAATTTTATTCTATAAAAAAATTCTAAAAATTTTTCTAAATCTGCTAATTTAATTTTTATAGCCTCTTTATCTATTTTTCCGCTTTTAATAAAATCAATAAAAAAATAATTTCTTACCTTGTCATAATTTTTATCATAAAATTCCATTTTCTCAACAATTTAATTCGCATATAATTCTAATGTTTTTATCAAACTCTTATCAAATTTCGCAATTTATCTATAATGATAATTGCTATCATAACTACGCATAATTTTCAATAATAATTATCTAATATTTAATAATTAATTACCAACTTTAAGAAATTTAAATTTAAGAAGAAATAAAAAACTTTTATTTATAAATTTTAATTATTTTTTTCCAGTCACGTGTTTATAAATTTTTTTAATTTTTTTTGTAGACATGTTTATATATATTTTCTAGTTCCAGATATCCAGATATAAATCAGAGCCGAGAGGGCGCAGCTGTTCCTCACGCGGGTGAGCATTGAGCAAGTGGCAAGTGCATCTTGAGTGGCTGCAGAAAACTGCAAGTGATCGTAAATGTGCGTGACATTCAATACCTGGATATACCACAAAATATACGGTATAAAATATATATCAAATTCACTGGTCCTTATTCAGGGTCCAGCGCTGTGTTTCATCTCACTGGTCGCACGGTACAGAGATAATTAATCACTATATTTAAATAACAGTAAAAATTTTTAAGATAGTTGTGAAAAAAAGTATTTGAATAATTAAATAAAAAAATTCTAACAGTAGATAATAAATTAAAATAATTAAAAAGGAAGAAATCGTTGGAGAGTAAACATAGATCTAGAATGTAGATCTCTTAAGCCTCGCCGTGACAGAAGCCAAATTTATCTCCATGTCCGGCATTGTGATTTAGTAAGTTTAATTATTTACACAAAATCTTTTTTAAATTGCAATAATAATTAATATTAATATTTTTCTTCTTTCAGAAATAAGATTCAAATATTTACCAGCTGTGCTTTCTAATTAATAGTCCATGTACATATTTGTGTGGATATATATATATAAATAACAATGAATGAGAAAATTAACTCGGTGAAAGTATGACACTTTGCATTTACGCTAGTTTTTATAAAAAAACCTGAAGGTTAAGTTCCGAGCTAAGAATACGATAATTGTAATGCTGGTAATTATTATTATTACAACAAATAATAACTAACGAGAAGTATCACCAAGGATAAATCATCGCTAACCAATTGATCAGCAAAAAAGTGATCGGACAATGTCCATGACACAGCTATTGAGACACTCGTCGCATATTAATGGGAATTCATGACGTAAAAATGCTGTTTTAATAAATAAATAAATAAACAAGAGTAGACAATTGCTTTTCAAATAAATACCCCGGTAAGTAATGATTTATCATTTAAATGACAAGTACTAGATAAGATGACATTGAATTATTTAATTTCCTGTGTTAAAGTGATTCAATATAATAAAATCTTCAGACGCAATTATCATTAAGCTATTTAAACCTACTAACTTGGTCATTTAAAACTTTTAAACTCAGCCACCCATTTTTTTATTGACTAATTTATCTATATTATTAAGAGAATAAGCTAAATTTTGGGGCCAGTGTATTTATATGATAAAATGGATTTGTGTTTTTTCATGGTTTCATATAATTCTCACCAATAGCCAATTTATGATGATTATTTAGGCTGCATTCGAAAATATCTCTAGATACACAATTAAGGAATAACCTTGTAACTTGTGATCTATTGACATTTTTAAAGAAATAAGCTCATCCTGAGATTACACTCATCAAGACCTTTCATTTAAGTACCCACATCATTTTTCTATATATTTATATATATTATATATATGTATATAAAAAAAATATATCAAAAATGCATGTGAGTACTCAAATGAAAGCTCTTAATGAGTGTAACATCGGGATGAGCTTATATTATAAAAAAACGTCAATATTTAAGAAAGTACAGTGCAATTTAACAATATGTAAGATACATAATTCAGAAATCACCTTGTATCTTGTGAACTATTGACATTTTTAAAGAAATAAGCTCATCCCGAGATTACACTCATCAAGACCTTTCATTTAAGTACCCACATCATTTTTCATATATTTATATATATTATATATATGTATGTATGAAAAATATATCAAAATGCATGTGGGTACTCAAATGAAAGCTCGTGATGATTGTAACATCGGGATGAGCTTATATCTTTAAAAACGTCAAAAGTTAAGAAAGTACATTGCAATTTAACAAAAGTCATTATTTAATAAAGCAAAATTTTATTTATTTATATTTCACAAGCCACAGCAGTCACATATAAAACTGCAAGGTTGCTATTTTTTATTAAAAAAAAACTCTTTAAAATTCCAGACCCCCAAATCCAAAATGGCCGAAGACGAAGGAACCGAGTGGCTGTTGGAATTGCTGCGAGACGTCCAGCTCTCACAATTCTACACCCGAATCCGGGACGACCTCCAGGTGACCATGTTGCACCACTTCGACTACGTCCAGTCCGAAGACCTGGAGAAAATCGGGCTAGGCAAGCCGGGAATCCGGCGCCTGATGGACGTAGTGAAGAAGAAACGCGCTGCGCAGAAGAAGAAAAATTTGATCACTAAAATCCGTCCGGGAAGCAGCGGTAAGACCAGCAAGAGGTCTTCTACCGCAGTTTCTGCAGAAACATCACTCCTGACCTGCTTAATCCAAGACAAAGACGTCACCTTGTCCGTCAAACTGGGTGACGGAAGCTTCGGCGTGGTCCGTCGAGGAGAATGGACATCTCCAACAGGAAGAACTCTCCCCGTGGCTGTCAAAGTTTTAAAAGCAGACGCGCTGACCCAGCCAAGCGTGATTGAAGACTTTGTGTCTGAAGTCCAGGCGATGCACACTCTGGACCATCATAATTTAATCAGACTCTACGGAGTAGTTCTGTCCCAGCCGATGATGATGGTCACCGAGCTCGCGCCTCTCGGAGCGCTCCTGGACTACTTGCGGAAGCAATGCGGGCATATTTTGATCCTGACCATGTGCGACTACGCGCTGCAAGTTGCTACAGGGATGGCTTACCTGGAGGCTAAGCGATTTCTCCACCGAGACCTGGCGTGTCGCAACGTTCTGTTGAGCTCAGTTGACAAAATAAAAATCGGCGACTTCGGGCTGATGCGAGCCTTGCCCCAGCAGGAAGACTGCTACGTCATGACGGAGCACAAGAAGGTTCCCTTTCCCTGGTGCGCGCCTGAATCCTTGAAAGCTAGACAGTTCAGCCACGCTTCCGATGTCTGGATGTTCGGGGTGACTCTCTGGGAGATGATGACCTTCGGTGAAGAGCCCTGGGTCGGTCTGAACGGCTCGGAGATCCTCAGGAAGATTGACCGGGAAGGCGAACGGCTGTACGAGCCAGAAGCCAGTCCTCCGGCGATTTACCAGCTGATGCTACGCTGCTGGGCGCGGGACCCTGCGGAGAGGCCGAGTTTCGCTTCGCTTCGCGAGTCACTGACCGGGATGGTTCCGCCTGTTATGAAGGCGCTCAACCGCTTCGAAGAAACTGACAAGATGAGCATCGAGCAGGGTGACCAGATTGTCATTATTGATGGTCGTCCGGAGAACTACTGGTGGAAAGGCCAGAACCAGAGGACTTTCCAGGTCGCTGCGTTCCCCAGGTGTCTCGTTGATCCGATGCGTCGGAAACAACCTGAGGACATCAGCAAGCCCCTGGAGAACTCGTTTATTCACACGGGCCATGGAGCTCCCTTTGGAAAGAGCTGGGGAAGTCCTCAGTTCATTGATGATGTCTACTTGAGGAATCCTATGGAGCCGCCAGATGTCGTTGGGGTTATTGAAAAAAAGTTTGCTCACAGCGCAGCACGCTCGAGGAAGCAGTTTAATTATACTAGGTTTCAAAACGACTTGCGTTCTAGTCCAGTTAAAACTTTAAATACTACGCAGGAAGGCAGTCTTATTGACTTATCGCCTGAAGAACTGGCTCTTAGTGCCAGTGGGTTGAGATCTGAGTCATGCAGGAGGGTGGTTAATATACTCGATGAGCCTATTGAGGGTGAAGAAGATCCGACCTATGAAAACTTTCCAGGTCAGTTTTATTATTTTGGTGGTAATTTGCAACCTGCAGTCAGTTTCAGGCTCAATGATTTTTTTATATACTGATAAAAAAATTAACTTGAATCAAGAGCCAAAATCATGAACCAAGAATACCATTTTCAAGAAAATGATTTTCTTGAGTCAAGAAATTATCCTTGATTTAAGTAAAGTTCTTGTCTCAAGAAATTATTTTTTTGACACAAGAAAATCATTTTCTTCAAAGTGGTATTCTTGGTGCAAGATTTTGTCAAGTTAATTTTTTTATCAGTGTAGTTTTACTCACACTATAGTTAAGGTACTTTTTAAATAAATTTTAAAAATAATAGTGTGCACAGGAGTAATTAAAAATAATTTAATGGACAAAATTGACGGAACAAATTTGTAAAATCAACAATCTATTTAAAATTTCTCCAAAAACTTAACATTAAAAATTGACGAAGGTAAAAGACTCAGTTATTGACACTGGCCTAGTTGTTTGACACTTGAAATTTTATTCTAATTAAAGAAAAAAGGTAAATATTTACAAGTAGGGTGAACCATTTTCATTTTTTTTTGAACGAAATTTCTATTTGATTTTACTGATAAATTTTTTTTGAAAAATAGATAAAAAAAAAGTTGATCATCACAATTTTAACAAATTTTCGAAAAAATTTATAAATTTTTTAGAAATTTGTGATATTTTCAACTTTTTTTTTTAAATTGTTCGTTTTTTTATGTACTTTAAAAAAAAAAATATATCAAAAAAAGATAAAATAGAAATTTTATCCAAAAACATGAGCCAAAATTTTTTCCAACTTTTCAAGGCAAAAAAGCTATTGAAATCTTTATTGTAAACACTTGTAAATAATTACCAAAAAAAAAAAATGTTCTCAAAAAACCAATTATCTTAAAAATTATATTTATGAATTTATTAGAGTTGATTTTTTTTTTAATTAAAATAAAATTGCAAGTGTCAATAACTAGGTCAGTGTCAATAATTGGGTCTTTTTACCTTATCTCTGAAAAATATATAAAACCGTGAAAAGGCACTAATTATTGTCAAGACCTTTCTGATGAAACAAAATTTAACTATAAAAAAATTCCTTTAAAAATAATAATATGCTCGTTACAAAATTTTTTTTACTCTCTCAATTATTTAAATCATAATTGACTAATGCTTAAAAAATATCTGAACTAATTTACAATAAAGATATACCCGTTACAAAAATTTTCCTAGTTTTTTAATTATATAAATTAATTTTTGACATTCAAAAGACACAAATTTAGGCCAAGACCTTTCGAATGATACTAAATTTAATTTAATAAGGAGACAAAATTTTCTTTACTCTTTTAGTTAAGGTAAAAAATCCAGTTACTGACACTGGCCTAGTTGTTTGATACTTTTATTGTAATTAAAAAAATAAAATAATCTCAAAATTTATAATTAAAAAATTATCTACATTATTAAGAGAATAAGAAAAATTTTACATCCAGGATAGTTATATGATAAAATCGATTTTTTTTTAGTGAAATTTAGTGTCATTGCAAAAGTTTTGACTTGAATTTGTGCCTTTTCAAAGTTTCATATCATTCTCACCAATAGTCAATTTATTATAAGTATTTAGGCTGCATTCGAAAATACTCTATCTCTAGATACATAATTAAGAAATGACCTTGTATCTTGTGAATTATTGACATGTTTAAAGATATAAGCTCACCCCGACATTATACTCATCGAGACCTTTTATTTGAGTACCCACATCAATTTTTTTATATACTTTATATATTTATATATATATATATATGTATATATAAAAAATATATCAAAATGCATGTGGGTACTCAAATGAAACCTCTTTATGAGTGTAACACCGAGACGAGCTTATATCTTTAAAAACGTCAATATTTAAGAAAATACAGTGCAATTTAACAAAATTTATTATTTAATAAAGCAAAATTTTATTTATTTATAGTTCACAAGTCACGGCAGTCACATAATAACTGCAAGGTTGCTAATTTATTATTTTAGTAATTTTTTTTTTTTAATTAAATAAAATTGCAATTGTCAATAATTGGGTCTTTTATCTTATATAAATTATAATTATAATTAATTAACATAGTAATTTAAATTTCAGGTAATTCTTCTCAAGATCCTTTTGACACTTCAAGGGTGTTCGTGAACCCCTCAAGATACTACAGCCACGTCCCAGACTCAGGACAGTCTTACATGAACGTCCAAGAAGACAAGTCTCAATACTCAAGCGAGATAACTCAGTATTCAATAAATCTGAACAAAGATATCAGAAGCGAGAATACTAATTTAAATGTCAATTTACCTGACACTGAACATACCAGAGAAATTTACAGCGAGGTCAATAAATTACAGACCACTTGGCCGGAAGATTTGCCAGACCAGCAGTATGCTAATGTTCGTCCTACGACAAGTCAACAACCCCCAGTGCCGCCTGTCGGGCCTAATGAAAGCCCTTCGAAGCCAAAATCTAACCACGACATTGCTCAGACCATGAGCGAGTTGACTATCGAGACTGATACGACCAAGAAATTAGACCCGGCGTTCCTGGCGGAGTTGGAGAAGCATTTAGGCGCTAAAGAAGTTTGTAAGAACTCTAATGAACTCCAGGTGAGACTTAGACCACCTCCACAGTCTAAGCGATCTCCTCAAGGCGCAAGTTCACCAATGGCTTTGCCAACCAAGGTCCAGAACTCTTGGCCGAGTAAGAATGTCAATGTGAGACCTGTAAGTCAAAATTATTCAGCGTCTGGGAGTAATAATGTCCCGGAAAGTTCTACAGATGCTATTATTGGTCAGATGTGGCAGCAGCAAAATTATTCAGCTAATAATCAAAATATTCCACAAGTTGATCGTGGTCAGTCTTCTAATTTGCTGCAGATTGCTAGCAGGCCAAATTACTCGAGTAACTTCCAGCAAAACTTCACATTACCGACATTGACGCACGTGCAAAATGATTTGCAGCCAACCAGAGCAGCGCCTCCTAGACCATCAAATGTTCCTGCTGGAGCGCTTCTTTCCGAAAAAGTTTACGCTGAATTAAGGGAAACAGTGCCAAATTTAGACCAGTTGTCCCAGAGTGAATTTAATACTCTTTATAATAAGACTGTCCAGCAGAATATTCTGAGAAACCAACAGCAGCAGCAAGCTATAAATTTAAACGCTAGTATTAATGGAAATGTTGGTAACAGTAATGGTAATATAATTAATCAGAGCCAAACATTACCTCGTAATTACGGCACGCAGGTAGATCATCCGTTTGATTTTAGTCCGAGTTTAAAACAGCCTCCGGTTTACAATCCTCCTCCCGCGTGGAGCCCCAAGACTCCCAATGGGTTTAAAAATAATGCTCAGGCTAACTTGATACAATTCACTCCTTCGAGATCTCCAGGGGCTGCTGGACCAGCGAGAAGCTTGCTTCCGATGATGAATGAGACTGTTGTTAATACTCAGCTGGCACCTTCCACGTCAGCGTATCCTTCAGGAGTCAGTCCGCCGTTGACCGGCGCCTCACAGCAGCTGGTTATGTCGCTCAATGATGAATTTCGCGCGAGCAAGGTCATGAAAGTACAAAAAGATACGGGAGATGCTTCCCAGAAAGAAATTTTGGCTGCACTGCAAGCTACTGGGTGGGATACCAATCAGGCTTCTAAACAGATTCTTAAAGATCGGCAGGCGAAGATTGAATCGCTGTCAAGGTAAATTAATTTCAACGGTTTTATTTTGTTGCTAGCTCAAAAAAAATGCGTTTTTTTTTATAAATTTCTTCGAAAGAGATATTTTATTTAACAAATGTATAAAAAATTTTTCTAATTTCGGATAAATTGACATAAGTATAATGAGGAGTTAATTTATGAAATTAAAAATAGTAGTCACTATACAATTTAAAAATTTTTTGTAACAAACAAATTTGTTCTAAAAAATAATGCAAAAAAAAATTGCATTTTTTAGTAGATTTCATAGAAATCTAACTATTGCATTGGTCCTCATGACGGAACTTTTGAAAAATTTTGCTATATTTCGACTCAGCTCGTCAAGTGAATTCAGAAAATGCATATGGTTCAAAAGTTTATATATATATATATATATATATGGGATATAACGCGGCTTGTCAGGACGATAGCGTCGCGAATTTACCACGGATCTCTACCAAACTCAACATACTTATTCTACCGATAAATACCAAAGTCAAGTTCGAAGATGAGCTTAATCGGTCAAGTATTTTAGAAATACGAGGATTTCAAAATTTTGAAAATCATAAAAATTCATATTTTCTCACTTTCTTACTCGAATAACTTATTGAATGGGATAACTTATTGAAATTCTGTAAAATGCATCTGAAAGCTCTTGAAATAAGCTTCAATTTCAGTACCAAATCATATATGTATTCTCAAAATTATGTCCTATTCCGCTATGCCAATTATGAAATTTGCTGTTGCACTGGTTATTAGTCGATTCTATAGAAATCAGTTCTTCAAACTGATTCAGAATATCCACATGGTTTAATAGTATATTACACACCTAGGGAAGTAAAGTAAGAAATGTCTCAGATCACATGTAATTGTCGGCCGAGGCGAAGCCGAGGTTGACAAACATGTGATCTGAGGCTTTCTTATTTACTTCCCGTGGAGTGTATACTATTTTTTTGCTCGACGAAGGCAGAAAGCGGCACTTTCGTTTAGCGCAGCGGGCCGAAAGTTGACGTTTTCTGCCCGTCGAGCAAAAAAAGTTTATATATATATATATGGGATATAACGCGCTAAATATTATCTATTATTATTTCATCTATAAGAACATCAGTTAGTCAGTAATTTTGTCATTACACAGGTTTCCACATCACCCATGAGGTACTGTGTAGTAAGATGCGTGCCCTTTCTTTAACGTGGCGGGTCCCCAGTAGGCCTTTACCACGTAGAGAGGAGGGAAGGGAGCAAAAATGTCACTTTAAACATTATAGAGGTTTAAAATTCATTATTTTCAATTTCATACCTAATTAATTATTATTTGTTACAAAATATAATTTGATTGTCTCTAATAATTTATAGACATTAATTCTGTTATCCAGAGAATGAATTAAATTAGAGAAATTAATTTTCAACGTTGTAGTTAACGATGTAATATTATATTCTATATATTTCTTTATTTTCAATGGAATGTAATGCTTTATAGAGTTTTAAAATTCATTATTTTCAATTTCATACCTAATTAATTATTATTTGTTACAAAATTCAATTTGATTGTCTTTAATAATTTATAGACATTAATTCTGTTATCCAGAGAATGAAAGGGGAACGCATTAAACTACACGGTACCTCATGGGTGATGCGGAAATCTGTGTAATGACAGATTTTTTTTTTGTATATCCTAGTAGTTTTTTTTATTGTTATGAAATCTACTTCCATTTCGGATGCCGAATGGCCTTTTATTTTTTTAAATTTTCACACGTCAATTTTTTTTTCTAATTTTTTTTGTCATAATTTATTTGTTATAAAATTCTTAAAATTATTGAATATATACTGAAATATTTTTCATATTAATTTAAAGGGTTATATCTAGATGCGAATCCAAAATAACGCATTTTTTACGAATTTCTTCTAAAGAGATGTTTTATTTAACAAATGTATAAAAATTTTTTTAATTTCGGGCAAATTGACATAAATATCATTAGGAGTTAATTTATGACATTAAAGTTAGCCGTCACTATGAAATTTTTTGATTTTTTTTAACAAAAAAATTTGTTCTAAAAAATTATTTTCAAAAAATTGAATTTTTTATTTTTTTCAATTTTCACATTTCAATTTTTTTTGTCATAATTTATTTATTATAAAATATTTTTCATATCAATTTAAAGGTTTATATCTAGTTGCGAACTCAAAAAAACACGTTTTTTATTAATTTTTTCTGAAGAAATATTTTATTCAACAAGTGTATAAAAAAGATGGACATGTAATGAATTTTTTATATTTTAAAACTCCGTTGTCCGTTTTTAAAATTATTATGTTGTACTGATCTTGTAGACGATCTCCTGGAGGTCCTACACAAAAAAGTGTCAGGCGGTTACTAAGATATCTCTGGTTTGGATTTTATCAAATTGAAAATTTCAAAAAATTTATTTAGTCGATAAATTAATGCAGGTATTAATCGAAGAAATAGTCAAAATTTAGTAATTAATCACAAGTAAGGTCAACCTTATTTTGGGTAATAACTAGGTGAAAAATTAACATTTTTTATTTATTTTTTTTTATTATGCTTGTTTTTACGGCGCATTTATGATAAAAATGTCGTGAAAATGAAAAATAAAGATTTCGATAGCCTTTTGGCCTTTAAAAATTTGAAAAAATTTTGGCTCATTTTTTTGATAAAATTTCTATTTTATGTTTTTGATCTATTTTTTTTTTTTTTTTTGAAAAAAGACAAGAAGTACCTAATTAAAACAAAATTGATCAATTTGATTAAAAAAAATTTTAACATGGGTTGATCTCACTTGTAAATAATGACCCAAAATTTTTATTTTTGACCAATTGGCGGGTTCCCAAAAAAATAGTTGCAATTTTATAAAAAAATTTCCAACTTCAACTGGTCTAAAAAATCAAAATAATCGTCAGAAATTTTATTCCTTAGATTAATACCTGGGGAATATGTCTAAGAAGGTTGTGTAAAAATTTGAAACCGATCAATCAAGCCATTTTAGAGAAATTGTGTTCACAGCTTTTGAAAAGACCATTTTGAAAAAAAAAAAAGGAGTTTTTTACGCTCCGTCTACTTTTGACCTTGGAGCTTGAGCTTGGAGCTCGGAGACGTCCTTACGAATTTGCATTTATCTTCAAAAATATTTTCCGTATCAATTTGAAATTTTCAGAGTATAGACTCAAATATATTTATTAGGGTGGCGCAAAAAAACCGACTATTTTTTTTTTTTTAGTCTCGAGTGAAAAAATGTTAGTTTTTGATGTTTTAAGAGCCCTCACCAAAGGACAGTTAAAAAAAAAAATTTTTAAGAGGTCACTCCAAATTTTTCAAAATTTCAAAAATCGTCAAAAATCAAATTTTTTTTTTTTTAATTTTTTTTCTCGTTACGGTATAATTTTATAGACTAAAAAAAATAAGTTTCTGGAAATTTCAGTTCAAAATTCGAATTTTGAAAGGTCGCTCATAGTTTTTTTTATTTTTCGTTAATTAGTCATTTCGCCGACTTTAAGTGTTGGGAGTGGTATGTTGGGGTCTTTTTGGTTTGAAAAAATCTTAACAAACGCGGCAAGGTCAAATCTCAACCAAGCTGGTTTCTAAGACCAGCTTGGGATTCGAACTCGCGCCTGGCAGTTGATTAAATAAAATTATTAAATTGAAAAAAAATTATATTTTCTATGTTGTGCTTGATTTTTAGTTCATCTCGTGATGTATTCTTATCGATTATTGTACTAAATAAAAAAAAAATGCGTGGAATTTTAATTTGAATAGTAAAAGGTCGCTCGAAAAAATCTAAACTAATGCACTAATAAATTGAAAAAAATTATGAGCGACCCTTCAAAATTCGAATTTTGAACTGAAATTTTCAGAAACTTATTTTTTTTTGTCTATAAAATTATACCGTAACGAGAAAAACAATTAAAAAAAAAAAAAATTCGATTTTTAACGATTTTTGAAATTTTAAAAAATTTGGAGTGACCTCTTGAAAATTTTTTTTTGAGCTGTCCTTTGGTGGTGGAGCTCTTAAAACATCAAAAACTAACATTTTTTCACTCGATTGCAAAAATTCTAAGTATAATTCTTCAATGTTCAGTACAATAGAAATACTTTGTAATTATTAATTCGAGTTGATTAATTACTTTAAGGACCTAATTGATGCTTTGTTTCTTGATTTTTAGATTAGGTTTGGCGAGCAAGCAACAGTGCGAAGGTGCCTTGAAACAAACAGAGTATGACGTGGAACTAGCTGCTTCTTTATTATTAGACCGAGTGAGATAGATCATCAACGAAACGAACAAAATACAGTAATCAAACGTTTTAAATTAGAAGTTATGGATATAATTATATGTTGATATTATTTAAATAATATTCTGTGATATATGCTACTAAAGGCTCTAGATTTTACTGTTCTGTAGCTCTTAATTATGACATTCTTCTTAAATTTATTGGTAAATCAACCAAAAAGGTTATTGATCAATTAATTGATTATTAATTAGCATCAATAAAATACGTATTAGCATGTAAATATTTAAGTATTTATTAATGTTAATGATAAATTACGTGATCTAAATTGACAATTGCTCTCTTGATTTAAAATTCATTTCCGTGATTTATTTTAAAGTAAATTTATTTATTTACGGTAGTAATTTAAAAGCCGTTTTACTTCAACGAACAATTATTATTATTCATTGTATTATTTATTGGATATTTATCGTTCATTTAGAATTCTAAGTACTGATATAAAGTAGAACAATTATTATTACTACTCCTATTATTATCAATTATCATTATCATTATTATTATTATTATTATTATTTAAATAATATAATAAAGGAACGTATTTTTTTATAACGTATTATTGCTTTTATATTGAGATTAAGAGTGAATATTTTTTTAAATCGCCAATTCTTCACCAAAAATATTTCGCGTAATTAAAAAAAAAAAATTTTCAATGTTTAATTATTAGTTTTAAAACAAATGTTATGCGTGATTAATGTTATAAAAATTAAACGTGTAAAATAAATGTTTAATTTAGAGTTAATTATTTTTAATGACACCTCTGATGTAAAATTATTTTTTTTTTTTTTAATATTACTAAGCGAGTTTTTTAATTCGCAAGTTTTAAAAAATTAATTAATACATACGTCACATGTGATGAAGAGTGGGGAAGAGTGTGAAACTTATGGTTTCACCTGTTGGGGTGAAGAGATTGTCAGTCAGAGTACAACCAGTGTCTGTGTTACAAGTTGCAAGTCTTGAAGTTTCAGTGTTTTCATTTTGTTAAAAATGAATTAATTTAGTGACTTTGAATTTTTTTTTTTTTTTTATTTAGTTCTATTGCAGATTTTTTGATAATAATGCCAGCTGCGTCGTCTATTTACTGGAACTCTATTGATTCTCAAAGATCATCGAGTTCTGGAGACGCTAGTAATGCAAGGCAGTACGTCGATCCTTGGGATCTTGAAAATTATGCTTATTTGAGAAGACACAGTGTCACTGCTCCGACACATAAATATCAAGTTCCTCAGACTTCTTATAGTCGCGTGTCACAGCGCCGGGAACCTGAACATGAATATTGGTGAATTATTATTTTTATTATAAATTTTTAATAATTTTTGGTACAAAAAAATTTTTTTTTATAAAAAATTAAAAAAATTTTTTTTTTTAATAAAAAATTGATGAAAAATTAAAAAAAAAAAACTTTTTTTAAAAAATATAAGTTTTGAATTTTTAATTTTACATTTTTTTTTAATAAAAAATTAATCAAATTAAAGTTTAAATTTTTGTAATTTAATTGATAAAAAATAGTTTTGAATTTTGAGTATTTTTTTAATAAAAATTTAATGAAAAATTTTTAACATAATGTAAGATTGTGAAAATTTAATTAATAAAAATTAATTTTTATTTTTTAAACCTAACAAATCAATAAAAAAATTTTTAGTGAAATTTAAGATTTTTTAAACTTAATTGATAAAAATTAATTTTTTATTTTAAAAGTTTTTTTTTTTAAATAAAAAATTAATGAAATGTTAGTTTAAATGTTAGTAATTTAATTGATGAAAGATACTTTTGAATTTTGAGTATTTTTTTAAATAAAGAGTTGAAAAATTTTTAACATAATGCAATATTTTAAAAATTTAATTAATAAAAATTAATTTTTATTTTTTTAAAAAGCATACTTAAAACATTTTTAATGGAATGTAAGATTTTTTAAATTCAATTGATGAAAATTAATTTTTTATTTTAAATGAATGTAAGAATTCTAAAATTTAATTGATAAAAATTAATTTTTTATTTTAGGTATATTTTTTTAAATAACAAATTAAAAAAAATTTATTGAAAAATTAGATTCTAGAAAAAAATTATATAGTTTAATATATTTTTAATAAAATTATAATTTTTTTTCTATTCAAAAAAATTTACTTTTTTAAAAAATTAAGAAATATTTAATTTTTATCTTAAAATTAATAATTAGAAAATATTATTAATTTTCTAGAAAATTTGATAATTAAATAAAAAAAAAATAAATTTTTCAAAAAAAAAATTATTACTAAATTTTTTAATAAAATTGAGAATTTAAAAATTCAATTGAGAAAAATAAATTTAATAGGTATACAAGAGAATCGTCACGTGAACCAGGATATCATCCTCCAGGATTGGTTGAAGATATATATTTTGGTCAAACAAAGCAGTTGAGTAATTCCCATTACCAACCGATTTATGAAGATGATGCACGTTATGCAGCTCCAGTGTACGCACCGCTCACCGGTAAGTTTATTGGCTCCTCAGTCTCTATTCTTCTCCATAAATTAATTCCCACGAGTAAATTTATTATTATCATACATTATATATAGATATATAAGTCTCAATAGTGAATCTTTGATTTTATTACTGAGTGAGTAACAACATAGTACTACTTAGTAGGCCGCTTGCACCTTGACCGTCGCCTACATGATAAACCTAGTCGTGGGTCGCCTGCAAAATAATAAAATAATTAAAGAATTATGAATGAAAAAAATTACAAATAATATTTTATAAATTAAAAAAATTTTTAAATAATTTAAATTGTCTAAAATTAACAATGATAAATATATCAAAAATTCACAATTGACAATTAAAAAAAAAATTATTCTAAATAATTTAAACTGGGTAAAAAAAATAATATTGAAAATTATTGCTAATAAATTAAAAATTGCAATAAAAATTTTTTCAATAATTGCAAAGATATAAAATAACAAAAATTCTAACAATTTATGAATAATGAATAATATTAATAATGACTCTATTATATTCTTCTTTAAATAATTAAACTATAAATTAAAAAGAAAGCTATTTATGTAAAGTGATTTTAATTGATCTAGTTGCAAAATATTAAAATGATTAAATAAAAAAGCGCTTAAATTCCCGCTATGAATTTTCATAAATATCATTTATATTGCAAATGGATCCAGCCTGAGAAAAATTTTTTTACTGCTACAGAGTATTTACCCGCGACAGAACAGTATGTAGGATAATATAATAATAGGTAGCAACAGCATTAATAATGATAATAGTATGATGTATGATACGGATCATATGGGAACCGATCATAGTAGGATTTCTTAACGAGTTAATGGAAAAAATAAAACGTATGAATAAAAATGTGATCACGCAAGTCTCTCGCGCTCTTGATTACTTCAATTGGATTGTAATTTGAATTAAAAAGACAATACCGTTTTTTTAATTTTATGAATAGCAATCCTGTTTGTTTACAAGTCCTGGGAAATATTACATCATAAATTATATCCTGAGGTCAAGATAACAATAATTTTTTTTTTAAATAAAGAATAAAAAGTAGGATTCAATTTTTGACCTATTCATTCATAAAATTTTTTTTTTTTAAACAAAGTTTTATTTTTAACAAATAAAAAGCTTATCGATTAAGATAATCTCTCTGCAAACTAGCTCTAATTTGTCAAAGGTAATAATTTCACATTTTTTTTAATCTATTTACTTATTTTATTACCCTGACTGGAACACCTCCGATTGGAGTAAACATATAACAACAACAATATATACCTGGAGACTCGATAGAAAGTTGCAAAGTCCACCTGTTCTGTTGGACGATGTAATCACGTGAGTTTTGTATTATCATCATTTGCTTGGGCGAGTTTCATTTAAAAGTAAACTGCCGGTTTTGAAGGTTACACCAACCGTATCAACTCAGTTTAATAATATCATATTAAGAGTAATATGCTTTCACAAATAATCATAAATCATATATCTATTAAGTTTTTATAATGTCCATCCTTGATTTCCATTTCTAAAATAAAAAATTTTTTATATTATTTTTTCTTAAAATTTATTTATTTTTGCTATTAACAATTTATTACTTTTAAATTTATCTAAAAAATTTTCTATTAATAAATATTTATTAATTGTTAATAAATCGTTATTTAAAAGTTAATAATATTGAAAAGTTCTTTTATTTATAAATATATAAAAAAAAAAATTACTTTGTCTGGGATTCGAACCCTGAACCTCTGAAAATTTTTTATTGAATTTAAATACCAAAATTTTAGAATTCTAACTACGAGAACTGTAGCCACCTAGCGGAAATTTTTGAACTAATTTATTCAATTTATTTTATTATTTATTTTAAATTTCCAAATTTATTTAACAAACTAATAGAAGAAATTAACTGTTAATAAACTATTTGTTAATTGTTAAGGAAGTTCATGCGTAAGATTTAATAGTAGATATAAATTTTTATTTTTGATAAGTCTAATCATAAATTGATCTTCACTAAAAAATTGAAGATTATTTTAAAATGTTAGCAATTAAAAATTTAATTTTTAACATTTTGGGCTATAATTAGGTGAAAAATTAATATTTTCAAAATTTTTTTTATTCTGCTTGTTTTTATAGTGGATTTATGATAAAAAAATATCTTGAAAGAAAAAAATAAAGATTTCAATAGCTTTTTTAATCTCAAAAGTTGAAAAAAAATTTTGATTCTCATGTTTTTGGATAAAATTTCTATTTTATCTTTTTCTGATATTTTTTTTTAAGAGTATATAAAAAAACAAAATTAAAAAAAAAAAAAAAAGTTGAATATCACAACTTTCTACAAAATTCATAGATTTTTTTGAAAATTTGTTAAAATTGTGATAATCAAATTTTTTTTTTTTTTAATTATTCATTGATTTATGTATTAAAAAAAAATGTATCCCCACTCATAAATATTTACCTTTTTTTGTATTTAAAATTATGATATTTAAATTATTGAAGTAGATACCATAATAAATAATTCTTGAAAAAATTCTCTAATCCACATAGCTCATATAAATGCATCAAAATACATACTATTTTAATTAATTTTTCACCGTATTAAAAACAATTACCTTAAACAGTCAAATTAACAACATTATTTCATGATAAATTTTTTAAAATAGATGCCTAAAAAATATTTCAGGTAAATAAATAAAATTGTAAATCATTATAAGATTATTTATATACTTTAAAATTATTTTTATCTCAATAAATTTTATAAAAAATCACTTGAACTTCCTTAAAAGTAGTGAACGAAATAGAATAAATTTTAAAAGAAGAAAAAAAAATATACCTTAAATTGATGCTATTTTTCGGCATAACAAAATAAAACATACGGTAAAATTTTATTCAAATGAGTGCTCTGCAAAAACCCGATTTCTAAAGAAATCTACCTAAAAATAATATAAAAAAATATTTTAAAAATAAAGTATGCATTATAATTCCAGTACTACATTGTCTTCTCGAAAAAAAAAAAAACGGCAAAAATTCCCACAATTGTTGGCTGTATTTGCACTTCACCTTAAAGTGTCTCGCTTTCATTGAGAATTACCGCTGGATCATGCAAAAAATCTCCAATTAAATGTACACCCTCTAAAAGGGTCTTGAAGAAAGTTACTTGTTGCTTTTTCACGGTCGAGTTTTCTCCACACGATATTTATCCATCTAAGTTGAAGATAAAATTAAAATACTTGGATTGGTTCCAATGACCCGGCATCAAGTGTAAAAGGAAGTGAATGCTTCCGTTGATTATGTATTTCTTTCGATCGCTAAAACATGAATAATAAAATACGCTATCTTTTGTACTTACAACTTATCTTACACTTACTACTTATTTCTTCTTGACAGCAGACTAATCTCACGCGATTCAGATTAGATTTTCAAGGAAGAAATGTTGTCTATTTGACCAACCAGAGTGGTGGAGTAATTAATATTCCATAGAACAACTTTCGATCTGTAATAAAAATAAGCAATAATATTTTTATGTTTTATGAATAACAGATGAAGAAATGTGCGTGATAACTTACCATGCTTTCTTCATCAATCAATCTTTTAATCTCCTTATTATCATTAACATTGTAATTTATGGTATTGTTTTTCTTCTTATTGAATGCTTGAGGTATTTTTTTAGAGCAAATTTTTGTTCCTAGTCTTGAAAAAAAAAAAATATTAATCTGAAAATAATAAAATTGCATAGAATGTTATTTATCCTGCATAAAAAAACAATGAATTAATATCTCAGGCTATTATAAGACCTTATGGACCGTTCACTTTCACAGGAATTGGAATTAAAATAGAATTGTCCATAAAGACATTAATAAAAATTCATGATAAATATTAACAAGTGCATTACATGTGTAAATTCCCATGCCCGGAAGGTTTCAATTTATACTTTCATAAAAGTTATAGATTTTATTGATAAATAAAAAAAAAAAGTTTCTTACCAATAAATTGTGTTGTAACAATAAAACTTCTTATGAAAAATTAATAATAATAATATGCAAAATAATCTATATTATTAAGAGAATAAGTAAAATTTTGTGGCCAGTGTCAATGTTTATATGACCAATAGTCAATTTATTATGATCAGTATTTAGGCTGGATTTGAAAATATCTCTAGATACATAATTAAGAAATGACCTTGTATTTTTTTATCTATTGACATTTTTTAAGATATAAGCTCATCCCGATGTTACACTCATCAAGACCTTTCATTTGAGTACCCACATCAATTTTTCATATATTTATATATATTATATATATGTATATATGAAAAATATATCAAAAATGTATGTGGGTACTCAAACGAAAGCTCTCGAGGAGTGTAACATCGGAATGAGCTTATATCTTTAAAAATATCAATAATTAATAAATGACCTTGTATCTTGTGAAATATTGACATTTTTAAAGATATAAACTCATCTTGATGTTACACTCACCGAGACCTTTTATTTGAGTACCCACATTAAATTTTCATATATTTTATATATTATATATATTTCACAAATATCAAATATACAATATATATAAAAAATGCCATGTGGGTATTCAAATGAAAGGCCTCGATGAGTGTAACATCGGGATCAGCTTATATCTTTAAAAATGTCAATAATTAAGAAATGACCTTGTATCTTGAAAACTATTGACATTTTTAAAGATACAAGCTCATTCCGATGTTACACTCATCGAGACCTTTCATTTGAGTACCCACATCATTATTCATATATTTATATATATCATATATATATATATATATGTATATATGAAAAATATATCAAAAATGCATGTGGGTACTCAAATGAAAGCTCTTGATGAGTGTTATATCGGGATGAGCTTATATCTCTAAAAACGTCAATAGTTTAAAAAGTACAGTCCAATTTAACAAAATTTATTATTTAATAAAGCAAAATTTTATTTATTTATAGTTCACAAGTCACGGCGGTCACATAGTGACTGCAAGGTTGCTAGTATTATTAATTAAGTAAATAAAATATAAAATAAGAGAAATTTATTGATCTCAAGAAGAGAAAGGTTAAAAAAAATAAATGTCACTAATGACCGCGTGATTCTCAATTTCACTTTTCTTAAATATAAATCGATTTGCGACTTGTTCTTCTTCAATTATTCAACACAACTTAGTAACCACTTTCTTATTAAGATGAAAGTGTAATTTATTTAATTAATCATCTGTTATTATTTGTGAATGACAAGTGGTTAATTTTTAATTATCAGTTTTACAGCGGAAATAAATTATTCACCTGTAATAAAAAATGTTTTTATTAAAAGTGAAATTTATATATTTATTGGCACGAATTAATAATCGGGAAGAAATAGGTAAAGTTATTCAGTTGTTCAAAAGCTTACCCGTAATTACAAAGTTTCAGTACGTGGAAATTACGTATTTATGTGGGTGGAGGACTTGTTAGCAGAAGCAGCCGAGCTGAAATAAATATAAAATAAAATAATAATAATAAACGTATAGTATAGTAGTCTACACCTTACCAGTGACAGGATGGGCTTTTTAGCAAGGTCTGATTTCTATCACCAAGACTTTCTTCTAACGTTCCACGACCTTCATTTTTATTTGTCTTTTTTAATTATATAATTAACAATAAAATTAGTTATTTCTTCTTTAACCCCAAGTGATTCTAAAATAAACTAAAGTTTTAAAAATCAAACTCAGAAATAAAAATAATTTTTTATGAGTTTAAAAATAAGAGAGTGATTATTAAAAAATTGATTTTATTGTAAAAAAGCATGGAGTGCTTTTTAAGATATTTTAAAAACTACTCAACTTTAATCAATATCTATCAATAAAATATTTACAAAAAATGACATCAAGCACCCCACGCTTTTTTTTACGAAAAAATTTATTTTAAACTCACTGAAAATTTTTTTCTACTTTTAAGTTTGATTTTTTATAAAACCTTTTTAACTTTTTAAAACAATTATTAATTTAGTACTTCTTAGTTCGATTGATTAATATTAATTAATGATATCAACATCATTTTTTAATAATATTAATATTAAAAATATATCTGACATTAATGAATAAGATCAGAATTTATTGATATTGTAAATATAAAATAATGAAAGTAACATTAATTGATGATATTAACAATGATTAATAATGTTGATATTTATCAATATTGCTCATAAAATTTTTAAATTAATATTAATTAATAAAATTAATATAAATTAAAAATTTGAATATTTCTCAAATATTATTAACATTTATTAATCATAATTAAATTAATGAATTATAATATTAATTTATAATATCAACATTAATGATTAATATTTTTGATATTAATGAATATGGTTAATATTAATAAATCAGATTAATATCAATTCATAATATAAGGATTAATTAATATCGTTACTATTAATATTAATGATTATGATTGAAATTAATGAATTGGATTAATTTCAATTAATAATATCAAGATTAATTGATATTGATAAGATAAAACAATGAGAGTAATATTAATTGACGATATTAGCAATATGATTAATAATACTGTCATTTATCAATACTGCTAAAAAAATTTTTAAATTAATAAAATTGATATAAATTAAAAATTTGAATATTATTCAATGATATTAACATTAATTGATAATAATCAAATTGATGGATTACAATATTAATGCATAAAATCAATATTAATGATTAATATTTTTAAAATGAAATAAATTAATTGATTAATATTGTTAATATTAACATTAATAAATATGATTGAGATTAATATCAATTAATAATATCAAGATTAATAAATATTGATAATATTAATCAATGAGAATAACATTAATTAATGATATTAAACCAATATCTGTCAATGAAATATTTACAACAATTGACATCAAGCTCCCTACGATTTTTTACAAAAAAATCCATTTTTTTGTCAATCACTTCTATTTTAAACTTACTGAAAATTATTTTCTACTTTTAAATTTACTTTTTTATAAAACCTTTTTAACTTTTTAAAACAATTATTTATTTAGCAATTTTTAGTTCGATTGACCATCAAAGCGTGTAATTTACTTTTTGAAACTATAATTGTTTTAAAATAGTAAAATTTAAGAATCTTCCCTGGTTGATCCTACCATTAGTCATATGGTTGTTTCCAAGATTAACCTATGAATGCCTTAGTACACTCGTTAGTACTTGGCGCAAACATTACCGTGTCTCCGGATATAAAAAACCGGAAATCCTGTCGATCCTAGTCAGGATAATAGGACAAACTTATTAAATAATTCTATTGTCACCGGCCCTTGATAAGTGTGCAACATTTTTATTTAATCCAACATTTTTAAGTCGCCGAAAATCGAGTCCAAAGATCCCTTTACACACACAGATAGATACATGGATACCCAGGCGAAGCTAATAAAAAATGTATTATATAATTAAGCAATTATTAGATTTATTACGTTCAAAAAATACCTTAAGGCAATAGAAAAATTTTTGCAACCGCCATCTTATAAGGCGTGAGTGCGATGCAGAAAAGTCAACCAACTTATTACTAAGGATTGCATTGACCTAGTATTATCTCATAAATATTTTTTTAATCTTATTACGTCGAGCTAAATCAATAACGTTTGATTTTTTATTCAAGCAATACACATTGCGCAAAAATTATTATGCTTGAAAGTACTCCAGGTTTTCTTGAGAACTTATATAGACGCATCACGCCGTAGGTTAAAAATGGCAACTTCCGGAAAATCTATAATTACATGACAGCATAGCCTAAAACGACATAATATAATATAAGTATAATAATAAAACTTGGGTCATTTATAATAATTAATAATTATTAATTCTTTGTTGCTAAAATTCATTAATTTTAGCCTTAATTCACTGATCTAGATAATGATACGGTGTAAATACAAAAGCATTTGTAAAGAATTTGAGTCTCGCCGGAGGCGACTACCGTCAACATTCTTCACACGCAACATAACTTATTTACTTTTATCTTTAGACTGTAGATAGTTTTTCTTCGGGGCATTTATAAGGAACTACATACTTTTAGACACTAAATTGCGATATTTTTTCAGTAGTAAAAAAATATTTGCCAAATAGAGAAAGTTAAATCTTTTGATGCGTAGAGACATACGTTTACTTGGCATCCTAATTGAATTTATAATTTACTAGCATTCCTCGCATACTACTGATATTTATTTATTTATTTAAATTTTTATTTCTTCACAACAATAATTTTATTGGAGTCATAAATCTGTAAAATAAAGAACAAGAATATAACTATACAGAAAAAAAGGTTCACTTGGACCAAGAAAATATTTTTCTTTCTAATTATTTTCTTGAGCGAAAAAAAAATTTTTTTTGACAAGAAATTTCACTTTTTCCAACAAAATTAATTCTCTTGTTTGAAGAAATACGTATCTTGAGCCAAAAATTTTGTTCTCCAATCGAGAAAATTTTTCTTTATGTGTAAAAAGAAGAAATGATAATTTATAAGAAATTTTCTGAATAAGAAAGTAAAATTGGATTATTTATGTAAATTAAAAGTTTATACAAGACTATTAAATAACTCACTGGTGTTACAGACCTCGAGCAAGCAAAACAATTCGAGGATCGACGGCTGAAGGAGGTGTTGAGACGCAGAAAACTTTCACGTACTAGTATACATGGAAGGCAAGTCAATTGGTTTGATTAATGATCTTGAATATTAATAACTCTTAACTTCTTTGTCGCTGAACATTATTCAGTGATTTTATTGTTGTGAAGAATTCTTCATTGATTTATTTTGTTGTTCTTGATTTCAGAGAAGAATATATTTATCACAGCACGTCAAACCGACGTGATTCTGTAGATATAAAACCCAAGCCAGCGGCGCGCTCCGAAGAAAATTGCTATTTCGAAGTTATTCAACCGTCTAACATCGGACTCAGCAATTACGGGCACCTGAAAATTGATTATACTAACAGTTGGAACTCATTACATCGCAAGATGACTAAATAAACTGGTTTTAAATGTGTAATTAAATACTAACAGCCTATTATATTTTTTTAATTTATATTAATGCTCACAGTTAAATTTAAAAACAACTTTTGTTATTTAAATATAAATATCAATTGTATATAATTTTTATTTTATAAACTAGTTTTTACTTTAACATTATTGAAACGGTATGGACCAAAGTTTAAAATTACTAAACTTTTTTGATAATTGCTAATAACTTTTGTTAAAAATAAACTATTTTTATAATAAATACTTATCAAATAAAGATATTAAGATTCATCGCTTAGAGTGTTTATATCAATGTCTAAAATATTCTCATCATCTGGAGTGTACAATCTCCGTTTTTTCTTCACCGCAACCTCTTCGTTATTTTTATTCGACTGGGACATTTCAACATCGAGACTCGGCCAACTGAAATTAATTAATAAGCGAGTTTACTATTGAAGTTAAAATAAAAAAAAATGGTATGTGTACTTACGTACACGCGTTAGAAGTTATACTTCTTTGGCATAAGAAAAAAAATTTTAAAGAAAAAAAAAAATACAAAAATGATCGGAGAAAAATTTTTTAAATAATCAAAAAGGTTTCATTATAATAAAAATTTAGCTATACTGTATAAATATAAAATTAATTACTTGAATTAAAAGACTCATTGTAGTACAAAACTAGATTTTGGTTCCAATAAAATTCCGGAAAATTATTAAAATGGTCTATATTATAAATTTAAAAAAATATGGATAGAATAACTATATTCGATAAACAAAATGATTAAGTGTGTAGTAAAAAATTATAAACTCAATAAAAAGATACCTAAATATAATCGGTACTACAATATTTATATTTTAATTCATGAAATTATTATTATTTTTGATAAAATATTAATTAAAAAGAAATTATTACTAAGTTAAATAAAAACTGAAATATGTAATTGACCATTTTTTAGAATTAATTATTAATATATTTCATATTAAATGGTCTTCTTTCGAATTTGGATACTTTCCGACTAGTCTGTATATGGGTGATTCTCTGTAAGGACGTTTTAAATCTGTTCAAAATTGTTCAACTAAATTATTTTTGATTTTATTAGAAAAAAAATTAACAAGGGCTACAAAACTATCAGCTTAATCATATTAAATAAACAGCCAAATTAATTTTTGCTTTTTCGATATTTGTGTATCTTTTGCCATATAACATGACAAGGGACTGTTTTTTTTTTATCAAATTGAGAAAAATCAAGCAAACTATTTAAATGCATTCAACTTTTCAAGTTCTCAATGAATGTTTACATTAATTAGAATAATATTAAGACTTATGAATCCAATTTTATAAATAAATTATAAACAAAAATAGCTGCCAGGGGACTGAGTTTTTAAGTG
>CAJNRD030001114.1:6092598-6114577 GCA_905319865.3 Cotesia congregata
TATTGAAGTTTATTAAGATATAAGCTCATCCCGATGTTATACTTATCGAGGTCTTTCATTTGAATACCCACTTGGCATTTTTTATATATTTGATATTTGTGAAATATATAAAATATATGAAAATTTGATGTGGGTACTCAAATGAACAGTCTCGATGAGTGTAACATCGGAATGAGCTTATATCTTTAAAAATGTCAATATTTCACAAGATACACGGTAATTTCTTAAGTATTGATATTTTTAAAGATGTAGGCTCATCCCGATGTTACACTCATCAAGAGCTTTCATTTGAGTACCCACATGCATTTTGTTATATTTTTCATATATACATATATGTAATATATATAAATATATAAGAAATTGATGTGGGTACTTAAATGAAAGGTCTTAATAAGTGTAACATCGGGATGAGCCTACATCTTTAAAAATGTCAATAATTCACAAGATACAAGGTCATTCTTTAATTATGTATCTAACGATAGAGTATTTTTGAATACAGCCTAAAATTTATTATAAAAAATTGGCTATCGGTGAGAATGATATGAAACCTTGAAAAGGCATAAATTAAAGTCAAGACCATTGCAATAACACTAAATTTCACTAAAACCACCGATTTTATCATATGACTATCTTGGACACAAAATTTTTCTTATTCTCTTAATAATATAGATATATTCATACATCAATCGGCTTTATACATATAAGTGATACAAAATTTTGAGAAAAATTAATATAAAAAAAAATAATAATACAAAAGAAAGATTAATATACAAAAGAAAAAGTATTGAGAAATTGTTACAAGATTGATTTTAATTTAGCTAAGAATGTTATGAATCATTTTTTTATTGAAATAAAATTTAATGACACTGAAATTAACAGACACTTTAAAATTTTTATTTTACTGAAATCGAGTTAATACTAAAGTTAGCCGACGTTTTTAATTTTTCGATTTTTCTTTTCAATAATTAAATTAGAACAAAAAAATATTTTTTAAAAGGTGCACTTGCAGTTTTTCAAGTTTTTTACAAATGAATTTTTTTTTTCAATAAATTTTTCAATAAAAAAAATTCTAAAAATTTTTAGATGTCGGCTAACTTAATTTTCATGAAATTGGGAGACATTTGATCATTTTTAGAAATTTTTTAACTCATAAATTGTTGCAAGAAAAATTTATTTTAAAAATTCCATCTTTAGAAGCTCTAAAAAATTATAAATGCAATTTTTTAAAAATAGTTTATTATTAAAAAAAAATTAAAAATTATCAAGTGTCTGCTTATTTCAATGTCATAAATTTTTTTATTTTTCTTGATAAATAAATTAAAAAGTAGGATTTATAATTTGTTATAGCTTTTGAAGGCAAAATTTTTTATTACAAATTACTCTTGCTATAATTTATTTGTTGAAAAATTTTCAAAAATTATCAAATGTCTCAATTTCATTATCATTAAATTTTTTTTCATATTAAAATATAATAGAATTTGAATTTATTACAAATGTCAATTTTTTATCCAATTAAACATTAAAAAAAAAAATTTCAGACGTTACTTGAATTTTTTATTCTGCATCGAGAAAAAAGAAGAGAACAAAAAAAACAAGCGCTTAGCAAAGAACAAGGAAATCGAAGAATTAAAGCAAGCAGGACTTTTGAGACCCAACGATATTCCTCTCTGGATGCAATACACATTGGGAGGCAATTCAATGTTTATGAGGATTCGCGACAACACAATGAATACTGCAAGTAACTGGTGGTTGCATCGAGCCTCGATGTTTGGTCCCAAGGTGGTTCTCGATTGCGGGTTCGAAGACAAAATGACGCGACAAGAGATCAGGAACTGCGCCAAGCAGCTGATGTTCGCCTTCGCAGCAAACCGCGAGTACACAGAACCTTTTGACTTGCACTTCTGCAACTTGAACAGGTCGAGCTATCTGTTTGAGGAGCTTTACAGCTTTATTCCGACGATGCTCGAACCAGAGTTCCCGATCAACCTTCATGAAAATTCCTACTTGGATTTGTATTCAAGAGATAAGTTGGTTTATTTAACGCCAGACTGCAAACAGATGATGAGCGAGTATGATACTGACGCTGTTTATATTGTTGGAGCTATTGTTGACAAGGTAATTTTTTTGTTTTTATTTACGAATATTTTTTTGCATGACTCATAATGAATTAGAAAGTGCTCAAAAAAAAAAAAAAAAAAAAAAATTTTTTTTATATATTAAGGGTTCATTCTGGTTCCGGTGCTCCGAAAAAAGCCAATTTTCATGATTTTATTTATTTATTTGTTCAATTTAATCGGCCCTAGAACAAGTGTAAATATGTAAATGTGTAAATATGTTAAAGACAATAAGATAAAGTCAATAATATGAATTCTATTTTGTTGAAATTAAATAAGTGAATTAATATGAATTAGATTTAGATTTTGTTTATTTATTGACAAGGCACAGGCCAAATGGCAATTTCAATTACATAGTATATACAGTTTTTACAAGAAAACAATTTCTGTGAGTACATTGAGAAAAAAAAATACTTTTATTAAGAAAATTTTCTTGATACAAGAATTCATGTTCTTGAAATTTTTCAAGAATATATAAGGTAAAAGCCTCTATTATTGACAGGGTCCCTATTATTGACATGTTGTTTTATTTTATTGATTATTTAATCAATTTTATGATTAAATCACAATGAATTCTTGAAATTTTTCAAGAATATATAAGGTAAAAGCCTCTATTATTGACAGGGTCCCTATTATTGACATGTTGTTTTATTTTATTGATTATTTAATCAATTTTATGATTAAATCACAATGAACATTGCTTTTTATCAATTTTTAGAAATTTTTAGTAAGAAAAAAGTAAAATTTTATGCCTGGGTATTAATTATAAACTGCAAAAAAATTTTATTTTTCCTAGTAGACCACTAGACTACGGCTGGTTTATTTAAAATTTCTTAACAATTTCGCTAAGAGAGAGTGTATTTTAAATATCGAATTTTTATATATAATTCTAATATAAGCCTATCATCCAAAATTATTTGAGGTTATTTAAACTCTAAATAATGTTAAATTTATTGTTTTAAGCAGATAAATTTTAATTATGATTTAAAAATACCGGATGTCAATAGTAGGTACTATACATAAAAATTAACATGTGTTTAACTAGCGACAGCCTACAATTTTAAGAAACTTAACTTCTTTAACATACATAGCGGATTTGTTTAGGGTAAATGCACCAATTATTGACCGATTAAGGTTTTCTTTCTCTGTACTAAGCTATAAAAAATCTATTAACCTACTAAAAACAATTTGTAATGGATTTTATTAAAATTAAATATTTAATTAATAATAATTAATACTTGTTTATAATAAAAATTAACAAAATTATATTAATTTTGTTATTTGAATTTTGAAATACTAAAATCACCAATTATTGACCGAAGAAACACAATAAATGACCGACCGTTCTCCAATTAATTGACCGCTCAAATAATTATAAGTAATTTTGTAAACTACATGTATGTAATTAAATTTATGGAGTACTTTTGAAGTATTAACGACATCTTTAACAAAACTAAACATACAATATAATTTTAAATTGTACTTTTTTATAAAATAATATAAATAATAGCGATAATTAACATAAAGTCACATTTCTTCAGTCAAATTCATTTTGATGACGATAATTCTTCTGATTGACTTGAAATTTTTTTATTCTTCTTCTTTTTTTCAATTAAAGCTTTTTTACTAGCTTGTAACTATTTTTTATTTTTTTAATTGCTTAGCAATTTTTTCTTCTAATAATTCGTTCTTTGATATAACCGTTCACTAAAAAAATTACAACAAAATAAAATTTAATAATCAAAAAAAATTTTAAGTATTATTTTAATTGTAAATATACATTTTATAATGATTATTTTAATATTTACAAAATATTGAATGACTAAAGTACTTTAAACACTTGACAAATTTAATTTTGATGTTAAGAAGTTAGTATTATAAATATACGGTCATTAATTGGGTTGTGATAAAATTAGGGGGTCTAATAAATGACCGAATGAATTTTTTACTGGGTAAAGGACTTCTGACGGATCCAATAGTTGAACGGTCTTAAAATAATATTAAAATTTATAATTTAACTTTATTTTTTCAAAAAAGTTGGAATCTGATCTTTAATTAACATAATAAAACTAAAATATTTTATATTATGCCGATAAATATCACTAAATTAATGATGAAATGCACTGACTCTCCAATTGTACGGTAGTTATTTTTGACCGCTTTATGGCTGGTTGCGTTGTAAACAAACTCAGAATATTTTTTTAAAGCTATAATCACTGCGCAATTAATTGCGTAATTTTTTATTGTGATGATTAAATGCCATATTTTTTTATTTTAATACTTTAAAAAAAAAAAAACCCTTGTAAAATATTAATTAATTAACTTTTTTATAGATCGGTCAACTAATTGGTGACCGGTCAACAACTGGTGCATTTACCCTATGTACTTTCGAAAAATGTAAAAAAAAAAAATTTTTTTTTTAAATTACAAACCAGAATTATCCCTTCAATGAGCATTATGAGTTGTGCCTTTTTAAATTTTCCAAACTTATTTGTAATATTTTTATTGAATAAAAATTTTTCAGGTTTCGGGGAATCCTGTAACTCTTGCGAAAGCAAAAAAAGAAGGCATACGAATGGCTAAACTGCCAATAGACAAATATCTAAATTTCGGCGGTGGATCCAATAAATCTTTGACTATCAACCAAGTGATTGGAATTCTCTGTGATTATTACAACACAGGTGACTGGTATCATGCGTTTCGTTTCGTACCCAGACGTAAATTAACCGAAAGCCGTGAAGCGCAATTGAAAAAGAAGTTGAGCTATTACCTAGAAAATAACAAAGATTTTAAAAGCGGAAAAGATTTTGCTATAGAATCTAGAAATAAATTCCGCCGTAATTAATTGTTATATATTTAATAAGTTATTAAAAATTCATTTATTTTTATCAACTAAAAATTAAAAAATTTTAAGTTGAAATAAATAAATTTTTGCACTTAAAAAAAAAATATCGTAAAATTTTAATTGTAATAAAATTTATTCAGTCATAATTTTTCATATATAAAAACTTGGTTTATAAATTTTGTTTTAATTATTTCAAGTATCATTGTTTAGGTACAATAAATTACGTGTACATAGATCACACTACAATATATATATATATATATATATATAATAACATAAATTATCACACAGTAAAAATAATTGTTTTCAATTAAAATAAAATTAGCGAAGAAACAAAATGTACAGCAAAAAAAATTAATTACGCGGAATGTCGCGACAACTGACTTGGAAGCTACGTTTTATTGAAACGTGGGGATAAAGTTGTCGCCATTCCTGGACTTTAGTATCACTGATGGCGTCGCAGAAGCTCAGGTCCATCATACGTAATTGCGGACAGCAGAGAAGAAAGCGAAGACAGATGTCTGAAGTGAGTGATCGAGCCCCGAGGATATCCAGCTGCTGAAGTTGCTGGCAGAGGAGCAGAGGCTCTATATCGCGGTCTGTTAGTCCGCGAAGCGCTGATAGGAACACTTTCTCCAGAGATGTACAGCAGGCCAAAAAGGTACGTAGTGAATCGCCGGGTGCTCCCACTCCTCCGCTAAAAAATTATTTTTATCAGGAAATTTATGAGAGAAAATTGAGAAAAAAAATGAAAATTAATATTAACATACCACCATCCAAAATCAACTTCGCGTAATCTAGTACAACGTGTGAGGGCACGTACTCCGACTGGCGTGAGAGTTTGGACCTTCCAACAATCTATACTCTCTAAATAGTTACAAGAGTTAGATAATTCCAGAGCTACTTCGTCCATATTCAGGCGGTCGTTTACGCCGGCTAAATTCAAATGGCGAATTTTTTTGTTGTTCTTTAATATTGAACACAGCTCCGCTGTTTCTATTGAAGTTCTGTACAGCTCCAGTCGTTCTAGGCAGTGTAATTTGTCCAGGTTGCCGAATCCTTCTGTGGTAACTGATGTGCAATTACGCAAACACAATTCTGCAAAAAATTTAATAATTGAAACGTCGTACAGAAATGTAAAATTAGTTATGGTTTAAAAGTATATAGGGTAAATGCACCAGTTGTTGACCGGTCACCAATTAGTTGACCGATCTATAAAAAAGTTAATTAATTAATATTTTACAAGGGTTTTTTTTTTTTTAAAGTATTAAAATAAAAAAATATGGCATTTAATCATCACAATAAAAAATTACGCAATTAATTGCGCAGTGATTATAGCTTTAAAAAAATATTCTGAGTTTGTTTACAACGCAACCAGCCATAAAGCGGTCAAAAATAACTACCGTACAATTGGAGAGTCAGTGCATTTCATCATTAATTTAGTGATATTTATCGGCATAATATAAAATATTTTAGTTTTATTATGTTAATTAAAGATCAGATTCCAACTTTTTTGAAAAAATAAAGTTAAATTATAAGTTTTAATATTATTTTAAGACCGTTCAACTATTGGATCCGTCAGAAGTCCTTTACCCAGTAAAAAATTCATTCGGTCATTTATTAGACCCCCTAATTTTATCACAACCCAATTAATGACCGTATATTTATAATACTAACTTCTTAACATCAAAATTAAATTTGTCAAGTGTTTAAAGTACTTTAGTCATTCAATATTTTGTAAATATTAAAATAATCATTATAAAATGTATATTTATAATTGAAATAATACTTAAAATCTTTTTTGATTATTAAATTTTATTTTGTTGTAATTTTTTTAGTGAACGGTTATATCAAAGAACGAATTATTAGAAGAAAAAATTGCTAAGCAATTAAAAAAATAAAAAATAGTTACAAGCTAGTAAAAAAGCTTTAATTGAAAAAAAGAAGAAGAATAAAAAAATTTCAAATTAATCAGAAGAATTATCGTCATTAAAATGAATTTGACTAAAGAAATGTAACTTTATGTTAATTATTGCTATTATTTATATTATTTTATAAAAAAGTACGATTTAAAATTATATTGTATGTTTAGTTTTGTTAAAGATGTCGTTATAATACTTCAAAAGTACTGCATAAATTTAATTACATACATATAGTTTACAAAATTACTTATAATTATTTGAGCGGTCAATTAATTGGAGAACGGTCGGTCATTTATTGGGTTTATCCGGTCAATAATTGGTGATTTTAGTATTTAAAGATTCAAATAACAAAATTAATATAATTTTGTTAATTTTTATTATAAACAAGTATTAAGTATTAATTATTAATTAAGTATTTAACTTTAATAAAATCCATTACAAATTGTTTTTAGTAGGTTAATAGATTTTTTATAGCTTAGTACAGAAAAAGAAAACCTTAATCGGTCAATAATTGGTGCATTTACCCTATATAATACTGACAATAAAAAAATTTTTTTTATATTGACAGAAAAAATTTTTTTTGCGCGAAGCGCGTGAGGTTGTGCTTTATATTCGACTCGTTAAGGTCAAGGTCAAGCAAGTGATCTTTAAATGCTTCTATCACTTTTTTTAATTCAGACAAGAAAATTTTTTTTTTTAATTCGAAATTTTTCATACTAACAAAAATTTTTTCTCAAAATTTCTTCTAAATAAAATTTAGTCAGTATTAAATTAAAATCATAATTAAATCAATTCTCAAATAAAATTATTTTGAATACTTCATCAATTACTATTATTACCTTTGAGATTTTTACACACGGAAGAAATCTCGCTGACAACATGATCATTCACAAAGCGACAGCAATTGAGCCTTAAGTGTGTTAACGAACAACCAGACGAGTGCATAAAATCAATGAAATTCTGTGATGTTATTGACTCGTAATTCCCACACCAGGATAGATCAAGCCGTTGTAAGTACTTGCACCTTGGCTGAATAATACTCAAGGCACTCGTATCAATGCAATTCCAGTAGGGTTTCAGATTCAAACTCGTGTAGAGCAATGCGTCTCGCGCTATCACATTGAAGTATTTATTCACTCGACAAATCCGACATAAGGATTTCAAGTCTAAATTTTTTAGGATTTTCAGCACTGTTTCATCCTAAAAAATTTCAATATTATTAACATTAATACTACATGCTATATAAAATAAAAAAATTACCGGCAGGACTGAAAAATTTCCGCAGATATCCGAAGTATTAGAATTCGCAGAAACATCATGGACGGATTGGGAAGAAACATTAATATCTTTAATTAACTTCGGAAAATCTTCTTGTAAAAATTGCTGTAAGCTATTGAAAGCTTCTTCAATTGGCGGTATGCAGTGGCAATTTAATCCTAGCTTTGACAACAAAGTTCCTTTTGGTAATTTGTCAATTATTTTACTGAAAAATGATAATTTCAATTTAATTATTAATTATTACCAGTAATTTGAAGTTACTATGCAACTTTCGAGATTTATAGATTATAAATAAGAAAACTTTGGCTTAATTTTTTGATATTTCTAATCATACTATCCATAGTCTGGGTATTTTTGAAATAAATTTAAAAAATAGTAGTGCTATCACAAGATCAATTACAAATAATTTAATGGACAAATGTGACGGAACAAATTTATAGAACCAACAAACTATTAGAAACTCCTCCAAAAACTTAACATAAAAAATTGACTATCTTTGAAAAATGTATAAAACCGCGAAAAGGCACAAATTCTTGTCGAGACCTTTCTGATGATACAAAATTTAACTAAGGTAAAGTACCCAGTACTTGAACACTTATAAAAATGAGACCAGTAGGTACTTGATCAGACTTTTCGAATTGTAATACAAAATCCGTACATTTGATATGAGTAATATGCGCATATTATAACTATTCAATGATACAGTAATTGATTTCTGTAAGTTTTTTCAATTATAAATCAATACAATTATATTTTTGTTAACTTAAAAGTTGACATGTCTAGAATAGCCGATATATGCTATTTTTTCATGAAAAAGGTACTAAACGGTAAACCGGACAATCAATAAAAAAAGGTTTATCATTTTAAGTAAAAAAAATTGTACCACTCAATGAAATAGTCTGTTCTAGATAATACATATTTTTTGCAAAGACAAACTATAATTTTTATATTAAATTTTAACGTCTAACTATACCTCCAAATTTTCAAAGCGGTACTCAGAACTTGAACAAGCTGAGGCCGTTTAATTTTAACAGCACTCTTACCTCTAATAAGTTTATAAACTAGTGATCAGCATTGTGATTTGTATTAATTACTGCAAATTAAATAAGTTTTATAGCTAAAAATTATTGAAGGTTTTGAATTGAGTTTTTTTGATTTATAATTGAAAATTTGCTTTGTCATTCATAATAAATGTAATTAAAAAATTAAATACAAATATTTCTCATTTTTAAATGAACATCTTAAATATTCATAGTATTTTTTTTTTTTTTTTTTTTTTTGAAGTTATACTTCTTTAGGCGCGTTATGAAAAATTGATGAGGGTGAAATTTTTTAAAATTAAAAGTATATATTTTCAAAATGGTTTTATACTTTTTTCTTATTTTTTGAGGATTCCCGTAAATTTTTGGACCGGTGTTATGAAAAATACGACAAAAGAAAAAAAATTTTTGAAGTTATACTTCTTTAGGCGCGTTATGAAAAATTGATGAGGGTGAAATTTTACGATGCGCGCGCACCGTGACACAAAATTAACAGAATGAAATTGGCCACAGAATAAAATTAAAAGTATATATTTTCAAATTCGATAGAAATACCATTTAATATGAAATATATTATTCATATTAATAATGAATTCTAAAAAATGGTCAATTAAATATTTTAGTTTTTATTTAACTTGATAATAATTTTCTTTTAATCAATATTTTTTCAAAAATAATAGTAATTTCATGAATTAAAATATTTAAACTAAAATATAAATATTCTAGTATCTATTATATTTAGGTATCTTTTTATTGAGTTCATAATTTTTAATACAAACTCAATCATTTTGCTTATCGAATATAGTAATTCTATCCATATTTTTTTAAATTCATATTATAGACCATTTTAATAATTTTCTGGAATTTCGTTGGAAACAAAATCTAGTTTCGTACTACAATATCTGTCTTTTAATTCATGTATACATTATTTTTAAATAAATATTAATTAAAAAGATATTATCACTAGGTTAAATAATAAATAATGAATTATTTTATAAAAAACATAATATATTTTCAATAAATAATTAATGATACTAAAGTTAGCCGAAGTTTTTAGTTTTTTGATTTTATCTTTAATAATTAAATTAGAACAAAAAAATACTTTTTAAAAATTGCACTTACAGTTCTTGTAGTTTTTTTACAAGTGAAAATTTTTTTTTTATTTTTTTTAATCATTTTTTCAATAAAAAAATAATTCTCAAAATTTTTATATGTCAGCTAACTTAATTTTCATAATTAAAATATTTTATAATTATCGATTATAAACTATTGATACTTTGAACCTCCAAAATTAGTTTATTTTGAAAAATCTTTAATAATATTGAATTAAATTCATATGATAATTAATAATTTTATATTTATACGGTATAGCTAAATTTTTACTATAATTAAACCTACTATTTGATTGTTTTTAACATTTTTCTTTAATCATTTTTGTAATTTTTTTTCTTTAAAATTTTTTTTATTATATGCCAAAGAAGTATAACTTCTGACGCGTGTACATAAGTACACACACCATTTTTTTTTTATATTAATCAATAATATATTATAATTCTTTTGATATTTCAATAAAACGTTAAAAATTTTTGGTGTGCCTATTGCCATACATTTTATTAGTTCAACTACTGCTCCCGGAGTGTTCAATTACTGCAGCTTGTCAGAATTGATTGTTCAACTACTACTCCTTTCATAGTCTGTCTTAAAAAAGTTGTCAAAATATAAATATTCAATCATTCGCGATATTTTGCGCTTCAATCAAAATTGTTTATATTTTCTTGAAAATCACTAATTTGAACTAATAATTACATCTTTATATATTAAAAGTAGGGTCAAATACATTTTACTTTGAAACCTGTTCAACTACTGAATACTTTCCCTTATAAACATTCCTTTAAAAATAATAATATGCTTGTCACAAAATTTTTCTTACTCTGTCAATTATTTAAATTATAAATGACTATCGTTGAAAAAATATCAAAATCAATTTACGATAAAGATTAGAGTGTTTAAAGACTAATTAAGAAACTAAGAAAAATTTTGTAACGGGTATATCTTTATTAAGGTGTGCCAAAATTAAACTTTCGTGATGGACCCCTTAAAATTGGAATTTTGAATTCCGCTTTTAACAGGAGTTGTATTTGGACATTTCCTGAGATATTTTGAGCGTAAGGGATTTATTTGATTTTCATATAATTTTTTAACAGGAGTTTTATTTGGCCAAATTTTGAAATTTTGAAATTTCAGTAAAAATGCCTCAATAAAACTTGTGTTAAAAAATTCTATGATAATCAAATAAATCCCTTACACTCAAAATATCTCAGGAAATGCCCAAACACAACTTCTGTTGAAAGCGGAACTCAAAATTCCAATTTTAAGAGGTCCATCACGAAAGTTGAATTTTGACACGCCCTAATAAAGATATACCCGTTACAAAATTTTTCCTAGTTTCTTAATTATATAGATAATAAATTAAATAAAAATTTTAAATAATTATTTCTACCTTTTATATAGAACACAATGTTTATGAAGAGTACTTTTAAGCTTAAGCAAATCACAGTGAGCTTTCGTGTGGTCTGGAGTGAGATTGTACGAATCATCACTACTGGAACTAGAATGACCACCGAGCTGCTGTAGCAAAGCGCTGAGGTTCCGGTTCTTGAACCCGACGTGAGGCAAAATCAGCTCGGTAGTCCCGATTAGCAAAACGGCGTCCAACTCCGTGTAGTAGTCCAGCTGCGAGTGATTGAACTCCAGTCTCAGTACTTTGGTTTTGAAGCTGCAGAGTTTTAGCGACGGGGAGAAAATCCGCGGCTTCGGAGACACTTTCTGCGGCAAACCACTCCATAACAGTAGCCATTGTCCGTACGAATCTCGCGCCGAGATTTTTATAACGCTACCAGGGTTGTAGGTTTCGTAAATTGATACTCTAATTGGATAGACTTCTTTGTGATACTCGATGTCTGTAATTAATAAAATTTTTATTAATTTTTTTTTTTTTTAACTATAATTACAATTAAATTACTAGCAACCTTGCGGTCACTATGTGACTGCCGTGACTTGTGAATTAAAAATAAATGAAATTTTGTTTTATTAAATAATGAATTTTGTTAAATTGCATTGTACTTTCTTAACTATTGACGTTTTTAAAGATATAAGCTCATCCTGATATTACACTCATCAAGAGCTTTCATTTGAGTACCCACATGCATTTTCATATATTTTTCATATATATATATATATATATATTATAAATATATGAAAAATTGATGTGGGTACTCAAATGAAAGGTCTCGATGAGTATAATGTCGGAGTGAGCTTATATTTTTAAAAATGTTAATAGTTTTCAAGAAACAAGGTCATTTCTTAATTATTGATATTTTTAATAACATATAAGCTCATCCTGATGTTACACTCATCGAGAGGTTTCATTTGAAAATCCACATAGCATTTTTTATATATTTTATATATTTGATATTTGTGAAATATATATAATATATAAAATATATGAAAATTTGATGTGGGTACTCAAATGAAAGGTCTCGATGAGTGTAACATCGGGATGAGCTTGTATCTTTAAAAATGTCAATAGTTTTCAAGATACAAGGTCATTTCTTAATTATTGACATTTTTAAAGATATAAGCTGATCCCGATGTTACACTCATTGAGACCTTTCATTTGAATACCTACATGGCATTTTTTACATATTTTATATATTTGATATTTGTGAAATATATATAATATATAAAATATATGAAAATTTGATGTGGGTACTCAAATGAAAGGTCTCGATGAGTGTAACATCAGGATGAGCTTATATCTTTAAAAATGTCAATAGTTTACGAGATACAAGGTAATTTTTTAATTATGTATCTGGAGAGTATTTTCAAATGCAGCCTAAATATCATAATAAATTGACTATCGGTGAGAATGATATGAAACTTTGAAAAGGCACAAATTCAAATCAAGACCTTTGTAATGACACTAAATTTCATTTTAAAAAACCGATTTTATCATATGATTACCTGGACACAAAATTTTTTTTATTCTCTTAATAATATAGATTTTTTTTTACTTACCAATGTAGTCATGACTATCAATCGGTTCATTATTTGCAGGCATAAAATCAATCAATCGTGACGGTGCTTCATCCCACCAATTTCCGTAAGTTCTCTGTTGATAAGTTATTGTTTATTAATCAATTATTTTTTTTCTTTAATAATAATAATTTTATTAAATTTTCAAGTTAATAAAATTTTATATTTTTTACATGAAAAATTTTAGTAATACTGAAATTAACAAAAAAAAAATTTTTTTTTTAATTTCACTTGTAAAAATTAATGATACTAAAATTGAAAGACAATTTTTTTTATTTTTATTGCAAATTAAAGAATTTGAAGAATTTACACTTGTAATTTTTTTTATTATAATTTAGTTGTTTTAAAAATCAGAAAAATTGATACTGTTAATTTCACTGTCATTAAAAATTATAAAAAGGTGATAAGGAAATTAAGAGACATTTGATAAATTTTAGAATTTTTTTAACATATAATAGCAAAAAAAAACTCATTAAAAAAATTCTGGCTTTAGAATAGAAGTTTTAAAAAATTATAAATGCAATTTTATAAAAATAATTTTCAGAACTTAATTTTATTTTTCAAGAAAAATCAAAAAATTGTCATGAGAATTCATTTAACAGATATTAAATAATTTTTCTAACAATAAATTATGGCAAAAAAATGAGAAAAAAAAATTGACATAGAATTTTTAAAAAATTATAAATGCAATTTTTTAAAAATAATTTTTCAGAAAATATTTATTTGTTAAATAAAATTAAAAAATTATCAATTGACTGCTAACTTTAATGTGATGAAATTGCCAAGTGTCAGCTGATTTTTGACATATAAAAAAAAATGATACTAAAGTTAGCCGACGTTCAAAAATTTTTCTATTTTTTTTATTACTAATTAAATTACAAGTAAAAAAATACTTTAAAAAAATTGCACGTACAATTTTTCAAATTTTCTACATGTGAAATTTTTTCTTTTAATTTTATAGTAACAATTTTTTTCAATAAAAGTAATTATAAAAATTTTCAGATGTCGGCTAATTTAATTTTCGAAAAAAAAAATTTTTTTTTTTTGTGAAATTATTGATAAGAAAAAAAAATTTACCATAACAAAGGCTTGTGGATAATCTCCATAGTCTGGAAATTTACTAGGATTACCAGCAATATTATAAGCAGTGTATGAGATACTAATATTGCTTCCATACTGAGAACTAAAATCCTTGACATCTTTGACATACTGCTCAACAAATGTCACCGTTTCTTCCTTGCAACCATTTTTGTAATTATTATCCTTTATTATAGGTACCAATTCTATTCTAGTTTCGTCACAAGACACCATGTCATTAAAAAATCTAAATATTCACTTAGCCAATCTCCCGTTTATAAACAATTATAATAAAGTGTCACTTTAAATCTAATCAATAACCTCTTTTAGATTGTTAATAATTACTGTTGTTATGTTGTGACAATTACCATTGTTTAAGAGTTATTTTTAATAAAAAAAACTTTTACTGTTATGAGTCAACTGTTTGTTGACAGAATTAAATGTCACGGTTTCGTGTGTTTCTATAAAAGCTAACAGCTGATATTTTTACTCACCAACTAGCGCCACTGTTTTTTTTTTTTTCACTGTCTTAACGGCTGTCAATAATAACATTAATTTTTAATAATTATAATAAAAAATTAAATTGAATACTAAAAGGATAAATTATAAATAATAATAAAAAAATTTATTTTTGTAGTTTTTTATTTATTATAAGAGTGCAATACAATTAATTATATCTAGAACTTGTTAAAATGTTAAAAAATCTTTAAAAAACTTAAAATGAAAATAATTAAATTTATAATATGCATATGCTGTTGAAATTATGATGATAAATAATTTTTAGAATTTTTTATTACAAATAAATTATGGCAAAAAAACAATATAAAAAAAATTGACATGTAGAAATTTTAAATAATTCAAAATTCAATTTTTTTTAAATAATTTTTTTGAGCAAATTTCTTTGTTAAAAAAAATTAAAAAATTCTCTAGTGACTGCTAACTTTAATGTCATGTTGAAATTTGTAGAGATTTTTTCATCTGAAATGAGATAATTGCAAATGACATTTAAGTCAGCAGTCACCACCATTTTAAAAAATTTTTTTAACTACCAAATTTGTTGAAAAAAATGATTTTTAAAAAATTGCATTTTCAATTTTTTAAAATTTCTAAATGTCAATTTTTTTTTGTCATAATTTATTGATTAAGAAAATTATTAAAATTAACAAACATCTGCTAGATTAATTTATAACATTAAAGATAGCAGTCACTTGACTGTTTTTTAATAAATAAAATTGTTCCAAAAAATTAATTTTAAAAAATTGGATTTTTAATTTTTAAAAATTTCTACGTCAATTTTTTTTCTAATTTTTTTTTTATGATACTAAAGTTAGCCGACGTTTTTAATTTTTTGATTTTTTTTTATAATTAAATTAGAACGTAAAAATATTTTTAAAAAATTGCACTTACAGTTTTTCAAGTTTTTAACAAATGACAATTTTTTTTTTTTATTTTTATTTGTAGTCATTTTTTCAATAAAAAAATTCTTTTTAATTTTTAAATGTCGGCTAACTTTATTTTCATTTTTTTTGCCATAATTTATCTATTACAAAAATTTTTAAAATGATCAAATATCTGCTAAATTAATTTTCATATTAATTGCAATTAAAAATTACGCCTGTAAAACTTTTGTATTGACTTGTCTAGCATTGACCATCATTATCTCGGTCTTCATTCAAAAGCAACAAAATTTATTTGTATAAAATTTTGTTACTTTATTGGATTTTAAGCAATCTATGATAATGATTCTGAAATTGAGACATTTGATAATTTTTCAGAATTTTATAAAACTAAAACTAAATTAGCTCACATCTAAAAATTTTCAGAATTTTTTTATTTAAAAAATTTTTACAAAAAAATTCCATTTTTAAAAAACTTGTCCAATTTTTTTTAAATATTCTTTAGTTATAATTTAATAAATTAAAAAATTAAAAATGTCGGCTAACTTTAGTATTATAAATATTTTTATTGTTTTTTATCTATGAAACTATTATAAAAAAAAATATTTATTAAAAATTGCACTTATAGTTTGTTAAATTTTTTAAAAATGAAATTTTTTTTAATAAAAGAAATTCTCAAAATTTTGCGATGTAGGCTAACTTAATTTTCATTAGAATTTTGTAAATAACAAATAAATTATAGCAATAAAAAAATTCCGCATGTAGAAATTGTAACAAATTATGATATTAAAATCAGCAGACTTTTGAAAAATGTATTTATTTTTATTATAAATCTATAATAAAAAAAAATTATTTTTTTAAATTTTACACTTTTAATTTTTTTCAATTTCTCAATGTGGAATTTTTTTATTAAAATTTAGTTGTTATAAAAATTAGAAAAATTGACAAATGTCAACTGATTTCAGGATCATAAACAATTCAATTATTTGAAAATAATTTATTTATTCAATAAAATCCTAATAAAGATAAATTTCTGCTAATTTCAGTGTCGCACTCATTAATAATGTCGGTCAATGCTAACACTTTACAGACGTTTAGAAATGGTATTTTTTTATTTTTTTCATTGACGGAATTTTTCTGTGTTGAAATTAAACTATTATATTGAAGAATAATATTTTTTTAACAATTGAAATTATTTTCCTTTTAAGTTGAATAAAAAATTAAAATAATTTATATATTTACAGGACTATTGCCAATGGAGCAGGGGATGAAAGTAATAGTCGCGGCAACGTTGTAACGAGTAAAAGAGAAAAAAGAAAAAAAAAACGAGTAAAAATTTATTTTAATATATTTTCAAATTTTCATTAAATAATAATAATAATTACTCGTATAAATAATCATAAAAAAATGTTTTAGACAATAAAAATAATAGTCAGTTTACATTTTTACATCGGGTGTAAACTCTGAACTGTACAAGGAAAGTAGCAAAATAAATAATGCGACATTGTCAGATTGTCATACAGACAAATATTTATTTCGTCGTCGCATATATATTTATATAGAGAATACAGTAGCGTGAGAGGTACAGTAACGTTAAAAAAATTTGGTTTACAATTCTTACTCCACAGATATGTATAACATTGATATTAAGCTAAAACTTTTTGACTGGACTGTTGAGAGGAATAATCAAGGGGAAAGAACTACCTTGAGCAGTCTAGTCCAACCATCTAGATTAATTAGTCAATTCTTATTATTAAATCAAATAAAAAATTTTTAAGATTTATAGAGAGACTTTTTTAGGAATTTTCAGAAAAAAAAAAAAGAATTTCAGAATTTTTATTTCTACTTACTAAAATTATTTTTTACTTTTAAAAGAGAAATATTTCTACAAGGGAAGAAATTTCCAAATTTCCAAGGATAATTAAGCTTCAAAAAATTGTCCAAATTCTATTGTCCAAAGGCCAAATAAAGTCACTCCCGCAACCCCTATTACAATAAGTAGGACTTGGCAATTCTTAGAAGAAGAACACTTTATTAGGCTCAAACTCATCGTATCTTTTTGGTACTTGCCGTAAAATCTAAATAGACAATATATTTCCATCACAATTTCTTGTAATCATTTTTACAAAAGTTTTTATCAATTGGATTTTTCTTTTTATCCTAGAAATTTTCAATTTTCAAATAGGATATTTCAATAATCCTGGTGAATTAAAGACTATTTATTTCGGTAACATTTTGCTTAAATAACGATTTCTCGTCCACTAGTAAAAGGACATTACAATAATACATGCGCCACAAAACAGCCGCATAGGCAACCAGAAAGTTAACTGATAAAATACTTTCATTTAAAAATACAGAATTTTTAAAACTTCAATAATACTAAAGTTAGCCGACGTTTTTAATTTTTTGATTTATTGAATTAAAACTAAAAAATATTTTTAAAAAATGGCACTTATAGTTTTTCAAGTTTTTTACAAATGAAAATTTTTTCTTATCATTTTGTAATAATAAAAATTAATCTTTTCAAGATAATTTTTAAATAATAATAAATAATCTTTTCAATAAAACAAAATTCTAACAATTTTGAGATGTTAACTAACTTAATTTTCATAAAATTTCAATGATACTGAAACCATTTTTTGATTTATTTAATAAATTAAATTATATAGCTTCAAAAATATTTTTAAAAAATTGCACGTATAACTTTTAAAATTTTCTACATGTGAAAATTTTTCTTTTCATTTATTAAAAATTATTTTTCAATAAAATAAATATTAAAAATTTTTAAATATCGGCTAATTTAATTTTCATAAAAATTGCACTTAAAGTTTTTCAAATCTTTTAACAGTCAATTTTTATTTTTTTTTCAATAATTTTTTTAATAAAATAAAATTGTCAGATGTCTGGTAATTTTATTTTTATTAAAAATAAATAATATTAAAGTTAGCCGATATTTTTGATATTAGAACTAAAAAACATTTTTTTTTAATTGTACTTGTATAGTTTTTTTTTAATTTTTTACAAATGAAGTTTTTTTGTAATAATTTTTTTAATTAAAAAAAATTCTAAAAATTTTTAGATGTCAGCTAACTTAATTTTAATTGAAAATAAACGTAATAATACTTATTATTATCAAAAAAATAGTGTAAAAAACAAACCTTTAAAAATGATGATTCAAAAGTATGACAGCTGTCATTTAACAATTTTTTAATTTTATTTAATATAGAAATTTATTGTAAAAAATTGTTTTTAAAAAATTGCATTTCTAATTTTTTAAAATTTTTACATGTCAATTTTTTTTCTAATTTTTTTTTTTGCACTAATTTATTTCTTAAAAAAATTCTAAAAATTATATTAATTATCTGTTACTTTAATTTATGAAAATTATTAAGTTAGCCGACATCTAAAAGTGTTTAGAATTTTTTTTATTGAATAAATTATTACAAAAGAATTTTTTAAAAAAATTGCATGTGTAAAAAACAATAAATGTATTTTTTAAAAAATATTTTTTGGCTTTAATTTAATAAATAAAAAAAAATTAAAAAATTAAAAATGTCGGCTCACTTTATTATTATCTTTAATTTTCGTTTCAAAAATTTGGCGCGCGTATTATAGCGCCAATTACAGGAAGTCAAAGTGGCAGCGAGGAGACAGAGACACGCACGCTTCGGGAGATTGAGGAACTTGAACAGAGGGGAGATCCCAGGTGTGGACTTTCAAGCCATATGACTCTCTTACATTTAACCACTCATTTAACGTTACCACGTTGAGGCATTTGCAAGTGACTGGTTCTTGTTAACTAAATTTCTGATTTTTAATCAACTTACTTGTTAAGTAAACATACTTAGAGTACGCATCAGCATCGCTACACTCTGATTGATCTTCAGCAATCCCCGAGTACATAATTTTGAGGTAAGTGTTCATATTAATTCATCAATTTTTTCCCCTCGCTATGCTTCCTCTCCCACGCTATCTGCAGCTTATCAAGGTCTCAAGTAATTTCTGTATTTTTAGTCTCCTTTCTCATAAATATTCACCTTTTCATCACTAAATCACCTCCGCGAATTTTTTCAACACTTATTTTGCATTTCGCAACACCTTGAATATAATTATCTCTTTTTTTTTTTTTTTCGTTAAATATTATCCACCATTTCCACGTGCTTGCGCATTTTTATTTCTCAATTTTTCCTAAATAATAAATATATTTTCATTATAAAAAAAATTTTTTTTTTTTTTTTGACATCCGCAATAATTTTTCTGCGTTTTTTTTTAATAAAAAAAAAAAAAAATTTTTATTTCAATTTAATCAATATAAAAATTAAAAGCGGCAAAAAAAAAAATTACCTTTAATTTTTCGTCATTGAAAATTAAAATTAAATCTGAGCAACTTAAATGGCTGAAGGATTTAACATTTGGGGGTGGAAAAATTTGCCGGCGTGAAAATAAGCCATATGGTCCCTTTTAAGTAATTACCTGACTCAGGTATAAAGATTTTATTGAAAACTCTCTGTCGGGTGACTCTGAAGATAAGTAGTGACTGGTGAGGTTATATTCACACTAACAATACCTTTTATTAATTTATTTTCAGCTGCTTTTCTGCAACAAAAATAAAAAAAATTGTTTTTAAAAAATTGCATTTCTAATTTTTTAAAATTTTTACATGTCAATTTTTTTTCTAATTTTTTTTTTTGCACTAATTTATTTCTTAAAAAAATTCTAAAAATTATATTAATTATCTGTTACTTTAATTTATGAAAATTATTAAGTTAGCCGACATCTAAAAGTGTTTAGAATTTTTTTTATTGAATAAATTATTACAAAAGAATTTTTTAAAAAAATTGCATGTGTAAAAAACAATAAATGTATTTTTTAAAAAATATTTTTTGGCTTTAATTTAATAAATAAAAAAAAATTAAAAAATTAAAAATGTCGGCTCACTTTATTATTATCTTTAATTTTCGTTTCAAAAATTTGGCGCGCGTATTATAGCGCCAATTACAGGAAGTCAAAGTGGCAGCGAGGAGACAGAGACACGCACGCTTCGGGAGATTGAGGAACTTGAACAGAGGGGAGATCCCAGGTGTGGACTTTCAAGCCATATGACTCTCTTACATTTAACCACTCATTTAACGTTACCACGTTGAGGCATTTGCAAGTGACTGGTTCTTGTTAACTAAATTTCTGATTTTTAATCAACTTACTTGTTAAGTAAACATACTTAGAGTACGCATCAGCATCGCTACACTCTGATTGATCTTCAGCAATCCCCGAGTACATAATTTTGAGGTAAGTGTTCATATTAATTCATCAATTTTTTCCCCTCGCTATGCTTCCTCTCCCACGCTATCTGCAGCTTATCAAGGTCTCAAGTAATTTCTGTATTTTTAGTCTCCTTTCTCATAAATATTCACCTTTTCATCACTAAATCACCTCCGCGAATTTTTTCAACACTTATTTTGCATTTCGCAACACCTTGAATATAATTATCTCTTTTTTTTTTTTTTTCGTTAAATATTATCCACCATTTCCACGTGCTTGCGCATTTTTATTTCTCAATTTTTCCTAAATAATAAATATATTTTCATTATAAAAAAAATTTTTTTTTTTTTTGACATCCGCAATAATTTTTCTGCGTTTTTTTTAATAAAAAAAAAAAAAATTTTTATTTCAATTTAATCAATATAAAAATTAAAAGCGGCAAAAAAAAAAATTACCTTTAATTTTTCGTCATTGAAAATTAAAATTAAATCTGAGCAACTTAAATGGCTGAAGGATTTAACATTTGGGGGTGGAAAAATTTGCCGGCGTGAAAATAAGCCATATGGTCCCTTTTAAGTAATTACCTGACTCAGGTATAAAGATTTTATTGAAAACTCTCTGTCGGGTGACTCTGAAGATAAGTAGTGACTGGTGAGGTTATATTCACACTAACAATACCTTTTATTAATTTATTTTCAGCTGCTTTTCTGCAACAAAAATAAAAAGCTATTAAATTTGTTATTCTCCAAGGGCCAGTTTTTCAACCCCGGGTTTAAATATTTTATCATTGTCAATATATCTATATTACGTATAGATATATTCACAATGATAATGTCACTTGTAAAATTGGTCGCAAATAAAAAATGATATTAATGAAATTACACGGAAAGAACAAGATGACACTGGATATCATCCCAGATTATACTCAGTGATATCTGTGGTGAAAAAAAAA
>CAJNRD030001114.1:6135461-6146516 GCA_905319865.3 Cotesia congregata
TTTTTTTTTTGTTGTAATAATTTTTGTGATATTAAAGTTAGCAGTCATGGCCAATTTTTAATTTTTTTTTTAATAAAAAATTATTTAAAAAAAAAATTGCATTTTTAATTTCTTAAAATTTCTACGTCAATTTTTTTTAAAGAATTTACTTGTTAAAAAAATTATTAAATATCTGCTAAAATAATTTTCATAAAAAAATTATGGGATTAAAGTTAGCAGTCACCAGAAAATTTAATTTTTTTTGCCATAATTTATTTGTAAAAAAAAATTATTAAATACCTGCTAAATTTATCATCACAAAAAAATTCAAAAAATTTGTAGATGTCAGCTAACTTAATTATATTTTTTTATTGCAATTGATTTCTTATAAAAAAATTAACAGCTGTCTGCTAACCAGCTCGATAAAAATTGTTAAAACAAATATTATACTTGTCAAAATTCAATAAATATTTTCAACACTAATTTATTAACTAAACATAAAAAAAAAAGGTCAAATGTCTGCTGATTTAATTATCATAATTACATAATACACACGTCAAAAAAATTTTTTAATCAATCAAAATATTTATTGAATTTTAGTAAAAAAAAAAAAAATTTACTGTCATTATATTTTGTAAACACAAAAAAAGTTTCTAAAAAATGAATAAAAATGATGAATGAATAGTAAAAAAATCTATTGCGACATCCACGTGTCGGGCGACATTTTGTTGACAGTAACCCACGTCACGCGGCATTATATTACTCATCTTGAAATGCCGAGGGGTATAAAACTGTAATATGAGTACACAATAAAAAAAAAAATTTGCGGACGTAACAAAAAGAAAAATAATGATAATAATAAACAATTATATATCTTGTATTGGCTTACGCTGACATACACAATCGTTATCTCGAGAACAAAAAAAATTTCAAGGCTACGGTATCAGCAATCTCCCCCAGAAATATCACGCAAGCCAAATAATAAAAATATAAATTATAGATCGCGTGTAACCTAATTGTTTATATTGAATATAAAATATATAAAATTGAATGTAAAAATACATCTGACGTGGAAGTGAAAGGCAAGTAGGGGTCGTGTCGGCTATTTCAACATTTTTACTAACAAAAATCTAAAAAATAATAAAATATAATTATTTGTTTTAATAATAACAATAATAATAAATATTTGTTTAAAAAGAAGAAATAGATGTAAACAATATGGTAAAAATATTGGAGTTACTCACCCATACAATGAGCGGACAAAGCAAAAAATAAACTTCCTTTGGTGAACTAGTATGTAACGTTCAGTTCACGTGTCCGAAGTCCGAATGGAACTGAGACAGAGGCGTTACATGCGCAATTATATATACCTTACATGACGCGTCTGTTATTTTTCCTTTGTGAGCATGCGCTTGTATTGTTGTTATTATATTCTTCGCAGTTGGAGTATTGCTTCTTACCAACACCAAGGTGAGTTTTTATATTTACGTCTATTATTGGTATGTGTTTGTGACTAGATTCTTGAAACAGCTAGTTACATTTTATATTATTACATATTTACATGCATCATATATCATGTATCTTGTATAATTGAGTACATTAACACGTACTTTGTCCTGGAAATTTCCAACAGCTAAAACTTGTTTTTGTTGCTACAAATTTTTTAATTTAACCTTATATTATTAATTATTAAATAAAACAAAATACAATACTTACTATGACTTTTTTATGTTTCTAGGGTTCCAAGAACTGACGTTTCATTTTCGATAGCACGTGCGTCATTTCTATTAATTATATATACATATATATTGGAGTATTTGTATGTGTTGGATAGATATGGAAGATAAAGAAAAATAATGGAGAATGTTCGCTGGGTTTTTACGCCCACTCAGAGAAATTATAATATATCAGGGACAATATAACTAAACGCTTTTTTTTAGGTCATTAAATTGTTGGCATTAAGAAATATTGACATTTTTTTTTTAATAATAATAATAAAGTTAGCCGAGGTTTTGAATTTTTTGACTTTTTTTCAATAATTAAATTAGAACAAAAAAAAATTTTTTTTAAATTGCACTTCAAGTTTTTAAAGTTTTTTTACTAATGAAATATTTTTTTATAATAATTTTTATAAAAATGAAGTTAGACGAGATTTAAAAATTTTTAGAAATTTTTTATTTAAAAAATTTCAATTAAACAATTAAAAAAAAAAATTGTCACATGTAAAAAACTTGAAAAACTATAAGTGCGATTTTTTAGAAATATCTTTATAGTTGTAATTTAATTAATAAAAAAAATCAAAAATTTTTAGACGTCTGCTAATTTCAGTGTCATTTTTTTAAATAAATAAATTTGCTCCGGAAAATTATTTCTAAAAAATTGGATTTTTTATTTTTTAATTTTATATATGTCAATTTTTTTCCTCATTTTCTTTGACATAATTTATTTATTAAATAAATTTTTAAAATTATAAAATGTCTGCTAAATTAATTTTCATATTGTTGACGGCAAAAATATTGACATTTTTTTTTAATAATACTAGAGTTAGCCGACATTTTTAATTTTTTTTCAATAATTAAATTAGAACAAAAATATTTTTTAAAAATTGCACTTTCAGTTTTTAAAATTTTTTACAAATGAAATATTTTTTTATAATAATTTTTTCAATAAAAAAAAAATTCTAAAAATTTTTAGATGTCAGCTAACTTAATTTTCTTTTTTTTTTGAAATTTTTTACATGAAAAATAAGATTTAAAATGACACTGAAGTTAGAAGACGTGTAAAAATTTTTGATTTTTTTTATTAATTAAATTACAACTATAAAGATATTTCTAAAAAATCGCACTTATAGTTTTTCAAGTTTTTTACATGTGACAATTTTTTTTTTAATTGTTTAATTGAAATTTTTTCAATAAAAATAAAAAATTTTTAAAAATTTTGAAATGTCAGCTAACTTCATTTTCATGATTAATGAATAAATTCAAGGATCATGTTTATTAATTATTTTTTTTTTCTTCCAAATAATTTTAATAAAAGCAAAGAAGATGATAATATTAATTAATAATTAAAGTTAGCAGTCACTATACAATTTTTTAATATTTTTTAACAAACAAATTTGTTCCAAAAAATTATTTTAAAAAAATTGCAATTTTTATTTTTTTAAATTTTTACATGTTAATTTTTTTTTTGCTATAATTTATTTGTTAAAAAAATTTATTAAATATCTGCTAAATTTTCATAAGATTGCTTTTAATTTAGCTAAGAATGTTTTATAGGAGCCATGGAATTAAGAAATTTAAAAAAAATGACCTGGTAAATATTGATAATTAATCAAAATATATTGTTTGTTGTTTTCCAATTTATGGAAGATTGATGATTAAAGTTAGAAATTTATCATTTAGGTGCCCTGATGGCCGGACTGACCGCAAGATTATATACAGCAAGTTAGACTCAAAGTTGTCGATAATCTACGTTATCATTTAATTACAAGACAGCTTGACTGAGTTTTAAATTGCTAAGTATGTGTAGGTAAAATATATACGAGTAAACATGTTTACATATCAAACAAGGTATATGTATTTTTTGGCCGAGGCCAACGATACTCATAGTATAAACAAGAGTTTATAATAATAATAATAATAATATATTGCACAATAGCTATTTACAATCTCATTATAAAATTCTTTTCAATAATATTTTTTATTGAGTACATAAAATCAACGGTAACAATTTAAATGTAGATAACATTATTCTTAATAATGTTTTTTAACTCTATTTTAAAAATTTTTATTTTATATTCTTTTTTAATTACACACTCGGTAATTTGTTGTACTGCAATACTGCAGTAACTCCACCTGATAATTTTTAGAATTTTTTTAACAAATTATAACAAAAAAAAATTATTTAAAAAAAATCCATCTTTAGAAGCTATAAAAAATTATAAATGCAATTTAAAAAAAAATCATTTTTTAGATCTAGTTTATTCTTCAAGAAAAATAAAAAAATTGTCAAGTGTTGACTAATTTTGGTACAATTTCTGTAAAAACAATTGTTTTCTCGCCTGTTATAGTTTTGCTATTCTTTATTTTTAGGTTTGACTTATTTCTAATTTCGTAGGGCGCATTATTGAACTCAAATCCATTGTAGCGTAATAATAATAATAATATTAATAATAATAATAATAATAATAATAATAAAAATAATAGATTAAGCCATACTTCTATAACATAAAATTTACTAGAAATTTAAATTGCGCGCTTTGGTCTTAACCAATAATAAATGAAATCCATTTTGTTTGATAAATTCGACACTAAACTAACTTCAAAGGTAATTTACCGGCAACAATAGCATGTAAATTGTACAATTAAATTTAAAAATTTTGTAAAATTATGAAAATTTGAATAATAATTATTATTCTGTAAAATTTTCAAGTGCTGTTTTTAGAGTTATTTTTAAGAAATATTGAATTATGTTTTCAATTTGTGCCAATATATCTTAGTCTAGCTTTTTGTCACTTTTTTAAAAATTAAAACTCAAACAAAGTTCATGGAACAAAAAATTTTTAGATTTTTCTTAAATAATTTAATTAAAAATAAAAAATTGCACGTGTAGTTTTTCAAATTTTCTACATGAGAATTGGTTCTTCTTATTTTTTTAATAAAAATAATTATTAAATGTCTGCTAATTTCATTTTTATCCAAAGTAATTAAGAAATAGTTTCGATTTTTTGTCTAGAATTATTAAAAATTAAGTTAGCTGACATCTAAAAATTTTTAGAATTTTTTTTATTGAAAAAATTATCACAAAAAAATAAAAAAAAATTTTTATTGGAAAAAACTTGAAAATTAATTTTAGAACTATGAAAATTGTGTAAGCTTTAAAATTTTTATAACTTTCTTAGTTGTTAAATTAACAACTTTACTAGAATTTTCTAATATAAGTTTATATGAATGGTAAAATATGAGAGCGTAAAATGAGCTAATTTAAAAGTCTACAGCTAACATTTCCGTGCTATTGAAGTTCGCTAAATTGCCGAAGCGTGCACATCTGTTGTCTGCCAGTTAGACTTCCTGTAATTAGCGCTACTATACACGCGGCAAAATTTTAAATTGTTGTGTTTAAGAATTTAAGGGTATTCAGAATTTTCGAAAAATTGATTTTTTTTTATGACACTGATATTAGAAATTTTTTTAGAATTTTATAGCAATTAGGGTAAATGCACCAATTATTGACCGATTAAGGTTTTCTTTTTCTGTACTAAGCTATAAAAAATCTATTAACCTACTAAAACCAATTAATAATGGATTTTATTAAAGTTAAATACTTAATTAATAATAATTAATAACTATTTATAATAAAAATTAACAAAATTATATTAATTTTGTTATTTGAATCTTGAAATACTAAAATCACCAATTATTGACCATAGAAATCCAATAAATGACCGACCGTTCTCCAATTAATTGACCGCTCACATAATTATAAGTAATTTTGTAAACTACATGTATGTAATTAAATTTATGCAGTACTTTTGAAGTATTAACGACATCTTTAACAAAACTAAACATACAATATAATTTTAAATCGTACTTTTTTATAAAATAATATAAATAATAGCAATAATTAACATAAAGTCACATTTCTTTAATCAAATTCATTTTAATGACGATAATTCTTCTGATTAATTTGAAATTTTTTTATTCTTCTCCTTCTTTCTTTCAATTAAAGCTTTTTTACTAGCTTGTAACTCTTTTTTATTTTTTTAATTGTTTAGCAATTTTTTCTTCTAATAATTCGTTCTTTGATATAACCGTTCATTAAAAAAATTACAACAAAATAAAATTTAATAATCAAAAAAGATTTTAAGTATTATTTTAATTATAAATATACATTTTATAATGATTATTTTTATATTTACAAAATATTGAATGACTAAAGTACTTTAAACACTTGACAGATTTAATTTTGAGCTTAAGAAGTTAGTATTATAAATATACGGTGATTAATTGGATTGTGATAAAATCAGAGGGTCTAATAAATGACCGAATGAATTTTTTACTGGGTAAAGGACTTCTGACGGATCCAATAGTTGACCGGTCTTAAAATAATATTAAAATTTATAATTTAACTTTATTTTTTCAAAAAAGTTGGAATCTGATCTTTAATTAACATAATAAAACTAAAATATTTTATATTATGCCGATAAATATCACTAAATTAATTATGAAATGCACTCACTCTCCAATTGTACGCTAGTTATTTTTGACCGCTTTATGGCTGGTTGCGTTGTAAACAAACTCAGAATATTTTTTTAAAGCTATAATCACTGCGCAATTAATTGCGTAATTTTTTATTATGATGATTAAATGCCATATTTTTTTATTTTAATCCTTTAAGAAAAAAAAAACCCTTGTAAAATATTAATTAATTAACTTTTTTATACATCGGTCAACTATTTGGTGACCGGTCAACAACAGGTGCATTTACCCTAAATTATTATAAAAAAAAATTTAATTAAAAAATTCCACATGTGAAAATTAATAAAAATTATAAGTGAAAATTTTTAGTAGCATTTTTTTTATTGTAATTGATTTGTTAAAAAAATTTTTAAAATTGACAGTTGACGGCTACTTCAATGAATATTAAATTAGCCGACATTTAAAAATTTTTATAATTTATTTTATTGAAAAATAATTTTTAAAAAATTAAAACAAAAATTTTCACATGTAGAAAATTTTAAAAATTATACGTGGAATTTTTTAAAAATAGTTTTTTAGTTTTAATTTTTAATTAATAAAAAAAATCAAAAATTTTTGAGTATCGGCTAACTTAATTTTCATTTAACTTCAGTATCTTTTTTTTTTGCATATTCTTTAAATATAATATCTTAAAAATATTCTCTGAAAATTTTAAATGAATTTAACAAATACTTTTCGAGATTCGACAATTAGCAAAGGGCTCTCGGGCATTCCAGAACGCTCAAGAGCAGGTAGTTAGCATCAGCTGCAAGCAACCGACTCTATTGTCATGAATGAATTACAACTTTGATGTAAAACCTAAATCTATATATACTCTTCTACATATTTCTACAATTTCTAGGTAGTATAAGTGCTGAAAATTTATTTGTTTGTTGCCAGTATGCTTGTGGTAGTTGCACTGAGCAGTCGATAGTTGTTGGTTGAAATAAATAATTTTTCATGGGAAGTGATTCTAGAAAAGTTTCAAGAGAACTTCGGAAGTCTCAACATATTTATAAGTCGCGTTCAAAGAAAAGAAAAAATGTATTCAATCCAAAAACAGCGCAACGTGATGAAAGTGTTCAGAGTACATCTTCTAAAAAATTGAAACAAAACGCTGAAGAAGATGTACCCGAAAATAAAAGTGATGAATTTCGAACAATAAATTTCAGTACGGTGTTCACTGCGATTTCTACTCTTGTTAAGTGTAAAAAATGTAATGGATGTTAAATTTCAAACAGAAAGTACGAATGGGGTGGAATTTAAAATTGTAGTTGTCTGTGATAATTGTGGAAATGAATATGTTCCTTCCGGTTCTTTCGTTGAATAAAGGTAAATTTAATGAAGGTACAAATTCATTATTGATCATAATGAAAACACTTAGACTTAAGCCGAAAAAACGAATGATGCACGTGTAAAAGTGGCATGAAAATTAAGTTAGCTGACATTTCAAAATTTTTAGAAATTTTTTATTAAAGAAATTTCAATTAAAAAATTAAAAAAAAAAAATTCACTTGTAAAAAACTTTAAAAACTATGAGTGCAATTTTTTAAAAATATCTTTTTAGTTGTAATTTAATTAATAAGAAAAACTAAAAATTTTTAGACGTCTGCTAACTTTAGTTTCATAAAAGTATGAAAATTAAGTTAGCTGACATTTCAAAATTTTTAGAAATTTTTTATTGAAGAAATTTCAATTAAAAAATTAAAAAAAAAATTCACTTGTAAAAAACTTTAAAAACTATGAGTGCAATTTTTTTAAAATATCTTTTTAGTTGTAATTTAATTAATAAGAAAAATTAAAAATTTTTAGACGTCTGCTAACTTTAGTTTCATAAAAGTGGCAGATAAGCGTCTAACGATAACACGTGAGAAGGTAGAATGCTGCGTAGACAATTGCTAACAGCAAATCGATATTTTGGAAGCTTCTACAATGGCTGAAGAACTATTATATAGCCCAGGAATAGATGATTCGATGTAAATAATTAAATAATTCGTATTACTCTTCATAAATCGAATAACACTGAAGTTAGACGAAAATAAAGTTAGCCGACATTTGAAAAGTTTTATGATTTTTTTTATTAAAGAATTATCACAAAAAAATTTTTTCACTTGTTAAAAACTTCATAAACTATAAGTGCAATTTTTTAAAAATATTTTTTAGTTATAATTTAATAAATTAAGCAAAATAAAAAAATCAAAAATGTCGGCAGACGTTAGAAATTTTTTTAGAATTTTATAACAATTAAATTGTTATGAAAAAAATTTAATTAAAAAATTTCAGATGTAAAAATTAAAGGAAATTATCAGTGAAAATTTTTAGAAACACTTTTAGTATTGTAATTGATTTTTTATAAGAATTTAAAAAATTTACAGTTGTTATAAACAATTAACTGTTGGTTTTTTCCCGAAAATCTGGAGAAAAATTTTCTGAGGTCCTTTTGTTAATTAAAAAAAAAAAAAGCTTCAATCAGACACTAGATTATTTATTAATAAAACTAATTTTTTTTGTCCGATTGATTTTAGATGAACTTTTAAGGATTTATGATGGCCACCGCAAGGAACTTCTATTGGAACTGGATCAACACAAACGGCCATAACTTTTTAAATTATCAATTTTTTGTGAAGTATTACTTTTATAAAATAATTATTTACTGGCAAAAAAAAATATTGAAAATTCTCATTTTTTCATGTAACTCCTTAAAGATTTGTTCTTTATATTAATTTTTTGAATTAAATTACTTGTTTTTTATCATTTCAATATTAATTAATTAATTAAGTCTAATTACAAAGTCAATATTAATTAAGTTTATTAGAAATAATTTTTAGAATTTTTAAATTTATAAATGTTAATAGTAAAAATGTAATGTTTTATTTTAATTAAAAAATTAATTACTTTTACATATTTGGTTGTAATTAAAAATTTATGAATAACAATAATAATTCCCTTTATTCAAACTATTATTATGATTAATTTTTTAATTGTTGAAAAAAATAATTTAAATATTCGCGCCTGAGTGAAGTCAACGCCATCTACAGATTTCTTTGCAAATTAAATTCAAAATTGTTGGTATTGCATTTATTTTGAAAGAATATTTATTCATTATGATAAGTGTAATCATAATTCATAATTAAACATACAAATAAAATTTGTTTAATTTTTATAAAGAAGAATTAAAAAAAACATTGTTTTAACTCAAGAAGACAAAAAATAATTTTATAAAGTTTTTATAAAAAAAATTTTAAAAGTTTACACGGTAAAGTCTATTAAAAATTTGTAAAAATTAACTTTTTAAATATAAGAAATTAATTAAAAAAAATTTTAATAAATTTGTGTATCAAATTTAGTTATGACATTAAAGTTAGCACTAACTAGAGAATTTTTTAATTTTTTTTTCAACAAAAAAATTTGCTCTAAAAAATTATTTTTAAAAAATTGCATTTTTTATTATTAAAAATTTCTAAATGTCAATTTCTCTTATTTTTTTTTTTTGCCATAATTTATTTGTTAAAAAAAATTCTAAAAATTATTAAATATCTCCTAAATTTATCATCATACTTTAGTTACAAAAAAAAAAAAATAATCGCAATATTTAAAGAGATATAACTATTTTTGTAGTGACTAGGTAATGATTTATCATTTTTCATATATGAATAATACTTAAAAATTGACTATATCTCCTAATATATTAAAGATAGACCTATAGTATAAAAACATTTTTGTTAAGAAATTTTGTAAGCTAAAATTTTGGTCTCTTATAATTTTTTAATAAAATTAATATTTTAGGAGTTATAGTCATTTTAAAATTGATTGATTATAAATTAGTATTTAATTTTAAAAATTTCTTCTTAAATAATCATAATAATAATAAATAAAATACATAGAATAGAATACTAGTAGGCGGAAGTATCAAATCCTACGATCTGACGATTTCTAATCATCAATTGTATAGCAATGAGCAGTTATTGCTGCACATTGCACTGTCCGGCAAAAAATAAAAATATAAAATATGCAAATAAACAGTGTTAGTCTGTATAATTGCGACACGTAACGTAAATGCAAAACTCTCAGCCGATCAAGATATACATATTTTACTTCCATCACATTCCAACAATATATTTATTTACATATTAATACCTATCGACTACGCACGTCGCTATTCAAGCCATTTTTGACGTATGCGCTACATGTCTTTTATTAACGAGCACGCATATGTATAACTTTGACCAATTACTATCATCATTATCAGTCTTAAAAAAATCCCAAAATTTTATAAAAAAATTGCATAATTTAGCCTTGATTGTTATTGTAAATTTCAGTCTAAAAAATTTATTTTCTTTATTAAAAAAAGACAAATAAAAATTACTATAACCTTGCAGTCACTATGTGACTTGTAAACTATAAATAAATAAAATTTTGCTTCATTAAATAATGACTTTTGTTAAAATGCACTGTGCTTTCTTAACTATTGACGTTTTTAAAGATATAAGCTCATCCTTATGTTACACTTATCAAGACCTTTCATTTGAGTACCCACATCAATTTTTCATATATTTTATATATTTATATATATATATGAATATATGAAAAAAATATGAAAATGCATGTGGGTACTCAAATGAAAGGTCTTGATGAGTATAACATCGGGATGAGCTTATATCTTTAAAAATGTTAATAGTTCACAAGATACAAGGTCATTTCTCAATTATGTTAAATTGCACTGTGCTATCTTAAATATTGATGTTTTTAAAGATATAAGCTCATCCCGATGTTACACTCATCAAGATCTTTCATTTGAGTACCCACATCAATTTTCCATATATTTTATATATTTATATAT
>CAJNRD030001114.1:6147593-6166600 GCA_905319865.3 Cotesia congregata
TTTTATATATTTTTCATATATACATATATATAATGCATATAAATATATGAAAAATTGATGTGGGTACTCAAATGAAAGGTCTTGATGAGTGTAACATCGGGATGAGCTTATATCTTTAAAAATGTCAATAGTTCACAAGATACAAGGTAATTTCTTAATTATGAGGCACAACTGTAGGTCAAGACTTTTCCAACGATACCAAATTTAATCATAAAAACCCATTTTATCATATAAATACACTGTCCACAAAATTTTGCTTACTCTCTTAATAATATAAAATAAAATAATTATTATAATGTATACTTAAAATATTAAAAATTTAATTAATGTCGACAGATAGTACTATATTGTCAAAGGCGTGTTTGTTAATAAAAAACAAATAACGACTTGCGCGCGAAAATACATAACAGCGATAACAAAATGTAAAAATATTTAAATCAGCAATCGGTTATTGTTTACTGATTTAGCTCGAAAACATATATCATATATATTATCTATCAGCAGTTGAAAATAAATCACGCGTAGCAGAATTGTAAAATATAATGAAGTTAATGAGTCGATTAATTAATAACGTATATTTATACAATTGAAGATAAAAGTTTGTTGTGTGAATGAGTCACGGGTGTGACAATTTTAGGCTGAGAATTCTTAGCGGTGATATGACTTGGGGTTCACCCGATGTCACTCTCTTAACTTAACATTTAACTTCTTGCTCTTCTTCATCGCATTAGTATCTTCTGTATATTTATATACACACATCATTCTGCTCTATGTATAATCCTCGGCTCCGAACACGGTCACATCACACAGAATCTTTAGCTTCTGCTTAAACTTATAAACCAGAATAAGAAGCATGCTTTATCTTATACCTTATACTCATCATCTGTCTCTGCTTCTGGTTATATTTTGCCCCGAGGGTCTCGAGTCTGCCAAAACTTTTCAAAAAAAAATTAATAAAATAATATCTCTAATTATTTTTATACACTAAAATATTAACACAAAATAACTAATTTCACTTTTACATACAAGCGTTCTTATTTGCTAATTGCAAATAAGAACGCAATTAAATTATGGAATTAGCTACCGTCTGAGCTTGGTGCTTTCAATAATTAAATTGGCTTTTTTAGCAAGGATATTTAAGTTGTACAGAGTCAATATCAATATCGCGTGACAAATTCCAAAAGGACTCATGCACAGAAAAAAAAATTTCTTGCACCAAGAAAATTTTAAGAAAGACAAAAGTTATTTTGGAACAAGAAGAAATTTTCTTGGCTCAAGAAACTTTAACTTCATTCAAGAAATTTTCCTTAATATTTTCCTTAATATTTTCTTGAGCCAAGAAAATTTACCCCTGTCAAGAATTTTTTTTTTCAGTGTGGAAAATTTTTTTGCCATTTAATTCAAAATTTTTCAAAAAATCAGGATTAATATAAAATAAATTTTTTTGAATTACTATCTCTATACGCTCTTTTGGCTTTAAGATACATTTCTTTAAAACCAAAAGGGCGTAAAAAATAGATGTTTTGTTAAAAAACTTTAACAAAAAGCTCAAAAATTAAAGAGAGATCAAAATAATACTCAGAGTATAAAAATTAACGAGAAAGAAGATACTTAATCGAATAATAAGACAATGAAATCCCACTAAAAATTTTAAAGCCTTTTTGGCTTACAAAATTTTTTTTTTTTTTTCAATTTTTAGCTTAGAATATGCTTGCAAAATAAATTTTCTACTTCTTTTTGATTATAGATCTCTAAATTTTGAAGTTCTCTAAGCCAAAAAGGTGTAAAATTTGATAAATACGCCCTGTTGGCTTTGAAAAAATTTTTTTTTTCATTTTTAAGCTTAGAATATGCTTGCAAAGAATTGTAAAAAAAATTTTCTACGCCTTTTTGGCTTTAGATTACTAAATTTTGAAGTTTATTAAGCCAAAAGGGGGAATTTTTAAAATTTTACGCCTTTTTGGTTTAAGAAATTTTTTTTTCCTATTTTTAGCTTAAAACATGTTTGCAGATTGACAAAAAAAAATTTCTACTCCCTTTTAGCTTTACATCACTAAATTTTGAAGTTCCTGAAGCCAATAAGGCGTAAAATTTGATAAATACGCCGTTTTAGCTTTAAAATTTTTTTTTCAATTTTTAAGCTTAGAATATGTTAGCAAAAAAAAATTTCTACGCTCTTTTGGTTTTAGATTTCAAAATTTTTAAATTCCTTAAGCCAAAAGGGTGTAAAAATTTGATAAATACGCCCTTTTGGCTTTGAAAAATTTTTTTTTCATGTTTAGGTAGATTTCTCAAGAAATTTTTTTTTATTTAAAAAAAATTTCCAATTTTGTATATTTTATGAAAATAATTTTCCAGATGTAAAATATAGATAAAATCTATTAAATTTATCTCAAACTCCATTTAATTACCCTCAATTAAATCGATTATTCGTCTAGTTTTGATAATTTTTTAAATTAATTCCGTAATTTTGAAAATTTGAAAAAATTTTTCAATGAACGTATTTCGGCCCTTTGTCTTCAAACAATTTTTAAACCATTAAAAGTTAGCTTAAATCTATTTTAAAGTTCACATGATTATCTTCAATTTAAGCTATTAGTCCTCGACTTTTGATACTTTTTTCAATTTATTTCGTAGTTGGGAAAATTAAAAAAAAATCAAGAATAAATTAATTTTTAGCTTTTATCATCAAATGACTTTTATCTGTTACAAATCCTATTTTTTAGGTAAGATAAATTTTAGAACATTATTGCCTTTTAATAACGTGTTTTTTTCAATATTCAAACAAAAAATCTACTTATCCATGTCGGGTGTGGCCAAATGGCGCTTTTAAGCTTAAAATATGCTTGCAAAAATTTGCAAAAAAAAATTTTATACGCCCTTAAGAAACACTTGTTCTGAAACAGCTTAATTTAATAAAAAAAAAAAAAAAAAAAACACCCTCCTATATTACACATTTGTATACTTTATATAAACAGTGTTTCGGATAGCAAAGTGTTTATTTTTTTTCTTCAATTGATCGTCATAATTTTTCATCAAATATATCAGCTGTCATCACCATCAGTCATTATATTTTTTCCTACATCAAAACATGCTTTGAAATAATATCCTGTGAAGAAATATAAAATCTTCTAAAATAATAATAAATAAAGAAAACTTTTTTTCATTGATAAAAAAAAACGCGACATAATAAATAATATAAAAACTGACATTAATTATCCTTATCTAGTTTATTAACATATCTAATCTGGCTATTCAAATAAACTACTTCAATTAATTATCATAACTATTATAATTGCAGGTGATAGACTTAAAAAAAATAAAAAGTATTTAAATGTTTTTGAGCGTCAAAAATACTTAAAATAATAAAGTATGACGTATTTAATAAAATAACAATTACGCATTATTATTAATTGTTATCTTGGGTCAACAACCTCGGCCTCTATTTTTTATAAACTATCCCAACATTATTTATCTGCTCTATTTAAAATTATAAAAGTTCATTATTAATTTCCAATCTCCAGCTCTTATAAATTAATAATCAGCGGAACGTAAATGTAATCTCCATTATCCGGATAAATTATCTATCGCGTTAAATAATTGAAAGTATTATTTAAACCCGCAGATAAATAATTCTATAAAATCAATATTGGTTAATTTTTCATCCTCTGTTCTTATCGGATATTTCAAGTCCCCTCGGTTAAATAATTACGTTAAATATTATTACAGCACAGAACAATGTGCATTCCTCGTAAAACTCCGCTTAGCATTCATGATATTTATCGCTAATACTTCTTACTCATTATTATACTCCGTTGCGCTGCTGTCATTTCCGACAAAAGCTAAACATTTTCTTTGCGCCAAGTTATCTTTCAAACTCACCAAGATATATTCCAAAAGTCCTTACAAATATTTCTTCTTTAAATAAATTCTACAATATTCTTCAAGTTATCTGTTTGTAAATTTTTTGATCTGCAATTTTTGATATTTTATTTTTAATAATTGTAACATCTTCCATTCACGCAGTGTCTCGCGCCATGTATCTAGAAATAAATATCAATTAAATATTCAAGTACTTTGAGGACGTTTTTAATTTTGTTTATAAAGTGTTGATTTATTTATTTATTTGATAGCGCACTTATCAAAACTAAATAAGACTTATGCAAGTTTTTTTTTGCGTTGTTATTGAGTGTAATAAACTATGGAATGCATTACCATCAAACATCACGTTACCGCAAATAAGATGTTAATAAATTCTGTTTTGTTGAAAGTATTTTTACTTGATTTTTATAAAAAATTGTTGATAGTTAAAATTACCAAATTTGAGCTTGTATTTTTTATTAATATTTCTTCTTTATATTTGAATTGATTAATTGTATTAAAAAATTCTTTTTTGGTATTGAGCAAAAAATTTTCTATTTGGCAATAAAAAAAAAAAACATTCTGATCAAAAATTAATTATTAGAAGAAAAATAAATTAGCAATTATAAAAATTATTTTGTTCAATTAAAAACTTTGATCAAAAATATTACTTTCCATAAAAAATAATTAACAACAATTAACAAAATAACAAAATTTGAGCTTTTATTTTATTAATATTTCTTCTTTATATTTGAATTAATTAATTTTATTAAAAAATAAAGTTTAAACTGTCTTTAAAATAGTAAAAAATTCATTTTTTGTATTGAGCAAAAAACTTTTTTATTTTTTAATAAAAAAAAAAAATTCTGAATCAAAAATTAATTATAAGAAGAAAAATAATTGTAACTTTAAAAATAAATTAGTAACTATAAAAAATAAATAATTCCAAAAAAAAAAAAAATATCTAATTTATCATTTAAAATAAAAAAAAATCTAAATTTTTTTTAACTATTTAATAGATAAAAATATTACTTCCCTTAAAAAATAATTAACAACAGAATAAATGATTCAATTAAAAAAAAATTAATAATTAGAAAAAAAAAATCCTGAATTTTGTAAAAAATTAGCAATTATGAAATCCATTTTTTTTTTTTTTTTCAATTAAAAACTTTGAACAAAAATATCACTTTCTTTAAAAATAATCAACTACAGAATGAAAAGTTCAATTTTAAAAAAAATTAATAATTAGAAGAAAAAAAATAATACCAAAGTTCACTGACATTTTTGATTTTTTGATTTCTTTTTATTTATTAAATTAGCACAAAAAAATATTTTTTAAAAATTGCACTTAAAGTTTTTAAAGTTTTTTGCAAATGAAATTTTTTTTTTTTATTTTTTTGTGATAAATTTTTTCATTAAAAAAAATTATAAAAATTTTTAGATGTCAGCTAACTTAATTTGCATGAAAAAAATCATTAATTTTGTAAAAAATCAGTAATTATAAAAACTATTTTGTTTAATTAAAAACTTTGAACAATTTTTAAAAAATAAATAATTTCAAAATAAAATATTGAATTTTTCTTTTAAAATAAAAAAAAAATCCAAATTTTTTTTTAACTATTTAATAGATAAAAATATTACTTCCCTTAAAAAATAATTAACAACAGAATAAATGATTCAATTAAAAAAAAATTAATAATTAGAAAAAAAAAATCCTGAATTTTGTAAAAAATTAGCAATTATGAAATCCATTTTTTTTTTTTTTTTCAATTAAAAACTTTGAACAAAAATATCACTTTCTTTAAAAATAATCAACTACAGAATGAAAAGTTCAATTTTAAAAAAAATTAATAATTAGAAGAAAAAAAATAATACCAAAGTTCACTGACATTTTTGATTTTTTGATTTCTTTTTATTTATTAAATTAGCACAAAAAAATATTTTTTAAAAATTGCACTTAAAGTTTTTAAAGTTTTTTGCAAATGAAATTTTTTTTTTTTATTTTTTTGTGATAAATTTTTTCATTAAAAAAAATTATAAAAATTTTTAGATGTCAGCTAACTTAATTTGCATGAAAAAAATCATTAATTTTGTAAAAAATCAGTAATTATAAAAACTATTTTGTTTAATTAAAAACTTTGAACAATTTTTAAAAAATAAATAATTTCAAAATAAAATATTGAATTTTTCTTTTAAAATAAAAAAAAAATCCAAATTTTTTTTTAACTATTTAATAGATAAAAATATTACTTCCCTTAAAAAATAATTAACAACAGAATAAATGATTCAATTAAAAAAAAATTAATAATTAGAAAAAAAAAATCCTGAATTTTGTAAAAAAAATCATAATTTTTTTTAACTATTCAATAGATAAAAATGACAACTAAAAAGCTAAAATAAAAAAATGACATTAAAGTTAGCTGTCACTTGACCATTTAAAAATGTTTTTAAACAAACAAATTTGTTCCAAAAAATTATTAAAAAAAAATTGCATTTTTAAGTGTTTAAAATTTCTACTTTTTTTTTACTACAATTTTTTTTACTACAATTTATTTGTTACAAAAATTCTTAAAATGATCAAATATCAGCAAAATAAATTTTAATAAAAAAATAATTTCTAATCAATATCCCCATTAATTAAAAAAATGCCTTCCTTCAATAATAATCCTCTTACACACACGTGCATGATACTTATGCGTGTCAGTGGTCGCGTTGTGGGTACGCAGGCTATTTTGACGGGAAGGTCACATGACTAGACGTTCGACCGACGTCAACGCACACAGACATATAAAAAAAATCCACACAAATTTATATACAAAGTAAGTACTTACATAGAGTGATATATGTATATATTCCTCGATGAATATGTATATACCGACCCCTCTGCGCCTACATCAGCCTGTGGCATAAACTCCCTGCTGTATTGGCGCGCATATATATATATATATATATTACATATATATACTTAGATTTTACATAGGGAGCGGGTAGACGACAAGTCGGTGGGGGAGGAGGTCCGTCGCGACTGTATACATTGAACGAGGTCGCGAAATACATACACATAACCCCGAGGGCTCGACGCGCTTGTGCACTTGTATCCAGATGGCGCTTACCAGAAATCTCTCTATGCATATATTCATAAAAATATATTAAGTATATAACACAGCCTTAGAGGAGCAGGAGCAGGAGCGCGTGTGTGTTAAAGTACAGTTTGAACTTCTGCGCTTGTGCGTTTAACACAGCACTAGATTCTGCGGTAGTGCTAGTGTCTAGTGTGGACTGGACTGTAGCTTCGGTGAAGGTGTCTAGACCTACGACAGATTCATTTTATTATTTATAATAATAATAATAATAATAATAATAATAATTGATATTATTGTTACCAAGAAACATTTGATGATAATAATAATAGATTAAATAATAATTTATTTAAAAAGTTACCTGTTAATTGTTTAGTTTTTGATGTTTCTCTGATTTATGTTTTGTTGAATTTAATTGAAGGTTTTTGTTCTCAAGCTCAAGCGTATATGCGTGGAGGAGCCACGAGTAGTGGCCTGGTGTGTCGTCATGCGTATACGATCGATACGCCATTCCGGCGCGGCATGTCAACCAAACGGTCATAGGAGTACTCAAGATATTGCTGTAGTTACAGTTTATTTTTCTGTCAGGGTTCGGGAAAAATCATCAAATATACTTTATTTTCGATAATTATTTTCGGAAGTGGGTTCGGGGAAAATCATCAAATATACTTTATTTTAGACTTAATTATTTAAGACTAAAAGTGTTATGGGGATTTAAAGTGTTACTATAATTATTAAAATTAATTAAACATAATTATTATTTATTATTATTATTATTAATAAACAACAAAAAAATACTTAAAAAATTAAATGATAGAACCTGGTGCAATGGTACTGGGCATCAGCCCATGTCATTGCAGAATAATAAGCGTATGGAGTGTTGTCAGTTGATGTATAGTAAATAATAGTAAATGATTTGTTTGTAGTGGTGATTAAATGCGGCTGGTGAGGGAAGAGGAAGAAGAAGAAGAAGAAGAAGAAGAAGAGCCAGAGGAAGAAGAAGAATAATAATATAAGCTAGCAAAGTTAAGAGGAAGAATAAGAAGCAGCGTACAAGTACAGGCCACCGACCTGTACCCATGACCGAGCCGAGTGTTGTGGCTCTGGTGTAGCCTAACTTCTCCGAGGAGGCGGGGGCCGCATTACAACCTCTCTTCTCAGCTCCTCATTTTATTACACTGTATGTAGACTGAGATAAATAGAGAAGGTCTTTCTTACACAGTTAAGACTCACGCTAGGTACTAGGTACTGCTAAAAAATAGCGGACGCTTTTTTGGTTAAAGTTTAAGTTATATATGCGATACGATGCGCAACGGGTTTTATTCGGTTGTGCGCCGTTTAGTGCTTATAATTATTTGATGCCATCAAGTGGATTCTGCAGATCAGTGCTAACATTTTATTTTTTTATTTTTATTGTTATTTTTATTATTATTACTATTAATATTATTATTGTTATTATTATTATTATTATTATTATTATTATTACGACAAGTACTGTTAGTGAGGACTGTAAATATGGCCCGAGTTTGGCAAGGAATATTTTTGCTCAACCAGTTTTAACCTAAAAGTAAAATATTTAAGAGATAAAATATTATAGAGTGACAATGGAGACGCTGTTGCCAGGACACACGACTAATCAGTCGTACAGCCCGCAACTGAAGACAGTCTTGAAGACATATCAGCTGTCTGCAGTTAAAAGCCTGCAGGGACCGAGTTCCGCCCTACTGGGAATGGACTGCAAGAATTTGCTCCAAGAGCAGTTTCATTTTTCGTCACTGAGGTGCTCGGACACTTGCGAGGCAAATCCTGATAAGGATTCCTGCAAGGGGAAAGAGTTTATCAGAGACCGGTTGGATGTAGTCGAAAGATTAGACCGCGAGGACTCGGAAGATTCCCAGACAGAGAGGGTGAAGGTTGACAAGCGGGAGCTCGAGTTCCAGATCCCGATTCTGACAGCTCCGGACCAGAGTTGCTCGGAGCGCTGCGAGACCTTGCTGGAGAACGAGCGGATTTCCTGCTTTGTGGTCGGAGGCGAGCGGAGACTCTGCTTGCCCCAGATCCTCAACACCGTGCTCCAGGACTTCTCGCTCCAGCAGATCAACCAGGTTTGCGATGAGCTGCAGATCTACTGCTCGAGGTGCACTCATGACCAGCTGGAAGAATTGAAGCTTTCAGGGATTCTTCCCAGGAACGCGCCCTCCTGCGGATTGATCACTCAGACCGATGCTGAGAGGTTGGTCAGCGCGCTGCTCCTTCGCACTGAGACCAGGGAGCTTCATCCTGAAGAGGTGCTCCTAAAACATCACCGGGAGGATAAAGAACTTGGGCTGTGCAAGAAGGAGGAGCTTGATGACTCGATCGTCAGGTTTAAAGTGTACCACGAGTGCTTTGGCAAGTGCAAGGGGGTCTTTGATGCTGATCTCTTTGACTCTGAGGACTCCGCGTGCATTGAATGTCTCGAGTGCGGCGGACAGTTCTCGCCTCAGAGGTTTGTTAGACACGCTCATCGGCCTCTCGAGAACAGAACTTGTCATTGGGGGTTTGATTCTACTAACTGGCGGTCTTATTTACTCTTATCTAGGGACCAGCCGCATTATAATAAAGTTGTTAGTTTGTTTCGGAATCTCAAGGATAGATATCCTGTACCTAATTACAGCAAGAGAAAAGCTCCGGAGGTAAGCTTCTTGTGTGTGATTTGGTTTTTTTTTTTATTTCAGTTTGCTAGATTGGAAGATTGTTATTTATGAGGCTTTAGATAGATAGATAATAAATTTTATTTGATCCTGGAGTTCTAAGTTCATTCAGGACCATCAACAATACATAATTGTTTACAAGTATACATTTGATAGAGTATTTGCAATACAATTTTAAAGACCGACATTAATTCATAACTATCATGTTAAATTATAAGATCAATCAATGGTAATTGTATTGATTGCAAGAAGAAATTAAAACATGAGCCAAAATTTTTTCCAACTTTTCAAGTCAAAAAAGTTATCGAAATCTTTATTTTTTTCAGAATCAAAAAACAATTTGAAAATGTTAATTAATATTTGTAAATAATTACCATTTATTTTTACGGAGGTAATTGTCTCGATGTGAGAGCTTAAAAAAAAATAATTTAATTATTAATGATTTTTTTTTTCTTCATGGTGGATTTAACAGAATTTTAAGTTTGGATTTTTTTTTTTTTTAATATTGAATCTGGGACATCTGACAATTTTTAGAATTTTTTGTTTGACAGTTAAGAAATTATGATAAAACTTTTGACAAAATTCAAGCTGTAAAAATTTTAAAAAAATTACAAGTGTAATTTTTAGTAAATAAGAATAAAAAATGATCAGCTAAGTTGAAGTTCAATTTTTTTGTAAATTGAAAATGGAGATATTCATGCTTGTCTTGTTTTCAATGATGATTTTAAAGAGTTAAACAAATTAAAAGAAATTATACTATGATTGAAAAATTTTTATGATGTTTGGACTTTCAATTAAAGATTTAGAAGTAATGGGGTATTTTTTTCTTTTTTTGCATAAAAAAAAAATATGTATCAATATTTCAATTTTTTAGAATTTATAAAATTGTGAAAATTCAAAAAATTTTATGGACTGTTTTTTTTTATTTATTATATTTTGATGTGAAATTGAAATAAAAAAAAACTTATAATTTTTCTAAAAATTTTAAAAATATTCAAATCATATCAAGATATTTTTTTAACTTTTTACTTTAAAAATTGATGTTTAAAAATATTCCATTAAAAAAAAAATATGAATTTTTTTACTTTCAAATTGAATAAATATAAGCGAAAAATTTATTTTCCGAACTATATTCATGAATTCACCGCAACGAAAAAAAAAAAACTTGAATAAGTTAATTTTTCATTTTTTTTTATGGTAAAAAAATTCTAGAGTCCAACATCGAAACAATTACCAATAAAAATTAAATAATGATATTTTCAAATATTTTTGCTTGGTTAAATTTTTTATATAAAAAAAAATTATTAACAAAATTTAAAGCATGCTTAATTACAATTAAAAATTAACAGAATATTCCAACATTCTGACTTATTATATATGGACGATATATATTATATCGAGTATTGAGCCACTTGAAATAAAATAAACAATGAATCATTAAATTTTCATCTAATTATTATGAAATAACTTTGGCACGGATTTAGACTCTACTTTTTACAGCTCTAGAACCTTTAAATCGATACGCTAATAAATTAACCATAGTATGAAAACTATATTTGCTTTTTAAAATTCAAATTTTATAAAGATTAAATTATAAAAATTTTTTTTTTTTTTTACTGAAATATATAAAAAATATAGATTTTTATTTGAAAAAAAAAATTTTGAATTTAATACCAAATCATTATCGAATTACTCTTAAAATATCAATTTTATCAAAAAATCATAAGAGACCAAAATTGTAGCTTATAAAATTTTCTAACAAAAACATTTTTATACTACAGGTCTATCTTCAATATTTTAGGAGATATAATAACTTCTTAAATATTATTCATATATACAAAAATAAAAAATCATTAACTAGTCACTATAAAAATGATTAAAATTTCTGAAGTATTAATTTTATCAAAAAATTATCAATATTTTAGGAGATATAGTAACTTTTTAAATATTATAGTCTACGCCCGCTACTATGCAACTTTGTGGGCAAAATGTGCTACTGGAAATTTTAAAATTGTAAAAAATCAGACGAATCTAACAGTGAAAAATTCACTGAAATTTGTGAATAGGAATCTTTGTTATTAACAAAAAATTTTTTGCAAGTAAAGCCTTGATCGATTTTAAATGATTTACAGAACAATATTTTTCATAAGAGATTAATTTAATTTACATAATAAAAAAATTCAATCTTTTCTGAATCGATTGGTCACATAATATTATCAAAAATGTTAATAAATAATAGCAAAAAAAAAAAAATAATTTACTAAACTAAAATACAGAAAAGGATTATTCATATATTAAAAAATGATTACCTAGTCACTATAAAAATAGCTATAACTCCTAAAATATTAATTTTTTCAAAAAATTATAAGACCAAAATTGTAGCTTAAAAAAATATTTTTATATTATAGATTTATATTTAATATTTTAGAAGATATAGTAACTTATTAAATATTTATTATTCATCGTGAAAAATGAAAATCATTAAGTCACCATAAAAATATTTGTATTTCCCAAAATATTATTATTATTATTTTTATCATTATTATTATTATTAATATACCTGAATGATTTACCTAGAGTTTAAGCATACAAATATTCCTTGCCAAATTGCCAATTTTACTTTTTTATAAATAGATTTCTCCAAAGAGCTTATTCAAGTGTAGTATATAGTTGAGTAAAGTAATAGTGTGTGTGTGCAAAGAGCCACATTCCATTTAATTTTCTACGAAAATTTCTGTATCACGATGATTAATATTATTCTTAATTAAACAAATTAAAAAAATTAAATAAAATATGTTATTACCACTCGAGTTATTATACTAGAGTAAGAAGAATATATTAATTAATGAATTTATTAAAATAAAAATGATAATAATCATACTTTGTAGATTAAATTAATAATGTACTTTTATTATTTCAGATAAGGCATGATATTGAGAAATTACCCAAACGTATGAAGAAAGAATTGAACCGCGATGACTGCGGTATATATGCCAGCAATAATGGATTGATGTATCCAGTATCAGCGACCGGTACCGACGGTGATCCTTATTTAATGCAGTGGGCTGTTTTTGAATTAGCTGCACGTGGTGCATCGGCATTTAGACCTTGGAATGCTGCTGCTGCTGCTGCTTCATGTAAACATAGAGATAAGTAAGTTTTCTATCAATAAATAAATAAATACACTGTTTTAAATATTCTTCTAATGTATTTTACTAATTATTTTTTTTTATTGTTATATGTGAGTCACTTAAAATAATTACACGCATTTAGAAGGCAACAAAAAAGGGATTTTTTAATTTAGTTTTCAATTTTATTAATCTAAAATTAAAAATTAAAAAAATAAATTCTTTTTTTTATCAAAGATTAATATGACATTAAAGTTAGCTGTCACTTGACAAATTTTCTAATTTTATTTAACAATTAAATTAATTTTAAAAAATTATTTTAAAAAAATTGCATTTTTAATTTTTTTAAATTTCTACATGTCAATTTTTTTTTCTTATTTTTTTTGCCATAATTTATTTGTTAACAAAAGTTTTAAAAATTATTAAATATCTGATAAATTAATTTTCATAACATTAATATGAAGTAAAAAAAATTTTGAAATTCTGGGCTGAATATTAAAGATACGAACAAATCATAAGAGAATTTTTTAGAAGGAAATTTAATTATCTATCAAAAAGTAATTGACTTATTGAAATATTAGACAATAAATCTTGGGAACGTGGACTATAGCAATATGTTAAATTTTAAAAAAATGCAACTTTTCGTTGGCTTTATTTCCAACTTCTTCAGACATACTGTAAGAATACAATTATAAACAAATACAAAAGACATACTTGACAAAAATTATTTATACAGAAAGAGATGAAAATATCAATAAAAATAAAACTTTTAAGATTAATACAACGTCAAAAAATAATACTTTAATAAGACTAGACTATCCATTGCATGTGTGCAATTTTATAAATTTTTCATCATTTAAAAAACAACATAATTTAATTAACATTTAATTTTTACTGTACTTATCAATTTTTATTTATCTCTTATCATTTACTCAGAATTTTAATTTCAAATACAATTCTTAGCGATTTTAAAAATATCGCGAGTTTGAAAAATTTTAATTCAAAATTTTAAATTCAAAATATTCACAATATTTACAACAAACTATAAACGATTAATAAAATAAGTAAAAATAAAAATAAGCACATTGTTAGTAAGCACATGCTTAAAAGGCTTATATTTATTTTATTAATCGTTTATAATTCGTTATAAATATTGTTGTGTTTATCAAATTATCAATTGGTAATCTCAATGATAATTATACTAAAAAAAAATCGTCTATGTATTTATTTTAATTTGACGATCGTTTAGACATTGTTGAGAGCTTGATAAAGTCTTAAGAATAAAGACGAAACGTTGCAAATCAATGTTTTTTGTAGAAAATTTAATTATCTATCAAAAAGGCCCTTATCAATTTTTTTTCTCTTTTCATTTAGCCAGAATTTTAATTTCAAATTTGATTTCAATTGTCTGATAAGATCACTTATTAAGAAAGTTAAAAATAAAAATTCTGGGTTGAATGTTCAAAATAAGAAAAAAATTATAATAGAACTTTTTTTTAAGAAAATTTAATTATCTATCAAATAGCTCTTGATCAATTTTTATTTATTTCTTATTATTTAGCCAGAATTTTAATTTCAAATACGATTCTCAGCAATTTTGAGTATATCGCGAGTTTAAAAAATTTTAATTCAAAATTTTTAGTTTTCCATTGAAGATATTAAAAAATTGGTAATCGGAAAAAATTTTCAAGTTATAAAAAATTCATATTATTTCATTAAAATTATTAAAAATAAAAATTATATTAATAATTCTATCACACTCACAATTTTTCTGAAAAATAAGCACCCCCAGAATGATCACTCCATTTTTTGTTACAAAAAAAAAATTATTAATATTATTATTATTATTATCATTTTTATTTTATAATAATTTTAATGAAATAATATGAATTTTTCATAACTTTACCATTTTTTCAAGGTCTATTTTTTCCGGGATTCCAAAAAAGTATAGGAGAACTTTTCTAAGGAAAATTTAATTACCTACCAAAAAAGTCTTAATCAATTTTTCTCTATCTCTTCTCATTTATCCAAAATTTTAATTTAAAATTTGATTTTAATTGTCTCTGATAAGACCACGTATGAAGAAAGTTAAAAATCAAAATTTCGGGTTAAATATTGAAAATAAAAAAAGATTATGATTACCTTTGTTTTTTAGCAAATTAAATTTCCTATAAATATGGTCTTTATAAATTTTACCGTATCTCACCGTTCAGCCAAAATTCTACTTAAACTGATATCTTACAAGATAAGATCTATCAATCAGAAATTATCAAAATTTATATTTTTAACAAAAAAAAAAAAAATTATTGATTTCTGATAAAAATTTTAGCCTAAAAAAAATAAATTTTTTAATTCCAAATGCGTATAACTACTTAAGTTATTTTCTATTTAATAAAAAAAATTACATATAATAATTTAATAATAATAATAATAATAATAATAAATAATAAATAATAATAATAATAATAATAATAATAATAATAATAATAATTTAATAATAATTTTTTTTTTTAAACAGTTCACCACTGGTGCCTGCATATCTAAGCCGTGGTCCACCGGTGCTGCAACACCCAGAGCGGGTGGTCTCACTATCAGATTGCGAGCGCTTTGAACCCCATTATCAGCCGAACGTAGCCTTGGCACCAGTGCCAACGCCATCGATAACGCCAGTCCCGCCGTCATTATCATCAGGCATACCAGTACCTGTAGTCGCTCCTCGACGTCATTACCACGACAAAAGGCATCATCACCGGTCGCTCAGCCCGGATGATAACAACAAACTAGACACCGTTGTTATAAAGGTAGAAAAACCTTCGTCACCTGCACCTGAGCAAGACATTGTTGATAATTATCAATCATCGACACCAGATCCCCACGATAATGACAACAACAATCCTCTTGGTAATGATAATAATGATAATGATATCGACAAACAAGACAGTGTTATTGTCAACGATATTAATCACGATATCAGTCACACTAATGACACTGCTGACACCGACAAGGCTGAAGAAAAATCCAAAACGACTGACGAAGAAGAAAGCAGCGCCGTTACATCATCGACAGTCAACGTCGAGCCGACTGACTCTCTTTCTTCAGCAAGTCCTTCTTCAGCATCTCCAGAATTGTTTGACCCTTCGGCGCTCGTCGACTTGGAAGAACGACTCGTCACCTTAAAAGTTCCCCAGGATGTGTTGACGCTCGCCAAAAAAGTCACCAACGAGTTTCGGCAGTTGTTGCTCCAACGCAACAATGATTTCCGCGAGATTAAACGCCTGAAAGATCAGTTGAATAATTTTAATCATAATCATAGTTGTAATAATAATAGTAATAATTTATTACCGAGTAATGATTGTAATGATATTAAAGCTGATAATGATACTAATGTTGTTGTAGACAGTACTGATACCGTTGATGATCCGAGTAATGAATTTGCTGATAGTAAGGAGCCTGAATCTGTTCTACCGAAAACTTTACCGACAGATAATCTTGTTGAGAAAGATTAATTATTTTATTTTTAGATTTATAAACCGGGATTTTTAGTGATGAGATTATTAAGACGGAATATATGTGCTGTGAGAACGTCATGGGAGGTTGAGCGCACGAGCATTATGTGTGTGATCTAACACGAGTCGAAGTTTGAGCTCTGGGTAACATCACAAAATACTCACGTTTTTTTTTTAAGAATAATAACATATTTTTTTTTTTGTTAAAATATTATGGAAGATTTTTAAAAATTATTTTTATAGGGTATTTTGTTATCTAGCCGAGCTCTGTAAGACAAATTGATAAAAAAGTTAACTTGAAAAAAAAATTTTAAGCTAAGAAATCACTCTTACTTAAAAATTTTTTTGGTAAATATTTAAAAGTGGGTTCAACGATTTTTATTTTCATTTTTTTAAATTAAATTTTCACTTGATTTTATTGATATATTTTTTTTTCAAAATACATAAAAAAATAAAGAATTAAAAAAAAAAAGTTGATTATCACAATTTTAATAAATTTTCAAAAAAATTTTTTTATCAAAAATTGATTTAAAAAAATTACAAATTTTTTTTTTACGGTTAAATTATTATAGAAAAAAATTTTTTTTTATCATTAAATTGTTATAAATTTTTTTTTTTAATAATTGAATTATTGAAAATTTTTTTTTTATTATTGAATTATCAAAAAAATTTTTTCATCAGAAATTGATTTAAAAAAATTACAAATTCTTTTTTTACAGTTAAATTAATAAAAAAAAAGATTTTTTTTTATTTCTTAAAAAATTAGATTATTAGAATTTTAACAAATTTTTAAAAAAATTCATAAATTTTTTAGAAAATTGTGATATTCAACTTTTTTTTTTTTTTAATTCGTTTTTATTATTATTTTTTTTTTCAAAAAAAAAAAAATATATCAATAACATCAAAAAAAGATAAAATAGAATTTTTTCCAACTTTCAAAGATGATTTTTTAATTGAAATATTAATTTATTTAATTTTCGATATCACCATAAATTAAAAAAAAAAATTGTGATGATCCATTAATTTATTTATTTTTTATAGCCAAAAATAAGTTTCACCCCACGTGTAAATAATTACGTTTTTTTTTTTTAAATCAAGATAATTTTTTTATCAGTTAAGTCCAGTTATTTTGTTACAAAACCGTAAATACAAAAAATTGCACGGTTACAACAAATACTTCGATTTTTTACCACCAGGTGTCGTGTACCATTTATCAGTTCTCGCTGGTAGAATTTAATTCGTAACTTGTATATATAAATTAAACAATATATTAACTCGAAAAAATAGAAAAAAAAAAAACTGCTCATTTTGCTGCGCTTATCGTTTGGCCAGATAAGCGTGCACGCTAATAAACATTTAAAAAGTAATAATTAAAGAATAATTAAATGAATTGTCTTAGTTGATGTGATAAATTAAAAAAAGCCTTTAAGAGTTTAAAAATGAAAATAAAAAAAGAAACTAACGCAGTTTATTAATTATAATTATTTTAGTTTCGAGTTTATATTAAAAAAAGTAACAATGAATAATTTGTTTTGTAGATAATGTATATTAATTATAAATTAGGATAAATTATTAAGATTTTATTAATTGAACACTTACTGATGTTTATTAGATTAATTGATTATTAAATGCGTAAGTGTTTTAAATTTTTATTTGTATATTTAAAATATACATTTATTTAGTTTAGATGTGATTTTTTTAGGGTTTAATTGCTTTGTCGATTATTTTTTATTTTGTACATAAAAACAATTATCTTGTCAGTTTTTTTAAATTATCCTTCAGGATAATTTATCTTTATAATTTTCTTCATTTAAATGCAAAGTTTATGCAAAAGTACAAATACCCTAGGTGCTATGTTGTTACACTAGGTCATTTATATATAATATAAAATTATATATATATATAAAAAAATAAAATTGTAGAATATAATTGTTTTGAAATTACAAAGACAATGTTGGTAATTTTTGTGGATAATTTGTGATTTAATACTGCCAATTCGATGTATAATTTTTTTTAGTTTAGATTTATTCAAAATTTTGTGTTGAAAATTTTTTTTAATTATTTTATTTTATTTATTTATCGTAATTATCAATTATTTTGTCTTTGTAACAACAATTGATATTGAGAGACGTTCAAGAAAAAATAATTAATTATTTATCTCTCTGTCAAGTCAACAATCCGTACTCTATATATTATTATTATTATTATTATTAAATAAGTAATGAATGAATTATACATATAACAATAATTATTAGTCGAAAAATAATTGTTAGAATTTTTAAAACTCTAATGCTGGATTCTAATTTTTTTTTTAAGGCGAACAATTTTTTTTTTAATTTGAAAAATTGTAAATTTTTATTTATTATAAAAAAAATTTTTTAATTCTCGCCATTAAGTACTTGGAATAATATAAACAAAAAAAGAACAAAATTATCCGAATAAATATAAATAATAAACTGAGCAAATATGACAGTGGGTAAGAATCCAGTAAAAATAATTATTTTCCTTTAATTAAATAAAAGTCCCACCTACGAAAATAAAATTTTCATAGTCTACATTTCTCATATACTCATTTAAAAATATATAGAAGAATATAAATTCGAATTTATGGTAAATATATATTAAATAATACTATAAAAAAATAATAATAATATTTTCACGTACTCAACCAATATAATTTGAAATATGTCGCAAGTCTTGAAAAAAAAAAAAAAAAAAAAAAAAAAAAAAAAAAAAAAA
>CAJNRD030001114.1:6168868-6190424 GCA_905319865.3 Cotesia congregata
ATTCTTGAACCAAGAGAATAATTTTGAAAAGTTTTATTGTCTTAAATCAGGACGAAGAATTCTTGAATTAAGTAAAATTTACTTAAACCAAGAAAAATTTCTTAGTTTAAAAATTTTTTTACTTAAATCAAGATAATAAAATTTTTCAAAATTATTTTCTTGATTTAAGATAATTTTTTTTTCTGTGTACTTTCTTTTATTAATCTTTACTATTTAGTTTTCTAATTACAGCTCAATTTAATTATTTATTCAAATATATATTCTATAAAAAATGATCTATATTTAACATAATCCGCTTTTAAAGAAGAGTATGGAAATATTCAGGACATATTTTTACCAACAATTTTACGAGTGTAATAAATATAAACGTTCAAAAGTTGTTAAACGTTAAAGTTTAAATTATGACTTTGATAAATTTTACTTTTTTTACGAGGGAATTATTGATTTAAAAAAATAAACTTTTTATTCAAGTTAAAGAATATTTTATCCAATACGTGCCTTTACAATGCAATATAAACTTTTGAAAATTTACAGTAGGTTGTAGGTTGAAAATTATTGTCATTTGAAAGTAGATTCTATTGTAAAATATAGCTGGCTTAAACAGCTAATTATAATTATTATATATTTTATAACAACAATTAAATTATATGTAGCGACCATCATTATCTAACTCATCAAGCATGTGTGTAAAATATTTTTATCTCCTCCACGGCATTTAAAACGGATAATAAAAGGTTACAACTATTGCTATTACAGTGAAAAGTTCAGTCGTTAAATCGTCAGTTTCAACAATGACATTTGAACTTGGTGTGACTTTTTAGATAACGGTCTATTTGTCGTGTACAATTATTCCAAGTGTAAACTATCATTTTTTTATGATTATTCCTGGTAGAAAAAATTAATTTTTAAAAAAAATTTTCTGCATTTGCATAGAACAATAAATAAAATTAATGTAAATTTTGTGTGCAATTATCTTGAACAATATAAATTGTTTGCGCAAGCATACTCATACCATCTAATATCGCCCACAATGTATGCGGAACTGTATATATACATCCCTTACATTACATTCTTCACCCCAGCAATGTACCGCTATTTAATTGCATATTTCCACGATAATAGCCACACTAAAACAACTGATAGCTAGACAACACAAATAGCACTTAAATATAGCTGATAAATAAAACAGAAAAATTATTAATATTTATAAAATAGAATAGAAACTAGTGGAATAAAAAGTCGATTGAATAAAAATAGCGCGTCTGAGAATCAAGTGGATACATCCATAATTAATCAGACATACTTTTTCACTTCCACTCGAAAAAATAAAAATAAAATTCCAATGATTTAATGTCATTTCCAAGACTTAACATTACATTTTTTTTTTAGTAAGTGCAAGTCAATAAATAAACAATAATAACAGTTTTATTTTCTTTTAATTATTTCTGAAGATATATTTTTCTTTCACACCAATTGCGATATAGTACTCGATTGTACTTTCTATTTCTGAAATTCATTCGAAACTAGAAAATTTCTGAAAGTTATTTCTCAATAAATAATCTCAAGTCATTTTAGGGTAAATGCACCAGTTGTTGATCGGTCACCAATTAGTTGACCGATGTATAAAATAGTTAATTAATTAATATTTTACAAGGGTTTTTTTTTTTTTTAAAGTATTAAAATAAAAAAATATGGCATTTAATTATCATACTAAATAATTACGCAATTAATTGCACAGTGATTATAGCTTTAAAAAGATATTCTGAGTTTGTTTACAACGCAACCAGCCATAAAGCGGTCAAAAATAACTAGCGTACAATTGGAGAGTCAGTGCATTTCATAATTAATTTAGTGATATTTATCGGCATAATATAAAATATTTTAGTTTTATTATGTTAATTAAAGATCAGATTCCAACTTTTTTGAAAAAATAAAGTTAAATTATAAATTTTAATATTATTTTAAGACCGGTCAACTATTGGATCCGTCAGAAGTCCTTTACCCAGTAAAAAATTCATTCGGTCATTTATTAGACCCCCTAATTTTATCACAATTCAATTAATGACCGTATATTTATAATACTAACTTCTTAAGCTCAAAATTAAATCTGTCAAGTGTTTAAAGTACTTTAGTCATTAAATATTTTATAAATATAAAAATAATCATTATAAAATGTATATTTACAATTAAAATAATACTTAAAATCTTTTTTGATTATTAAATTTTATTTTGTTGTAATTTTTTTAGTGAACGGTTATATCAAAGAACGAATTATTAGAAGAAAAAATTGCTAAGCAATTAAAAAAATAAAAAAGAGTTACAAGCTAGTAAAAAAGCTTTAATTGAAAAAAAGAAGGAGAAGAATAAAAAAATTTCAAGTTAATCAGAAGAATTATCGTCATCAAAATGAATTTGATTAAAGAAATGTGACTTTATGTTAATTATTGTTATTATTTATATTATTTTATAAAAAAGTACGATTTAAAATTATATTGTATGTTTAATTTTGTTAAAGATGTCGTTAATACTTCAAAAGTACTGGATAAATTTAATTACATACATGTAGTTTACAAAATTACTTATAATTATTTGAGCGGTCAATTAATTGGAGAACGGTCGGTCATTTATTGGGTTTCTTCGGTCAATAATTGGTGATTTTAGTATTTCAACATTCAAATAACAAAATTAATATAATTTTGTTAATTTTTATTATAAATAGTTATTAATTATTATTAATTAAATATTTAACTTTAATAAAATCCATTACAAATTGTTTTTAGTAGGTTAATAGATTTTTTTATAGCTTAGTACAGAAAAAGAAAACCTTAATCGGTCAATAATTGGTGCATTTACCCTATCTAAAAAATTTCAATAAAAAAAAACAATTTTTTATTTTCTGACTTAAAAAAATCAATAAAAATTGATCAATTTAATTTTCCAATTTTTCAAAGTGAAAAAAAAAAAACCAACCTAAACAATTACCCATTAGCTTATTCCCAAAGTAACAATCAACTAATTGCACCGAAGTCAATGTCCCCGGCCGTCGTAATTTACAACATAAAATTGGGGCAACTTAAAAATATAAATTTTGACAATCTAAAAAAGAAAGAAGAAATAAGTAATTTTCATAAAAATAAAAATCTCCTAAAATGATCTAATTATATAAATAAAAATAAAAATAGTAATTTGTTACTCTCGAGAAGAACAATATCTTCATCTGATCCAGGTCAATGACTAAAGCGATTCCAAATGTTAAATGTTAACAAGGACAGAGCACGCGAATTATATAGAAGAGCCCGAAGAGTGAGAGCAGTGAGAGCAACTTGGGGTCCAGGTAACAGTGGTTTGACAGGCCACAGCCACCACTCTTTAAATCCCGTCCGCCGTCCAGTACCAGGTGGATCCGCTTATACTTACAACACACACATGTAAGTATATATACACCTCCATACTAATACTAATATATATATATAAATATATTTCAGGTTAAAACTTACCTGAGACCCGAGTATACTTACTGCGTTCTGGTGTCCTGCCGAGGGATCCACAGCTACAGGCTACAGTGATTCAGTGATCCAACTGATCTACAGTCTAGACCTACGTCGTTGCTCGTGATACTTGATTTTAACTTTATTTTCCTTTGACAATATATTTAAGCATTGTTATAAAGTCCAGTTTTGCATCAACATTACTCGGTTCATTGAACGTCGGTTAGTTATTTCTTCCTGAAAATGGATGTTGGAAATTTTTAGGTTAATTGTTTACATGTGAAATGTAACATTGACAATTATACATCTCACTTGCAGGAATAATTTATTATTTTTGGTGATTTATTATTTTGTTGGTTAGATAAATACAAACAATGGCTTTTTTATGCCCTGTACGGATACGACGTGGGAAGAAGAAGAAACGTATGTTGTTATTTTTATTTTGTTTAGTTTTAGTGTGTAGGATTTTTTTTTTTTTTTTATTTTAAAATTGTCATTTGATTTCAGCGGGCGCGCACAATTTCAGTCTTGAGAAAGACGGACTGGGATCCACTGTTGGTTTAGGATCTAATCGGGTGGCACTGCCGCCAGGAAGGATTACAGGTAGTGCGAGCATTGAGACACTTGTTCGAGTTGGGATTGAGAAAGAAAATGGTCTTTCTCCTGACAGTAAAATGGTTATTATTCATGATTTTACGCCTTGCGTTGATGATGAATTGCAAGTCAAACGTGGACAGGTTTGTTGATATTCATTTTATGACACTTGGATTTAAATTTAATTAATAATACTTAAGTTAGACATGATACTAAAATTAGCCGACGTTCAACAATTTTTGATTAATAAAATTATTAAAATTTTTTTTAATAATTTTTCAATAAAAAAAATTCTAAAAATTTTTAGATGTCGGCTAATTTAACTTTCGTTTTGCCATGATAATAAAATTAGTCGACTTTCAACAATTTTTGATTATTTTTTTATTAATTAAATTAGAACTAAAAAAAAATATTTAAAAAGAATTGCACGCTTAATTTTAAAATTTTTTTTTTTAATAAAAAAAATTTTTTTAATTTTCAGATGTCGGCTAACTTAATTTTCATAAGTTAGCCGACGTTTTTAATTTTTTTTCATTTATTAAATAAGAACTAAAAAAATATTTTTTTAAAATTGCACTTATAGTTTTTCAAGTTTTTTACGAATTAAATTTTTTTTTTATTTTTTTTCTAACAATTTTTTCAATTAAAACTATCCTAAAAATTTTTCACATGGCTAACTTAATTTTCCTAACTTATTAAATTATCCGACATCTGAAAATTTTTGTAATTTATTTTATTGAAAAATTATTAAAAAACAATTAAAAGAATAAATTTCACATATAGAAAATTTAAAAAATTATACGTGCAATTTTTTAAAAATGTTTTTTTAGTTCTAATTTAATTAATAAAAAAAAGTCAAAAATTCTTGAACGTCGGCTAGTTTTAGTATCTATCATTTAGACATTTTGGAACTTTTTTTTTTATGAATTAATTATGGAAATTAAATTAGCAGACATTTGATAATTTTTAAGGTTTTTTTTTACTAGAAATTTTATTTTAAAAAAATGAAAATTCTACATGTAAAAAATTTGAAAATTTATGGGCAATTTTTTAAAAAATTTTGATACTACTAAAGTTAGCCGACGTTTTTAATTTTTTTTCTTTTATTAAACTATAAAAAAAAAAATACTTTTTAAAAATTGCACTCACAGTTTTTCAAGCTTCTAAAAAATGAAAATTTTTTTGTAATAATTTGTTTAATAAAAAAAAAATTCTAAAAATTTTTAGATGTCGGCTAACTTAATTTTTTTTTAATCAATTAATTTTAAAAAATTATTAAAAAAAAACGTACTTTTAGTTTTTTACAATTTTTACGTTTTTAATTATTTTTTATTATAATTTATTTGGTAAAAAAAAAATTATCAGATGTTTGTCATCTTTTAACATCATTAAATTCTGATACTTAAATCAGTAATTTGACAAATTTAGGAATTTTTTTTTAAATTAATTAATTTTCGAAAATTATTCAAAAAAAGTGCATTTATAGTTCTATTTAATTTTTATGTGTAAATTTTTTTCTTATCATAATTTATTTGCTCAAAAAAAAAAATCCTAAAAATTATCAGAATAAATATTTTTTTTTGTTTTTTTTTTTATCAAAACTTATTATTTAAAAAATAAATATAAATACAGTAATTGATAATAACAATAAATTAATTTTTTCAGGTTGTTAATATATTGTACAGAGAAAACGACTGGGTGTATGTAATAGCAGCAGACACACGTATGGAAGGATTCGTACCACATTCGTATTGCGCACCTTACACATCTCAGCTCGCAGAACAAACTCTCGCGAGCTTGATGAACAATGTGAAGAAAAAACTCCCGCGGTCGAACGACGGTGACAGTGACAACATAACCTCTGCTGGGTCGACAACAACGACACTGAACAATAACAACAACAGTACTAATAACAACAATAACACAAATAATAACAATAACAATAATAGTAGTTCGCGTTCGCAAATATTAGATTCGCAACATACGGACACTGGTTCGGCTTCAGATTGCGAGAGTTATGCCAGAAATATTACGACTGCTGATATTAACATCAATCGTAATATTGCGCAGTCGCAGAACTCGATCCAAACCATTTTGTCGCAGCCTGATGTTCATCCTTTCTTCAAGGTAATTTATATTAAAATAAAACATATCTTCTTAAATATTAAAGATAGTTCAGTAGTATAAAAATGCTTTTGTTAGGAAATTTTTTAAGTTATCCTTTTGGTCTTACCTCCTAAAATATTGAAGATAGTGTTAGAGTCATCGGCTCATGCGTATCATTCTAACTACCCCCACTATCCTATTATCATCACTACATATATCATAAGAATACAATTGTACTAATCACTTATTAGTCTATAATAAACCATCAGGTAAAGATGCATATTTAACGGCTCCTTGTAACTACTCATTCACCTGAACCAGTATTCCACTAGAGATTCCAACAGGTTATGGGCCCAGGAACCTGGTTTGGGTTATGAGGTAGACAAGTAAAAGTAAGGTTTCAAGTTAAAATAAGGGTTTTTTTAGTGGAACTTCATGCTCCAGATAGACCTATAGTAGGGTGGCGCAAAAAAACCGACTATTTTTTTTTTTTGAGTCTCGAGTAAAAAAATGTTAGTTTTTGATGTTTTAAGAAACCTTACCAAAGGACAGCTCAAAAAAAATTTTTTAAGAGGTCACTCCAAATTTTTCAAAATTTCAAAAATCGTCAAAAATCGAATTTTTTTTTTTTTAATTATTTTTCTCGTTACGGTATAATTTTATAGACTAAAAAAAAATAAGTTTCTGAAAATTTCAGTTCAAAATTCGAATTTTGAAGGGTCGCTCATAATTTTTTTCAATTTATTAGTGCATTAGTTTAGATTTTTTCGAGCGACCTTTTACTATTCAAATTAAAATTCCATGCATTTTTTTTTATTTAGTACAATAATCGATAAGAATACATCACGAGATGAACTAAAAATCAAGCACAACATAAAAAATATAATTTTTTTTTAATTTAATAATTTTATTTAATCAACTGCCAAGCGCGAGTTCGAATCCCAAGCTGGTCTTAAAAACCAGTTTGGTTGAGATTTGACCTTGCCGCGTAGGTTAAGATTTTTTCAAACCAAAAAGACCCCAACATACCACTCCCAACACTTAAAGTCGGCAATATGACTAATTAACGAAAAATAAAAAAAATTATGAGCGACCTGTCAAAATTTAAATTTTGAACTGAAACTTTAAGAAACTTATTTTTTTTTTGGTCTATAAAATTATACCGTAACAAGAAAAAAAATTAAAAAAAAAAAATTCAATTTTTGACGATTTTTGAAATTTTGAAAAATTTGGAGTAACCTCTTAAAAATTTTTTTTGAGCTGTCCTTTGGTAAGGTTTCTTAAAACATCAAAAACTAACATTTTTTCACTCGAGACTAAAAAAAAAAAAATAGTCGGTTTTTTTGCGCCACCCTAACCTATAGTATAAAAATGTTTTTGTTAGGAAATTTTCTAAACTACAATTTTAGTCTCTTACAATTTTTTGAAAAAATAAATATTTAGGAAGTTGCAGCTATTTTTGTAGTAACTAGGTAATGATTTAGCAGTTTCCATTCTGTTAATAATACTTAAAAAATAACTTAGCTTCTAAAATATCGATGCAGTAGAAGCGTGCTGGGCCCATAACCTATTGACTTTAGGAACAGGATAATATATTTTAATTGGTTGAATATATATAAATTGTACAAAGCATTTCTGGTCTGAACACTTTATTAATACTAACTAACTATGAGTAATATAATAATGATTAAGTCTGGTAATGAGTAAATTCCCCACCCTGACTGTAATAATGGCTAATGGCTAAGCCTCCCACCCTGTGATCAATTGTCAGACCCAACAGATAGACCCGTAGTATGAAAATGTTATTATTAAGAAATTTTGTTTTAAGTTTTATTTAATTAAAAAAATTTCTTCTCAAATAATAATAATATATTTTTAAATACAGGATCCATCAGCAGGAAGGTATATAGTTTTATACACCTTCGTCGCACGAGACGAAAACGACGTGAGCGTAGAACGCGGAGAATTCGTGACAGTATTGAATCGCGATGATCCCGATTGGTTCTGGGTTCTCCGCCATTGTGACGGCAATGAAGGGTTTGTTCCCTCCGGATTCGTTTATCCTGGTCATGTGTTGCATTCTTATCAAACAACTGCCAGTACAACAACGACAACAACTTCACCGGTCACAACGACAGCTGATCATAGTCTAGGTAATTATTAATGAAGAAATCTTGTTTCAGAACAAATTCTTTCAGCACTGTCAGTTAAATGACCCTAGTCACACAATATACTATTTCAAAACGTTTTTTTTTTTTTTTTTTTCAAAGTAGCAACATAAAATGATTTTTAAAAAGTATGAAATGGTTTACTACAAGTGATTTCTTGATGTAAATTGTTATACCTTGAAAGAAGGCCCAATTTTCTTCTAAATAACTGACACAAAATTTACTGTCTAAACTATAGTCACATTTGATTGTTTATTTGATAACGTAAAATTTGCCAACTAGAAAACTAATCATTCCCTAAATAAAAAAAGTATTGAAAAGTATTAGATTGACTCGAGAACCAATACTTTTCAATACTTTTTTTTTTAATCAGGGTTAGTTGTTAAAGGGGGCGATACATGTAAACGCCTTAATTTTTACCGTTTTTTGAGGACTTTTTAAACTGGGAAGGAATAATTGAATCATTTTGAAATTTTGTAGGGTTATTTATTATATATTGAAGTACATTTTTCAAGATTTTTTACCCCTTTTTCAATGGTTTTTTGGTGAAAAGGATTAATTTTTGAAAATTTTTTTGGAATGTTTGAGGTTTAACTAGAAGCTATTACTATAAAGTAGACGTGTAAAAAATTTCATTGGAATCGGTTGAGAACTTTTTGAGTTATCTCGCCCGCAAATTTCAAAAAAGTCATTTCGAGAAAAACGTGTTTAAGGTAGTTGTAGCGTGAAAGCCATTTCAACAGAAAATTATGAAATTTTTTTTATTGAAAGATTAATATATAAATAATTCACTACCAAAATTTCTGATCAATTGACCGCACCGTTTTTGAGTAATTAATTTTCGAAATTGCATCTTTTACACGTAGAGGTATAGAGAGATGGTAAAGTTAGTATGAAATCTTCCGTACCACTCGAGTGGGCCAAAGATTTCATACTAACTTTACCATCTCTCTATACCTCTACGTGTAAAAGATGATAGATAGATAGATAAACAGATTTGCTTTATTATGCCAAGGCCTGATGGCCGAATGGCAATTTTATAAAAAATACAGACATAATTAAGGGTACATTATATATACATTCAGAAATAGTTAAAAAGTATACAATTTGAGCGGTAAATTAACAATATTGACTAGGATCATTATTAAAAAATAAATAACATAAAATATATCACTCTGATTTAACCAATTTGCTCAACGGCTTTACAAAAATTCGATAAGTAATAATAAAATTCAACTAAATGAGTGTTGTTTAAATATCCAGATTAAATAAGTAGTCATACATCTTATTTTTAAAAATCTCCAAGCTCGCAGAATCAACAATATCAGCAGGCAATTGCTCCCACAAGCGAATTACAGTAATGACAAACGAATTTTCATACTGTGTCGTTGTAAAATTTGGTAGCTTAAAGTTAACATTATTTTTCTTGGCTGCCAATCTTTCCGAGCGTCTAACAGAGTCATCTTCAATGAATAATTCACGTAAATACATTGGTTTTTCAATAACTAACAATTTGTAAAAATAGCAAGCAGCAAAATAGATACGACGACTTTTAACAGAAAGCCAGCCAAGTTCCCGCCTGTAAGGAGTTATATGCTCATCACGTTTTAATCTATAGATAAAGCGTACAGTTGAGTTTAGTGAGCGTTGGAGTTTACGGTCATTTTCATAAGTTGAATTCATTAAGACAATGGAGGAATAATCGATTAGAGGCAGAATGGTTGCTGAGACTAAGAGTTTTTTGATTCTAGTAGTGTAAATATTTTTACGTAATTTTAAGCTGTACAAAGTTGAATTGATTTTACTAATTGTTTTTGAAACATGAGAATTCCAAGAAAGGTTATGCGATAAATGGAGACCCAGACACTTTACTGACTCTGTGAAAGGTAGAGCCACCCCATCAATAACGATTTGTGGTAAGCCTTCACGCTGCAATGCTTTGACTTTACTGTTAGATCCTAAAAGCATGGCCTTAGTTTTCAAAAGATTTATTTCTAGGCCATTTTCTTTGGCCCAATTGACAACAGCAATTTCGAAAATTAATTACTCAAAAACGGTGCGGTCAATTGATCAGAAATTTTGGTAGTGAATTATTAATATATTTATCTTTCGATAAAAAAAATTTCATAACTTTCTGTTGAAATGGCTTTCACGCTACAACTACCTTAAAGTTTTGACACACAGAACTGTATGATTACAGTCACTTACCGATTAATCAGCTTTTAATATATAAATAATGATAATTTTGTTTTGAAAATTTACAGGCATATTTTTGAGATGATATTCTAACGATTTATGAAAAAAAAAAAAATCGATTTTCTTTTTTTTTTACATGTATCGCCCCCCTTAAATTCTAACTAAATTGTTACTGTTTATTCTGAAATTGATTTTACAACATAAATTAAAGTAAGATTTTTAAATAGAATTCTGTAATATATTTTTCAATGTTTTCTGTAAGAAAGATGCATTGCAGTTTTAAGTATCATTACGCTACAGGAATAAATTGGTAATATGGTGTGCTCTGCCCAGACACTGGCGTATGAACATCACCGTCAGCAATTTTGAAAGATAACGTTAAAAGAATAAGAAATATCTACGTATAAGTGCAATGTGGTTGTAATAGAGGCATTTAAAGATCACAAAGTTGCTTAACCTTGACGGGACATGAGTAAAGCACTATCTCACGCGCTTCGCGCTCTGAGGCGTGCAAAAATAAATTAAACTTATTCCCAATAACTTTTTTTCAGGAGTTCGGAATTCTCCGGCCCAAAACGAGCAACCTCAGCAGCAAAAAGACGTGAGAGACTTGAGGGATGAAACGACAGGCACTGAATTAGTCGTGTTGTACGATTACAAGGCGCAGGCGCCTGACGATTTATCAGTACGTAGAGCAGACTGGATCTACGCAGATCTAGGGAATCAAACGGTCGACGGGTGGCTCTGGGCGTACGCTCCAAAAACTCGCAAGTACGGATTCATTCCGAAGGCTTACGCTCGTCCTCCTGCAATGACTAGCTTGTAATTTTAATTTTTGCCATCGTTTTTTATACATATATATTTTTTATTATCTTTATCAATTATATTAAAATATTAAATAAAATAAATCACGTACTTTATTTTATCATTTGTAATAAGAACAATTAATAACCTTCTATATTAATTGACGACCACGTTTATATTGAGGTTACCCGCAGCCGTCAGTTGGTTAATCAGTTCCCGATGAACTACCAAACAATCTCCGTTCCTGAGAACTTCTCTTGGACGCTGCGCAATCCGGAGGGAATTTACCGGTCCAGTGTATCTCAACGATCGGATACAGTCGTTCAAGTCATCAACTACCTGTTAATTAAATATTTTATACTAATTAATCGAGTAATAACTAGCTATGAAACTTTGTTCCAGTACTTCTATCGAATAGCAGATTGTTCCGATAGTAGCGACATCTAGGCTCGCGATCCACAGAACAATAACTTCCATCTCGTAATTGAGTGGGTCAGCGGAACTGGAACGCAATCTGGCGGCTAGAACCGGCAATGGAAGCCGATTTCGATATTTTGGGTGAAGTTGACTTCCGTTGAACAAACGAGCTACTTGATCACTGAAAATTTTTATGAAAATAAAATTAGCTGACATCTGACAATTTTTAGGACTTTTTTTTCATTGAGCGTGTTCAGCCGAACTAAGTCCTCAGTAAACTTAGTAAGATATGTATAGTATAGTAGATAGATATATGTACAGCAGGGAATGCTTTGAATATACTTAGGCTAACTAAGTTTACTCAGTTCGGCTGAACACGCTCATTGAAAAAATTAAAATTAAAATTCTACATCTGGAAGATTTGAAAAAATATAAGTGCAATTTTTTGAAAATATTTTTTTAGTTATAATTTAATTTAAAAAAATTTTTATATTATTGAAATCAGCAGACATTTGAAAATTTTTTTTTTATTTTTATTCCAAATCAATTATACAAAAAAAAAAATTTTTTTTAATAAAATTGAACTTTTAATTATTTTAAATTTCAATTTTTGCAAAATAATTTTTTAGAACAAATTTTTTTGTTATAAAAAATTTTATAGTGACTGCTAACTCCCATGTTATAAATTAGTATGATATTAAAATTAGCAGAAATTTAGAAATTTTTGATTTTTTTAATCAATAAAAATTAAAACTAAAAAAATATTTTCAAAAAATTGAACTTAAAATTTTTTTCAAATTTTCAACATGTCAAATCTTTTCTTTTAGTTTTTTTTAAATAATTTTTTTAAATAAAAAAATTCTAAAAATTTTCAGAAATCGGCTAATTTAATTTATATTAAATTAGTTCCTAATTATACTTACGTCAATTTGCCCGAAATTAGAAGAATAGCAAGACAGAGGTTAGAGTCCTGAAAAAAAGTTGACTTGTTAAACACCAGGGTGCTCTTGACACCGGGTTCCACGCTCAGAATCGGAACCTCCGGGTGATCGAACAAGAAATGATTTATAAGGGAAGAAAACGCAATGTTTATTGCGCAGTCTAATCTCGGGCAGCGGATTGGTCGCCGAGAACACTCGTTCCGTGAGGTTAAGCTTGATCTTATTTCCGACGACGTCAATGACGTGTAAGACAGTTCCAAGTCTTGCGGACTTTTTTGGAAGCCGTCAGAAGTTATTTCCTGAGACTCGGGTGAGTCTAGGTTAAGATTCATCAAGTCATACGAGTCTTCGTAAGCTTGGTTACTGCTGGCGCTGGAGTCGCACAGAAGACAATTTTCATCTGAAAGATTTTTATTTTTGATTTTATAGTAGGAAAAATAAACATTTGGAATAGGGTAAATGCACCAGTTGTTGACCGGTCACCAATTAGTTGACCGATGTATAAAAAAGTTAATTAATTAATATTTTACAAGGGTTTTTTTTTCTTAAAGGATTAAAATAAAAAAATATGGCATTTAATCATCACAATAAAAAATTACGCAATTAATTGCGCAGTGATTATAGCTTTAGAAAAATATTCTGAGTTTGTTTACAACGCAACCAGCCATAAAGCGGTCAAAAATAACTAGCGTACAATTGGAGAGTGAGTGCATTTCATCATTAATTTAGTGGTATTTATCGGCATAATATAAAATATTTTAGTTTTATTATGTTAATTAAAGATCAGATTCCAACTTTTTTGAAAAAATAAAGTTAAATTATAAGTTTTAATATTATTTTAAGACCGGTCAACTATTGGATCCGTCAGAAGCCCTTTACCCAGTAAAAAATTCATTCGGTCATTTATTAGACCTTCTGATTTTATCACAATCCAATTAATCACCGTATATTTATAATACTAACTTCTTAATCTCAAAATTAAATCTGTCAAGTGTTTAAAGTACTTTAGTCATTAAATATTTTGTAAATATAAAAATAATCATTATAAAATGTATATTTACAATTAAAATAATACTTAAAATCTTTTTTGATTATTAAATTTTATTTTGTTGTAATTTTTTTAGTGAACGGTTATATCAAAGAACGAATTATTAGAAGAAAAAATTGCTAAGCAATTAAAAAAATAAAAAAGAGTTACAAGCTAGTAAAAAAGCTTTAATTGAAAAAAAGAAGGAGAAGAATAAAAAAATTTCAAGTTAATCAGAAGAATTATCGTCATTAAAATGAATTTGTGATTATTTGTGACCTAAAGAAATGTGACTTTATATTAATTATTGCTATTATTTATATTATTTGATGAAAAAGTACACGGAGAGAAAAGAATAGATCTGATTCCAATGTAGAATGGTAATCATTCCTATGTTACATAGAAACGAGGATTTTTTAGCGATGAGAGTCAAGTGGCAAAGTAATCCCCCCCATTCTACATGGTAACGTTGGTTATGTTACCATTCTACATTGACGAGCGGACTATGTAAATGGACGAGATTACAATTTTACCTAGCAATATTTGCTATGTTATTTATGTAACATTTAGTGAATAAGGTTATGATAGAATCCGTAAATCAGGTTATTTAAAATACACATACATAAATTACATTAATTCATTGAAATAATTAAATGAGCACTTATAATGAAATATAATTTCCTGATTGAAAATTAATAATAATTCAATTAATTAAAATGCTTTGTAATAAACAATCAAAATGTAATTTATTGGAATTTCAACTTGCTCAATAACTTAGATTAAAAGCAAATCAGAACATAAAACATATTTTTTTAATAATCATTAACTTTTAACAATAAAATTACAATTATTATATAATTTTCTAATTATAAATTAATAATAATTAAATTAATTAAAATGCTTTGTAATAAACAATCAATAATTTATTTATTAGAATTACATTTTGGCCAATTATTATTTAAATGTTCAAATACTTATATACACTTCGATCAACCATTATTTACTTTTTATTAAAATCAATTTGTTAATTTAGTTTGTAGATTTAATAAATTTTTTACACAAAATAATAAAATCATAAACAAAGGAGATGACGCCAAATTTCGCACATACATAAACACATACACGCATGCTACTGCGCAAACTTTCGCGCATACTATAGCATGTATATTTATTAAACTGTAGGGACAGCTATTCTAGCATGGGACTCATTACCAGTCTACATAGCTCTGATTCCCGTGCAGACTAGCGATATTTACCACTTCACTCGTTTCAATGTAGCATAGTAATCATTACCAGAAAAATGGTAATGTATCCTATTCTACATAGCATCATTTACCATTTTACTGAAAATGAGCCTGGTTACCATGTAGAATGGTAATAATTACTATTCTTTTCTCTCCGTGTACGATTTAAAATTATATTGTATGTTTAGTTTTATTAAAGATGTCGTTAATACTTCAAAAGTACTCCATAAATTTAATTACATACATATAGTTTACAAAATTACTTATAATTATTTTAGCGGTCAATTAATTGGAGAACGGTCGGTCATTTATTGGGTTTCTTCGGTCAATAATTGGTGATTTTAGTATTTCAACATTCAAATAACAAAATTAATATAATTTTGTTAATTTTTATTATAAATAGTTATTAATTATTATTAATTAAGTATTTAACTTTAATAAAATCCATTATAAATTATTTTTAGTAAGTTAATAGATTTTTTACAGCTTAGTACAGAAAAAGAAAACTTTAATCGGTCAATAATTGGTGCATTTACCCTATGTAGAAAAAATATATATGAAAATTAATTTAGCACGTATTTATCAAAATGAAGCTATTCACGGAAAATTAGCTTGATAGTAATCAAGTCCAAAAATGGTCCATGGATCTTGGACTATAACTTTAATAACATAAGAAATATTTTGAGGAAGAAATCACTCACCTGGTTCTGAACAATGTTTAACGCATCGCTGACAGACAAGATGGTCGCCATGGCAAGGCGATGACTTGCTACGGCCCATTTTTGAATCCACCGTCAGATGACACGCGGAGCATAATCCTAACCCAAAAGTTTTGACTCTGCTTGTTTCTTCCTTGTCATCGTCTTCTTCTTCGTTGTCGTATTCTTGAGACTCGTCTTCCGTGTAATGATCACAATGCGCTTCACTTTCATTGAAATCTGTTTCATAATTTTTTTCGTAATCTTGGCTCGGCTCGGATTTACTTCTTATCAGACGCGGAACACGTGACTTGTATTTTTTGAGCTTTCTTGAAGTTCCTGTCTCCATTTTTAGGTTAATTATATAAAAATATAAATAGATAAATGTTTTAGTATAAAAATATATCAAAACAAAAGAACTAAATTATTATAGTTTATTTATATAACAATTAATAATTAATAAAAAAAAGAATTATTATAAAAATATAATTAACAAAATTGAATTTTAGTTTGATTAATAAAAAGTGAAAAAATAAAAAATGTGCTAGCGGGAAAAATAAATAAAATTTTTACAATATATAATATGCTTCCAAGATTAATAATCAATTATTAATCTCAGTTACTGTTTGTTTGATTGGCAAGATAATTAACAATTAACTTCAATAATTATTAGACACATCAAGTTGGTAAATTTTTAACTATTGGTTTTCAATTGATCAATATTAATAAAATTTTTTTTTATATAAAATTTTATACTTTAGTTGTAATAAAAAAACTATTTATAATTAACACTCCTAACATATTCAATTGTACATTTAAATTTAAATAATTCATTAATTACGAGTATCAAATGGCAATTATACAGTTTATTACTACAACTCGACTAGTTTTTTTTCATCTACTTATTGAGAATTTTTAATTAAATCCATAAATGGCCGATTTTTTTTTTTTTTTGAAAATTTACTACCATATCGCTTTACAGATGCTGTAAGGACATATAAAAAAATTTTTTTTATTTGAGATTCAAGATAATAATGTTCCAAAAATATATTACTGCGAAAAAAATAAATATTTTTTGAAAGAAAAGTATATTTATTAATAGTTAATGAATCTTTTTCAATGAATAATTTTTAACTGTTAATAAATATCTATTAAATTATTTAATATTAATAAATTGTTAATTAACAGTTAATAATACTTATTAAAAATTTTTAAATTCTTCTATCAGTACATATAAAAATTAAAAAAATGACTGACTGGGATTTGAACCCTAGACCTCTAAAAGTTTCTTAGTAAATTTAAATACTCAAAGTTTATAATTCTAACTGCGAGAACTGTAGCCACCTAGCGGAAATTTTTTGAACTAATTTCAATCCAATTTATTTTTAATTATTAAATTAATTTCTGAACACTCTGATGGAAGAATTTATCAATTATTAATTAATTAATTAATTTGGAAAAGATTTTTCGATTTTTTAAATAAAACTTAACATTTTTTAACTATTAATAAATATTTTTTTGAAGAAAAGTAAATTTATTAACAGTTAATGAATCTTTATTAATAAATAATATTTAACTGTTAAGAAATATTCATTAAACGATTTAATGCAAAAAAATTGTTTATTAACAGTTAATAATACTTATTAAAAATTTTTAAATTCTTCTATCAGCGCATATAAAAATTAAAAAAATGACTTTGTCTGGGATTTGAACTCTAAACCTCTAAAAATTTTTTTGTGAATTTAAATACCCAAAGTTTATAATTCTAACTGCGAGAACTGTAGCCACCTAGCGGAGATTTTATAAAACTAATTTTAATCCAATTTTGTTTTAATTATTAATTTAATTTCTGAACACTCTGACAGAAGATTTTATTAACTGTTAATAAATATTTATTAAATTATTTAATTTAAAGAAATTGTTAATTAACAGTTAATAATACTTCGACGGTCTAATTAGCAATTGGTCTATAACTTCTTATTTTTAAGAGGGTGATTTTTTAACATTTTGATGTAGCAATAGTCTAATTATAAATTATTTGAATGATTCAAACCAAAATATTATACTTCTATAAGATATTAAATTGTTTTCTAAAGTGATAATAAATTTTGAACTAATTGTTTTTTCGTACAAATGGAAGATTCTCTAAAATGGAGTTAGACAATTTGCTAGTTAGAGCGTCGTCTCAAATATTAAAAAATCCTTCTATCAGTACATATAAAAATTAAAAAAATGATTTTGTCTGGGATTTGAACCCTAGACTTCTTAATTTTTTTTCGTCAATTTAAATACTCAAAGTTTATAATTCTAACTGCGAGAATTGTAGCCACCTAGTGGAGATTTTTAAAACTAATTATAATCCAATTTTTTTTTAATTATTAAATTAATTTCTGAACACGCTGATAAAAGAATTTATTAACTGTTAATAATTATTTATTAATTTATTTAATTAAAAAAAATTCTTAATTAACTGTTAATAATACTTATTAAATATTAAAAAATCCTTCTATCAGTACATATAAAAATTAAAAAAATGACTTTGTCTGGGATTTTAACCCTAGACCTCTAAAATTTTTTTTGTGGATTTAAATACCCAAAGTTTATAATTCTAACTGCGAGAACTGTAGCCACCTAGCGGAGATTTTTAAAACTAATTTTAATCCAAGTTTTTTTTTAATTGTTAAGTTAATTTCTGAACACTGATAGAAGAATCTATTAACTGTTAATAAATATTTTTTAAATTCTTTAATTAAAAAAAATTGTTAATTAACAGTTAATAATGCTAATTAATTATTAAAAAATGCTTCAATCAGAATAGAGAAAAAAATTTTTGTCAGCATTATACTTTTAGAACATAATTACTTTGATTCCCAGAAAAATTTTTTCATACGCTCTTAAGCTTTTTCAACGGTAATATTTTGAGCATTTGCAATGCACAACAACAATAAACTAATTAATAAATAGTCACTGTATATAAAAACAATCCGTATTCTAAGTGTAAAAATTTTCGACTAATCAATCGACGTATTGCAATAAATAGACTTATTTATCAGACATTAAAATATTACGAGCACAAGCTAATCTTTCTACACTAACCGCTTGTATATTTTTCAAATCAGTATTGTCAAGTATGGATTTAATATTATTTTTATCGTCCAAATTAACCATACTGCAACTGCGATCTCTGGACATTCTCAGAGAACTAGACCTGTTGAAGATCGAAAGCAGTGGCAGTTCTTTAACACTTGAAATTTTACAAGTCGGTTCTCTCTTTTTTGGACTTTCAATAAACTGAGCTTGGACATGAGAATCTTTTTCAGGTTCTCTCGTTGAACTGACGTCAGAATTATTAGTAAAGACATTACTTGGCACATTGTCCTTAGATTCATTGTTTAGACCATTTGCGTTATTGTCTAAGTTATTTTGATTATCTGACAATTCGTTGATCAATTCGGTTAGTTCATTAATATCGTTATTATTATTATTATTATTATTATTATTATTATTATTATTATTATTATTATTATTATTACTACTAAGATTGTCTTTTTTATTATTGAAACTATATGCGTTAACCGGGCTGCTAGTTAACGATTTTGAGTAATTATTTATTGCTAGTACGGATTGTAGTTCCAACTCCCACTGGCTTGATGTCGACTCGCTGCCGTCCACTGATCGTGCTGACAGATTTTCCATCCGGTCTTTCAACTCATTGATCTCCTAAAATTCATCACAATTATTATAATATAATAATATAATAATTATTAATATATATTATTAATTATTTGGAAAATTTTATAATTTAATTCAAAAATAATTTTATTATACATACAGAAAAATTTTTGTTGTCAAAAGAGCAATATGAAATAATAAAATTTTCAAATTCTAGACTAAATAATAAAAATACAAAAAAAAAAAAGGTAAAAGTCGCTTATTTATCAAGGCAAAATTTCTTAGGTCATAATTTCTCAGTAATTAATTATCAGTTAAATATTTATCAACATCATAATTAATTTTTGCCAAAATTAATCCTACAATAATATCTTAGACAATAATGGATCATCGGTAATGTTTTTATTTCAACACTGTAATCCGTAATAATTTATCTCGACAAAAATTTCTCATACAAAAATTAACAACGGGGTCCGGGGCGAAGCCGGATATAAGAAACCTTTTTTTTAGAAAATTTTACTATCTTACCGAAAAGGTCCTTATCAATTGTCTTCTATCTCTTGTTATTTAGCCAGAATTTCAAATTCAAATTTGATTTTAGATCATCCTTAAATTAAAATTAAAATTCTGGGCTAAATATTTAAGATACGAAAAAATGATACCTTTTTGGTAAGAAATTTGATTCTCTACCAAAAAAGTTGTTGTTAATTTTTTCCTATCTTTCACCTTTCCACCTGAATTTTAACTCAAACTGATAAATCCAGTTTGAATCATCGAAACTCAAAAAACCAAAAAAGATCTTTGCAACTTTGAAAATAATTATATATAAGGTAAAGTATACCCAGTAATTGAACAGGTTTTAAAGTAAAACGTATTTGACCCTACTTTTAATATATAAAAATGTAATTATTAGTTCAAATTAGTGATTTTCATGAAAATATAAACAATTTTGAATTGATCGAAGTGCAAAATAACATAAATAATTGAATATTTATAATTTGACAACGTTTTTAAGATAGACTATGAAAGGAGTAGTACTTGAACAATCAATTTCGACAAGCCGCAGTAGTTGAACACTCCGGGAGCAGTAGTTGAACTAATAAAATATATGGCGATAGGCACAGCAATAATTTTCAACGTTTTATTGAAATATCAAAAGAATTATAACATATTATTGATTAATATTGAAAATAATACTGTGAATATTTAATATGTTCATTTAAAAATGAGAAATATTTGTATTTAATTTTTTAATTACATTTTTCATGGATGACGAAGTAAATTTTCAATTATAAATCAAAAAAACTCAATTCAAAACGTTCAATAATTTTTAACTACACTAATTTATAGCTATAAAACTTATTTAATTTGCAGTAATTAATACAAATCACAATGCTGATCACTATTCTATAAACCTATTAGAAGTTAAAGAGTGCTGTTAAAATTATACGGCTCCAGCTTGTTTAAATTCTGGGTACCGCTTTGAAAATTAGGAGGTATAGTTAGACGCTAAAATTTAATATAAAAATTATAGTTTATGTCGTTGCAAAAAATATGTATTATTGAGAAAAGACTATTCCATTGGGTGGTACAATTTTCTTTTACTTAAGGAGCCATGAAAGAAGATTTTTGGTGCATTGTTTTGAGCTAAATTTTGGACAGATTTTAATAAAATTTAAACCACATATAAAAAATAGAATAATAAAAGCAGGGAACTAATTTATTTATGAAATTTTTACAAAAAAAAAATTAATTCAAAAGAAAAATTGCAACTTTATACAGCCTACAGAAATTTACGTCGAAATAATGAATTTTTGTTTATTTTATGGAAACAAAGATTATAAAAAAGAGTTTCCTGCATTCTTTGTCACTACTTAGTTATAAAAAATTTATAAAACCGATTATTTATAATCACAATTATTAATAATAATGCACCGAATGTACGATAATTACATGTATAATGCACCGAATGTAATTATCGTACAACAATACTTTGCTCAGACAATTCTTTTTTTATTATAAAATTACGCGAGACAACATGTAAACGAATCCACTATGTATGTTAAAGAAGTTAAATTTCTTAAAATTGTAGGCTGTCGCTAGTTAAACACATGTTAATTTTTATGTACCTACTATTGACACCCGCTATTTTTAAATCATAATTAAAATTTATCAGCTTAAAACAATAAATCTAAGATTAT